>VWZY01009824.1:21059-49039 GCA_013399075.1 Chloroceryle aenea | reverse complement strand
CCCCCTTTTTTTTGGATGCAGACTGTAGATTTGGCTGGGGTGAAGCAGTCACACAGTCTACATTAATTAGCACTTAAATGTGCTCTTTGGGAAGAATTGACTGAAAAGCACGTGCAGAGCACTGTTGGAATGAGAGGGGTTTCAAGAAGCCCTTGCCAAGCTGCAGCACGCTGCTCTTAGCTGCCTGTGACCACCTGAAGGACACATCCAGAGTGCACAAGTGGATTGCACACCTCAGTAATGCTCTGAAGTTGTTCAGGAAACAAATGGTATTTTTTTCCTGGTTAAAACTTGTCATAATTAATCATCTAAAGCAGCAATAAGGAATAAGTAAAATGGAGTGCTTTGTACATGTCCTTTAGGCAGCAGAACTGGAAAAATCAATTTAATGGTCAGTGACTGCAGCAAGAGCCCAGAAGTGATGCACTTGCATCCTACTTAGCTAAGACCTCCAGTGTTACTCCACTGATAATGCCACTTTCCAGAGTTCCCCCACAGTCTTCTTGTTGTGGAAGTGAAAAATGCTAAGACACCTGACATTGACATTCTTTGCTATTTCAGCATCTGTATTCAAGCTTATCAACAGATCTACAAAGCTACTGCAGATGTTTCATCTGACCATCCTTCACCTGGTGTTTGTCATGCCTGGTACTGATCTTGGGGTTCATTAACCTATTACCTTTACAGGCTCAGAGTAAATTCACTTAAATGTGAATTACCCCCCTGAGTTACTTAGCTCTCCAGTTACAAATGAAAGTTAGCCTAGAGTACAGGGCAGATATGAATGTGTTGAAATTGCATCGTTAATTCTGTTTCTCATACTAGCTCCTAGAGTGTATTACCCGAGCTGAGCTGTAGTGGCAGTCTTGTGGAATTGTCAGTGGTCTAAAGGTTGTAAAGTGAGCTGAAGAGACTGGAAAGAAAGGAGGAAACAAGCTTTCAGAATGGTAAATGTTTGCTAAATAGCTGGAAAAGTAAGACTTTCCTTGTTTTGGGATTAGGGCTTTTTCTTTCTGTTGTCTTCTGTTTTGCTGTGTTCACCCTCAGCTTCTGCTTGAAGTGGCAGCATCTGAAACAAAGAATGTAATGTGGACTTCTTACATTTGACTGATGTAAAACCAGTACAGTTTGTGGAGAGTTCAGCTGACAGTTTCACTGTCTTAGGAAAAAGTTGGGAGTTCCTGTCTTGTGCATTTCCATGATGACATCAGGGGGTTTTATCTTTTATAAACAGCATGTGGGTTTTGGAATTAACAGGAGTTAAATGTTCTAGATGCAGTGACAGTGGAGATACCTGTCTGTAAGGATTTTGAAGCTTTCTGGAGAGACATCTAAAGCTTCTAGCTTCCCTTTGGAGGAAAATAATGTGTTTCAAATTAGTCTCAAGCTCTCTTTATGGGTTTGTTTCTATCAGTGGTTACATGGGCCTTCTGAGTGCCTTTAGTTCTGGAATTACCTGCTGAGCCTTCAGTACCAGATAGGACTATGGCAAGGCCTCACCTAGATGGAAAAGGTTGACTCCTATTAGCTTTTTTTTACTACCAAAAAACCCCATTCAAAGCTAAAATAAATGGAATTTGATCTTAATGGGTGTTTGGAATGTTTTGCTTGTATTAGCAATTCCAAGACTCTGAGAATTCTGAGGAGAGCTGCAGTGCTTCAACAGCTGGGGCCAGGGGGGAAGCTTTCTAGGGAGACCTCAGCTGAAGAGTTCAAACTCCTCCACAAAACTTCACCTGAGTTTATTGTCACCACTCTGTGTAAGGTACAAAAGCTTAAGGCCTCCAGATTTTCTCAGACAAATAGGAAAACATCGTGTTGGTGGAAGCTGAAGCAACTAGAGACTATTACAAAAGTATTAAAACTGGAAACTCTGCATTGGGCAATTTAAGAATTGTAGATTGATAATTTTTTTTAACTTATTTTTTCCATCTTGGCTTGGCCTGCTTTAGGATAAGACACCCAGCTAGATAGTCTGTAAGATATTTGGGTTTAATTGCCAAAATTATAACCAGGTAAGAAGCATTTACCTCTTCAGTGGTGAAAATTTCCAACCTCTTTGATCTAAATAACAACCCCATGTTTTCCATGTGTAAAACCCTAGTGCTAGCAGTGGGAGGTTTAGACTTGCAGGACACCCAAAAACATTGGCTGCTCCAAAGGCTGCAGTGTTTCTGCTGTGATGGTTTATGCTGAAATGTACTTCCTCTCCCAGGAGCTTTCAAGTATTAAAAATAACTTTGGATTTCTGAAAGAGCTTTGCTGAAGTGTCCTCTTCTGTTGTAGGTTTTTGTTGGTAAGATTCCCCGAGACCTGTATGAGGATGAGTTGGTGCCACTCTTTGAGAAAGCTGGTCCAATCTGGGATCTGCGCCTCATGATGGATCCTCTTTCTGGGCAAAACAGAGGTTATGCTTTCATTACCTTTTGTAGTAAAGATGCAGCACAGGAAGCAGTCAAACTGGTGAGTAACTTCTTTCTGGACTGGACAAGATAATGTAAACAGCAGGAGTGTTGGCAGTCTCTTGGGAAATGAAGTCTTGGAAGTGTTTCGTTAAAGCATTCATTGACAGACTCAAAATGTTACTTCCTTTTAAAAATTGCCTCCTGGTTTGATTTAGGATTTACAAACCACGTTCTACTTTTAGGACCATAACCTGCTCTAGTCTGCTGCAGTCTGCTAGGGCACTCAAGTGACTGCAGGAAGAGCTTGCTTGATTACAACTGGAATAAATGTCTTCTTTGAGCTCATGAGAAATGCTTTGTTTTGCTGCTGCTGCTGCAGAGGTCTCTAGCTTGGTGCTCTTCAAGGCTCACAGTGGCCTTTAGTTCTTTTCAGCAGTCAGCTCACCACGTGGAAACCTGACTTGGCCTTCTTCTGGATGGTTGGGCACAGGACACAGAGCAATCCCTAGCACATTAAAATGAGGCAGTGGTCTGATGGGGCCCTGGCTCATCTGGCCTTGCCCCTGCTGAGAGGAGCAAGTAGAGTTGGGCAGATGGGTGTGAATCCCCCAAGGTTTGGGGTACAGCTCTGAAATGCTGCTTGTACTTTGAACTAAAGGGGGTGAAATGCTTTGTCTTGCCTTAGCAGAATCGAGCTGATCCTGCATGAAGAGGGTGGATGGGAGGGCACACCACAAGTGGTGTGGGGGAGAAGACACCCAGGGAGACTTCAAAGTGTTTCTGTTGCATTATAAAGGTTTCCAAAGCAGTCGTTGCCTTTGAATGTTCCTGTGTCTGTTCCCTCAAATATTTTCTTGTATTTAGAAGGAGCTGCACATGTCATGTTGGGCTCTTCCAGGGCTGGGAATTGCATGGCCCTGCTTAGGCTGTATTTCCTTTGTAGAACCCAGCTTGGATGGTACCTGAAGAAGATGTACAAAATGTGTGTTCTGAATTGACTGTTAGAAGACAGTGGCTGTGAGTTACTGTCACTTATGAGGGAAAAATTGGTTTGAATCTTTTACTTCTTTGACCAAGTTGAAGGTGATCAGAGTTGTTACTTTAAATTGTTACTGATTGAGGGAGGTGAAATGCAAGATGCTGAAGTGACAGGAGATGTAGGAGGCAACGTGCCCCTGGAAGACTGGCCTCCATGCCCTGGCTATTGCACCAGAGAAGTGGATTTGTTGAATAAGTCCTTTCTGGATCCCCTTCCCTCTACCTCCTCCACCCTGCCATTGCCCAGGGAAGCGACCAAGCTTGCCTCTAGGTGAAATACTTTCTCAGACTACTGAGAAAAGGAAAATGGGGCAGACACATGCTAAATTTTGGATCTGACTAAACCTTGGTAGCAAAGCGAGGCTCTTTCAGAAACTAAACTTGCAGTTTTGAGGTTTTGGATTGTCTGCACCAGATGGGCCTTCTGATTGTGGTTGTAGGTACTAGTGGTGATGGGCTGATTGTAGATAAAATGGCTTTAAGGTAAAATAAGCTGAATCTACTTCTCAAAATTGAAGTTCATGGCACTGGAACACCAAGTTTTATTGTCTTACGAGTCATTGTTGTGTATGAATCAAAATTCTGACATTTCTTTGTCTTCCTTCAAGTGATTTTGTTTGGTAGCCTGTGGTACCTTAACATTGTCCTTGTTCTTCCTGAATATGGAGGTTACTGAAAGCATTGCTCTCTCATCTGTATGGCTGTGCCTTGGCCAGGGTAAAACTGGCTGAGAAATTAATCTTGAAGAATTGGCACAGGCATGAATCAGTGGGCTGAGTTCTTTTTTTGTAACAGGGAGCTCTAAAACTAAACAGTAAAATTTGCACAGTCCTAACATTTACAAGGTCCAAAAAAACCTGTGCTGTGTGGGTAGGAGGTGGTGGTGGCAACAAGGTCACAGAGAGACTTAGACTTCTGAGCATCTTGCAGCAAATACTGTCAGTGTGGAAAGCTATTGGAGGTAGCGTGGAAGAACACATGGCATCTGTAATGCTTCCTGCTTCAGTCCAGCACAGGAAGCAGTCACCAGTTGTCTGGGAAGATCTTTCAAGTCTGAGATAAAAGGTGAATGGATTTCCCCTGGGCTACTCGTATGTTTCGTGTTGTTCCTTATACATGGGTTTCTCTGCAGCTTTCTGTTGGCAGACCTTGGGAAATCTCGATGGAAAACCTGAGCTTGGCAGCGTTCTTCCGAGGGAGTGCTGACCCAAATACTGCAGTTCTGGTCGTTCTTGTGTCAGTTCAATAGGCTGGGTGTAGAAGTGGTAGATCATGAAGATAACAGCTGATTTTATGATCTGAGGGATCTTGTTTTATCCGTAGTATCGTGGATCAAGCAAATAATGGCTTTTTGTTTCCTCAGTGTGATAACTATGAAATCCGTCCTGGGAAGCACCTTGGAGTATGCATCTCTGTGGCAAATAACAGGTTATTTGTTGGGTCAATTCCAAAGAACAAGACTAAGGAAAACATATTGGAAGAGTTCAGTAAAGTCACAGGTAAGACCACCTAACAAGTTTTCCCAAAATACCCATCAGTCCCAGTTCCTCAGTGTTGTTTCCCAGTGTATCCAGCAATAAGAGGAAGAGTCAGCTCCTGAATGGAAGGATGCTTCTGATTTAAATAAGAGATTGAGGTCCTGATTGCCTGCTCTTGTTCCTGTAGGAGAGGTTTAACCCACTGCTGCTTTTTCAGAATTGCTAGATAAAAGTACTTTGGGAAAGTGGTGACAAGAGAAAGTGAATATTCATTTAGTTATGTCTCCTGTTTTTGGAGAAATGTGGATTAAACTCCTTCCAGCTTCCCCTGGAGGGAGGGGAGGTGACATCTCCTCATGCTGACTGCTGCTCAGAAATGTGAAAAGGGGAAAAAAACTGCAGAAAACTTACCCTGCCTGAGCTGTTCAGGCTGATGTTTTGCAGGGCCTGATTGTGAGGTAGGTTTCTTCTGGAGAATTTCATCTGTTAGGTGGCTTGTTTCTGGGTGAAGTGGATGGATATCTGGCATTTATTTGCTCTTCTTGTGCTCCCTTCCCTTTTCAGGTGTTAAATTCCAAGGCTGTGTATTACAGAAAACAAGTGAAGACATTTTAGAGCAGGCTCTAGATTTTATCTCCATTTTTGTTTCTTTTGAAGCTGAGTACTAAAGAATTATTTTTCAGAGGGTTTGGTGGATGTAATCCTGTATCATCAACCCGATGATAAAAAGAAGAATCGAGGATTCTGCTTCTTGGAATATGAGGATCACAAGTCAGCAGCACAAGCTCGCCGCCGCTTGATGAGTGGGAAAGTAAAAGTCTGGGGAAACGTTGTGACAGTGGAATGGGCTGATCCAGTAGAGGAACCTGATCCAGAAGTCATGGCAAAGGTGAAAACTTAACCGGCTGATCCTGCGCTTTGGGAGGGGTTTCTTTATGCCAGAGTGACAAAGACTTGTTCCAACCGAGCAGTGCAAGTTTGGAGGCACAGAAAGCACTTAGGGGCATTTTGTAGTAAACCATGGAAACTGGCACAGTCCAAGCACTGCAAGTTAGCCTCCACTGTGGGGTGTTGGGAACATGCTGTTGTGACCTTCTCCTCACGTGCCAGCCCAGTAGGATAACCCCGTACACACCAGTCTGTCCATGATCTGCTGCTGCTGCTGGGGAATACTAGGTGTGGGTGTTCTGGGAAACCACTTTCAGGGGTGAAATGAAGGTGAAGTTCAGCGTAGGGAATGATGTGCTCTTTATCCCTGTGTTTTGGGATAGCTCTTTGCTGCTCTTGAGATCTATTAAAATTTTACTGGGATTTGTAGCATCCCAGAAACAGAAAAATCAAAGTTGGATATTCTTCAATATTATGCTCATGGAAGGGAACTGTGGAAGGAGAGAAGTTGTAGAAGCTCCATACAGGTAACTACAAAGCTATTTTTAAACCCCCATTTATTTTTGAAGCAGGTATTGAATTAATAATGTTACCCAACATCCCTTCGTGTAGAGAGGGGAGTAACATCTTACTAGTTGGTCAGTTCCCTTTGAGGTTTCACTTCTAAAGTTTACAACTCTCATTCTCACTTTTTCACCAGGTGAAAGTTTTATTTGTAAGAAACTTGGCCACTACTGTGACAGAAGAAATTCTTGAGAAATCCTTTTCGGAATTTGGAAAGCTGGAAAGAGTAAAGAAGTTGAAGGATTATGCTTTTGTTCATTTCGAGGACAGAGGTGCAGCAGTGAAGGTAGGTTGATTATTCTTTCCTAGCTAAATTGCTGTGAATTGGGATGAAGTTTATGTAGTACAAATGGTTTTAAGAATTTTCTCTACAGGTAGTATCTAGAGAAGACATTTGTAGAGCCCATTTAATAAGATTCCCACTGGGAGAATTTGAACTCTAACAATGCTGTCCCTATGTTCTCAGTAGCTAGGAGGGTTGTCTCTCGAGAACTCTCTTTCAAGGCAGTGTGTAGTTTCAGAGTGACAAAAGTACTGATCATAAATTGCAAGGTAACTCAAGAAATGCCTCGTGGAGGGGAGAAGAATGGCCCTGGCAGCTCCATCCATTGCCTGGTTTTAAGCTGGGTGCTCCCTCAAGGTTTCTTCTAAATGACATCTTAAACATTGGAGGCCATAGCAGAGGAAGACCTCTTAGATCTAAGAGGTCATTAATCTCTGCTGGTTCTACTTCAGTGGTTTGATTTCTGTGGATATTACTCCATCTCTGCTTTAAATCCATAGTTCATGGGGGGAACAAGGAGAGGAGGAAGTGGTTTGCTCCTGGGAGTCATGGCAAGTGTATTGTATGTGATGTATGTGGCTACATGGACAGTTCAGGGGCTCTTTACTCAACGTTATAAATCATTTTATAACAACTTAGTTTGCTTACCCACCCAAATACTGCAGAATACTTTTGAAAATGGTGTTTAGAGTACTCTAGTGTACTGTTGAGTTTGGCTTTAGGATGAATGGCTCTCGTATTTAACAAGGTGAAGCCCCTTTGGATAGGTTTAGACCGTGTCCAAGAGACTGACTGGGTAAGTAACACCTCCTGGCAGGTTTTATTGTGGTTTCTTTAACCACTTCCCAGTCCCTTCCCAACAGACCTTAATTCTAAATGCTCTGGTTAGATTTGAGCAACTGAAAACTTGCTCACTGAGAAGATGGAGCAAATGCAGTACAGCAGAGTAACTCTAATGCTCATCTTCTCTGGAACAAGCTGGAATGCCACCACTTCTGCCCCGTGTGACTGATTTATGGCCACCAAATTGGCTTATGAGTTTTGAGGCTCTGAGTGTGCTGTTTGGCTTTTAATGAAAGCATTAGGGCATTAATGCATGGAATTGGCTGGCTGATTCCAGTGTCTACTTTCATACCTTCTTTGAAATAAATCATCCTGACCTCCAGTGGCTTTGAGGTGTGAAGCTGTGCAGCTGGGTAATGTCTTTGCCAACGCAGCCAGTGATGTTAAATGTTAATTCTCTTCGTGTGCATTTGGCAATTACAAATTAGATGTTACTTTTCTGGTTTTGCCTCACTTGGAGATCACCAGGTTTCAGTATTTTCTTCTGTTTTTCTCCCTTTCAGCACTGACCTCAGTAACAGTTGATTTCACAGAATGCTAGCCCTCGTGTAGCACACTCAGCTAGGTCAGAAACCAAACTCTGAATGCTCTTTCTCTTGTGTGTCTGTGCTCAACCTGTGTGACAGGTACAGCGGGGGTGTGTGGCAGTGAGTAATCAACTTCTGTCAGTGTGTTTCTGAAACCATTCTGGAGGATGCAGGAACACAAAAAGAGATGGGTTTCTGTCTGGGGCTTTTTGTTTGTTTGTTTTTTTTTCTTGTTTAAATATTGCTTAGTGTGTTTTAATTCCATTCTTTCACCTTGTGATGTAAAGAGAATATATACTTTTTTTTCTTAAATGCTTCTTCAGTGTAACTGGTGAATAAAGTGGAACTTGAAAGAGTGATATGTAACATGTTTAAGTAGTAGAGAAATGATGCCATGGCACACTTCAGCCTGGAGCAGCCCAACCACCTGGTTTCTTTCAGCAAGGTTTAGTTTTCCTTTTGAATGGAAACACATTTTTAGCTGTTTCTCTTCTACTTTTTGTACAGGCTATGAATGAAATGAATGGAAAAGAGATAGAAGGGGAAGAAATTGAAATAGTGTTAGCAAAACCACCGGATAAGAAAAGGAAAGAACGTCAGGCTGCCAGACAGGCCTCCAGAAGTACTGCGTGAGTGTCCGTGCTTGCACTGCTGTAATGCTGCAGGGGGAGGCTCTGTGAGCGAGGAGCTAGCGCACAACCACCCGAATGCCTTTTCTCCCTCTTACCCATCCTTAATCAGCAAGGGGAAGCTTGGACTTGATTCTGACAACCTTTGGGAGATAAATAATTGCATGTTTCTTTTTCTTGATAGGTATGAAGACTATTATTACTACCCTCCACCTCGCATGCCACCTCCTATTAGAGGCAGAGGCCGTGGAGGGAGAGGTGGCTATGGCTATCCCCCAGATTACTATGGCTATGAAGATTATTACGATGATTACTATGGCTATGACTATCATGACTACCGTGGTGGCTATGAAGATCCCTATTACGGCTATGATGATGGCTATGCTATAAGAGGAAGAGGAGGAGGAGGAAGGGGTGGGAGAGGTGCCCCTCCACCACCTAGGGGGCGGGGAGCACCACCACCAAGAGGTAGAGCTGGCTATTCACAGAGGGGGGCACCCATGGGACCGCCAAGAGGAGCCAGGGGTGGGAGAGGGGGTCCCGCGCAGCAGCAGAGAGGACGCGGTGCTCGTGGAGCCAGGGGCAACCGTGGGGGCAACGTAGGAGGCAAGAGAAAGGCAGATGGGTACAACCAGCCTGATTCCAAGCGCCGTCAGACCAACAACCAGCAGAACTGGGGCTCCCAACCCATCGCTCAGCAGCCGCTCCAGCAAGGTGGTGACTATGCCGGTAACTATGGTTACAATAATGACAACCAGGAATTTTATCAGGATACTTATGGGCAACAGTGGAAGTAGACAAGTGAGGAGGGATTGAGAATATTGGAAACATAGAATTGGCTATAGCTCTACATCCTTCAAAACAAAATTGGCTTAATGTTTCATCCTTCAGTAGCGATTGGCTGCCATTTGTATTGGGCTGAAGAATCACTCTCTTGTGTATATACTCGAGTCTCTTAGTTTTCTTTTTTCATAAACGCACTTGGACATTACTGGGCTTGCAGAATTCCTGAACTCCATATGGGGTTTCAATGCTTTTATCATTTTAGGCTTCATTTTAGCAGTTTAAAAGCAGGAATGGCACACTGTTCAATCATGATTTTGCAGAACCTCTGGTTTTGGACAGTTTCCTTTTTTTATTTTATTTTTTTTTCCCTTTTTTCTTTATATTTTTTTTTCTTTTGGATTTGGGATAGACTACATAGGAGTATGCTGTACATAAAAGTAAAAGCTAGTGCTTTGTCTTAGTAGTTTTAAGAAATTACAACAAATTAAGTTTTCTTGTATTGAAAATAACATGATTGTATGTTTTGCATTCCTAGAAGTAGGTTAACTGTGTTTTTAAATTGTTATAACTTCACACCTTTTTGAAAATCTGCCCTACAAAATTTGTTTGGCTTAAAACGTCAAAGCCGTGGCAATTTGTTCCTTGATGTGATTGTATTTCCAATTTCTTGTTCATGTAAGATTTCAATAAAACTCAAAAATCTATTCAAAACATTACCTATTTCAAATTCAATTGTGTCCTAAAACATTATTTCATTGGTAATTCCTGCGAAAAACATTGTTTTCAAAGTATAACTGCCTATGTGAGTGATCAAATTTCTGCAAAATTTCCTGTGCTTTCCACCACGTAGCACTGTGGACATCAGACTGAAAACTAGGAGAAATTACAGATAGCCCCAAGGGCACTCTTTGTTTAATTGCTGTTCAGTAACTTACCAGCACCTAATTTCAAAACTTTATTTTTTTTTTCCTTGAAAAAGTGTTGAAATGTATCCCAACCTTCACAGAAATTAATTTAAATCTGATCTTCTAATGTAATGCGGAGAAGGAAGCAGAGCCTACAATGGTGTTAATTTTGTTCCTTTTTCTTCTGTACTGGGGAGTCCCTCCAGAGGCTGTATGAACACGTAGGGAAACGCTTTTGATCTGGAGCATCGTAGTCTAATTGGAGCTAAGATTTGACTAGGAAGGAGAACTCTAAGTTAGGGACTGTGGCACAGTAAGCTAACATCTTGCTGCAGATAACACAAACATACTCTCCATATTCTGATTATTTCTGTCTTGACATTTTCATTTGATGTTCTGCCATGATGAACAATTTGCCTTAGAATTCTCATGCCTTGTAATAAAGGCCGTTTCAAAAACCCAAAACCAAACCCACCCAATGTTAATAACTTCTGGGGGCATTGCTAGCTGCATTTTTGGGGTATTCTGTGTTGCTTTGACCCTTGTCTTGGACATTACCAGATATTAATTTGAACTGGCAAGTCATGACATTACTCTTGTGTTGCATCTGAGCCATTCTGTACCCCAATGAAGAACATTTGCTTCTCAAGAAAAGAGAGAAACAAACGGATTGAAACTTTCTCTAAAGAAAACTATTGCAGGACCACAAATATCCAAATCAAATACATTGTTCGTATTTGATTGACAGCATTCTAAACACAGACTGTTGAGGAAGTTAAACTGCAGTGCTCATACTCCTCCCTTTGTCTTCTATTCCTGTCTGGTGTCTCTCAACTGTGTTGTGCCAGAATGTAAAGAGAAAAGATGAGCCTTCCCCCCACTGTACTGCTGTGGGGCTGGGAGAGGGTTGGAGTTTGGGATGTGGTTTGAATTGTGGACCTGAATTGAAGTGAGAACGTACATCGGGCTCTCAGACATGAGTTTGCCTCTGTGTCAGACTCCTCCTTTCAAATTAATTGCTCACAAATCTGAAATGCTTTTGAAAATTAGTGGTTAGAATGGTAGAGCCTGGGCTTTGGGATTATTTCTCCCCCCTTTGTTGCTTGTTTTTTTGTTGTTTTATCTTCCTTTTGGGGAGGGGGGGTGTCTGTCATCTTTTGGGGGGAGTTTTGGTGCTTTTTTGGTGTTGTTTGTTTTTTAGTTGTGTTGGTTTTTGTGTGTCTATGTGGTTTTTTTTCTGTGTTTTGTTTTTTTTGTTGTGTTTTGTCTTTTACCCCCATAAACTTAACGGGGCCAAAGCACCTCCTCTCTGTTCCTTACCTGAGCAGTCAAGTCAGAGGGGTGATTGCCAGGACATAACATTTCAGGCTTTTGCTTCTGATAGGGATCTGGCTTCTTATTTTATTATTTTCCTTTTAATGTAAGAGCTTGCTGTCCTCTCAGTACAACTTTATAGTAATTTACACAGCTTCGTGGTGTTGAGCAGAACCCTGTAGTCCCACTAAGTCGATGCTTTTCAGTAATCATTGTAAAGGCAGCTTAATTGGAATAAAAGTGCTCTCCATCCCGGAAGAAAAACTTAATACTCACATCCTGCACATTCCAAGTGTTAGCCCAGGAGAGGTGAAGTGCCAGTGCATGCTTATGGTGGCTGTGGGGGGGAAATGAAATGCTTATAATAATGTTTACAAACCAGTTAAGGAGCAGAAATGTTCCACTTGTCTTCCTCGAGAACTGTAAAGCTGCATCTTGTATTTATTTCTGCCCAAATCCTTTATGTTCAGATTTTTCTCGAATGAAAAGTGAGCTCTACATTTTTCTAATTGAAAATGAAAATCAGTAAAAGTTTCTATTTACAAAACATACCAAGTTCTGTGATTGACGGATGCTCTGATTCACCACTTAACTGTGCAGCAGTGCTTCACTGAATCCCTAGAGATCACATGTACTACAGCTTCCTTGAGTACTGATGTGTGCTGAACTTGAAGAACTGCCCCAAATTACTGAAACTAATCCTTGAATAAAGCTACTCTAGCACAGTGGAAAAATCTACCCTGCCTGCTGACAGATCCTCAGAGGAAGAATTTTGCATAATTTTGAGATCTGGTCAAAAAATAAATTTCAATTGACACTCGTGCATCTCTTTTGATCATTTCTTCAGGCTAACTTAGCAAAAAATCCTCTTCCAGAATATGGAGTTCAACTTGCAAACCAATATTAAGCTTCTCTAAGTGTCCTGCTGGCATTGAAGGAGGAGCCATGAAATGGGATATTAATAATCATTTGATCACTCATTTATAGCAGTTGCTTAAATGTCTGGATTGATAACGTGTTTGACTTGAAAAAGAAGTAGGTTGCCAGATTCCTAGCAATTCCAAAACCTGAGCAAAAGCTTTTTACAGCTATTGTTATTTCAGATTTACTTTCCCACCATTAACAAAACTGGTTAATTAAGCTCAGCTTTACAAATTCCTTCCCTAGAAGATGCATTTTTCAAAGCATGAAAGGGGTTTTTTTTGTAGCAATTGTTTATTTTCAGGACTCGGCTTCTAATTATCACAGAATGACAACTGCATTGTTTAAACCTTCTCAAAAATAGAGAGATCACCGCCTGATTTTGGTGATTCCCTAAACACCAACCACTTTTTGTCCCCTCTGCATTTGGATGTGAAGCCCATTTCTGTATTTTTGAACTACAAAAAAAAAAAATACAGAAGGCACTCTTGTTCTAAGGTTAGCAGAAAACTGAACCTGAAGTACTGAGTCTTAAACCTCTGGGGAAAACACGTTTGGCACCTAAGCCTGTAAACCTTGATGCAGCTGTCTGTGTTTTCAGTGAGATTCAATTGTTCCCCCCAAAACTTCAGTTGTTACCCCAAAAACTTAACGGTGGCCCAGGCATAGAAAGCGAGGTCTCTGTCCTCCCAATCTCTCATCACTGATCTTTGCTCGTGCAGCTCTTGAGCTGCAGTACTTGTCTGATTAACTAAAGGCTTGCCACGTAGAATTCTGTCATTTGCTTGATCCACTTCAGGAGATCAGAGCCTTCTAGAAAGAGTGTACCAAGTTGTGTGACCTGGGGTTTTTTCTGAATAAAAAAGGGGGAGAAAAAAAAGAGAGAGAGAGCTTCTGTTAACTTAGAGCTTGAAGGAAGCTGCTGTAGCCTCTTGGCTTAAAATAGCTCTTGAAACCCAGAGTGGCTGTGGTGAGCATATTAGTTGGATAAAATGTGTAGAGTAGGGGGGGAAAAAAGTAATTGTTTGTGTTAAAGGGCAATATTGAGCTGTTCTCATTCAAACTAGTCAAGGTGGCTCTGCAATATTTGGTTAGCGATCGGGAACTTTGGAAATTCTAGAGCAGGAAAATCCTTCTGAAGAAATGTTTTAACAACTTAGAGGTTACCAGAAGCTCTGCAAGACAGTTGAGAATGTATTGCATCACATTTTCTGATGTCCAGAAATCTGCAAGTGTCAATTTTGTATTTTAACTCCTTCCTTTTACCTGACTATCAGGGAAGCGTGGTTGAGGCTGACCTGACATGTCATGATGTCGACTTGCTAGGTGGGGTTCGAAGGGACAGTAACCTTGGAGTTCTCGGTAAGACAACTTTCTTTCTCATTTCCTTCAGTAAGATTAAAGGGCTGGGGTGGGAGGAGGGAGGAGATGAGCTCCACAGACCTGATCAGTGGAGTATTGTTGAAAATCTGCCCTTGCCAGGAGGAGATTGGAAGCACTGAAGGTAAAGGGTGAATTTCAGTCCCTCCATGTCCAAGAGGAGCATGGCAGAGCTGCTTACAGCTGGGATCAGTTTGACAGTGAAGATGACTTGCACTTCAGAGGAAAACTGGGTGCTCTTTTAGGGTTTCTGGAAGCATAAAAGATTTTGGATCAGTTAATTTTTTCAAAATTTAATGAAAGCCAGGTATGGTTTTTGGTTGGTTCTGTGGTTTTGGCTTTGTTGGTTTGTTTTGGGTTTTTTTCTTCCTCCCCAAGCATGAAAAAGCAAAGAATTTAGAGCACACTTCTTCAGAGTCTAACAATGCTGTTAAGAAATGTGTCCAAGTAGATCTCTGTAAAAGAATAAAAATTTCTCTTGGAATTAGCCACAAAACTGGCATATCCTGAGTTTGGATCGTTCATCCGATCAACGAGTGGCTACCTGAGAGAGAATTGCCTTTAAAAGGAGGGGTAGTTGTAGTGTGTCCTGTTACAAACCCACCAGATTTTAGTAATCATCTTTCTTTGTGGAGGACATGATGCATTGATTCCAGACAAATAACAAAACCACCAAAAAATAACAGAGAGAAAGCTAAAGAATGGATTTGCAAATCAAACTGGAAATACTTGGACACGAATCCTTCATGGCACCTGCTCATCTTGCCCATTTCCTTAGCAAGAAGTGTCAAGACCTTTCTTTCCCTGCTTGTACGTTTGTGCAGTACTTTGAAAGCAGCAGAGAAGTTGGGAAGAGCTTACTAGGCTGTAGGAGCACTCCAGGCTCAGTCCTTGTGGAACTGTGCCAGTTCTGACACCGACTACAGCAGAAGAACTAGAACTGGTGAGTAGAGGTATTTTGTAAGGATTTTTCAGATATGAAGTGTTTCTTTAATTCCAGATGAACTGAGCTTGGCAGAGCGTGAGTGGAGAGCAGTTTTGATCACACACTCATCGATCCTGCTTCACTTGAAAGATCCTGACCAGAAGTGGATCTCTTAGCTCTGGATTCTGCAGCCTGCAGGGTCATACGGTGTTGCTGATCAGTAGTACAGTGGGGCTTGGGGAAGATGTTCCTCTGGCCTCTCTTGGGAATGAAGCAGATGGCAAAGTTGTCACAAGAAAAAAGCCAACTGAGTGGATTGGCTTTCACGTGTGGACTTTGGAGAGAGCTGTGAAGTACCCAGTGGGTCATACCCCTTGTAACACGTCAGTCTCAGTGAAGTGTGTGAGTTTAAAACACAACTTCAGAATCTGTTTCTGGGATTGCAATCTCAAATTGCATTAAATGGGGCAGGGAAGCAAGGATGAAGTGCAGAACAAACTTCAGCTCTGCCCTCCTTGCTTCAAGTCCAGCTTCACTTCCATCCAGTGGGCACGCAGTCTCGCTCCTTTATCTTCCCGTGGAGCTTTCTGCAGAGCTTGTGTAGGTGTAGGATACACCACTACTGCTTCCTCTTTCTAAACCTTCACAGCAGCCCCTGAGAGAGGTGGCTGTCCTTCCATCTGAGTTTCAAGGAATGAGGCTGCACTGCACCAGCAGCTGTTCACATGACATTATTCTGATGTCCTTGCAGACATTTCAAATTGAGCATGCAGAGGATGTGTACTCAGATTTACAAGGGAGGATGTGGTGTAAGCAGTAACTTCACAATAGGAAAGAAGATGTAATTCTGGAGAGCATTCAGCTGTCGTAGCAGTGGATGCTCTTTTCAGATTCCCTCCTGTGCTGCTTTAGCTTCCACAGAAAGAAGTGAAATGTTGCATGGGCTAAAAGCCCTGTGATTAAAATAGCTCAAGTGCATAACTGCAGAGGCTATTGCAATGTGTGCACTCAGGAGAACTGCATACGTGTTGCACAGGCAGTTCTTTTTCTTTCTTAGACTCACTTTTTAACCAGTTCCTGGGTGCAGACTCCTTTCTGAAGGAATTCTGTTGCATGTTCTAAGGGGCCATGTCAAACCCGACTTCAAGCAGGGGTTTAAGGATGAATATATTGAACCAGAGAGGCAGCAGAATTGGTGAAACTTTTTCTTGGTAGTACCTATAGAACAACCACCAAAAAGGATAACAACACTTCAAGTTTCAGGTCTGTTCTATCAAGACTGGAGATCTTGAACTCATCCTGGTGCATTTTCAGTCAAAAGATTCTTCCACCCTTTGTTCTGGGCTTGTTCTTCCCCTCTTTTTGTTCTGCTCAGTGCTGGCAATGCTGAGATGATAGGAGAGGAATTGTTCTTACTCTAAATATTGTGCCCCTGTAAGATTAGAGCAGCCTGGAAGAACCTTTGCAGCGAGCTTTATTTTTATGCAAGTCTTTACTGAGTGCTTTCTCTTCTGCACCAGGCAAGTACTGGAGCCAATATGCAGCTTGTCTGCAAGAATTTGTAGTATGCAGTTATACTGAAATGCTGTTGATCTCAACATCCAAACCATCTTGGCTGATGGGATTCACCCCGAGGTCAGTTACTCACACAGAGCATTCCCCTTCGAGCAGTGGGAAGAGGATGCAAGGAGCTGAAGACAATCTCGTGAGCTTTGAGGAGCAGCTTGGTCTTACTGCTCAGTCAGTTACCAGGCACTGGTGCCTCCACTTACTCAGTAAAGCCCAGAACTCAGCATAAATGATTCTTCCCCTGAAGCCTGTTAGTGAATATTTTATCACTTGATGTCCCCCTTGAACATCCAGTGGAAGTAGCTGTTGTTAGGGCATGAAATAAGCTTTCCAATCTTCCCCACGTTTCCTATTTTCTCTGCTTCTGCTGGTTTGCTGGCTGTTAAGTGCACTCAGGTTGTTTCCAGATGGAGGAGTAGGAACAAATGCATTCTGTTGATTTTTTTTCCTCTTGAAGGTACAGAACCATACTGGAAAGAGGAGAGCTAGAAAAGCCACATAGCTGAGGGAGTCTCAGCCTCTCCTCCCACCATCAGCAGCTGTGAGGGGTCCTGCTTGGAGAAGAATGTGCTCCTGTCTGCCTTCTCCTCTGGTCCCATTGAAGAGCTTGTGCTGTGTCTTTGTTGCAGAGCTTGCTCTGAGTGGGAAGTACCAGAAACGGCTGCTCTGGAGGCTGGGAAGCACTTGAGGCAGATTTGTTTTGTTCAGTGCAAAGAAGTAAATTACTCTGGTAAACTAAATAGAGAAAATTGCATTGTTAAATGCAGAACAAACTCTTCTTGGGGATGTCTTTGGGCAAGCCCTAGGTATTGTGCTTCACATAGAAACATCCTGGTGAGACCTCTGAACCAGCTGCTGAGCCTTCTAGTAACTGCCCACCCATTGCCTTCCAGAGCCCAGCTGGCCTGAACTAAGTGCTCTGTGTTAGGGGATTAATTGTACAGAAGAGGCTTTAACATCTTTGTCATGTGCTAATCCATAGATTAACATATGGATTACAGGGGTTGGACTAGATGCCCTTTAAAGGTCCCATCCAATCCAAACCATTCTGTGATTAATTTTTGCATGTGATGCCTCATCAGGGTGGGTTTTTCCTTGGGGAATGTAAGGAGTTTCTTGGGGGGGGGTTGACAAACTCTGTCTGTCAGTGCGTGCTTCAGCTCTGGTTTCTTCCAAGGGGTGCCCATGTTCTGGCTGATGGTGTGTGTGGTGGGTTACACTGAACTGAAGTACTCCTCACCTTCAGTCTAGGAGCTGGTTTTCATCCTGCTCTATTTGCTTGCAACTCCCTTTTTGCTTTGTTGTGAAAGCTGTGCTGAGGAGATGGTGAGCTGTGGATGGAGCATCCTGTATGACAGTGACAATGACAAGGTGTTCTGCCTTGGGATAGAGAAGATAAGAGGAGTTTTATCAGCTTCTGAATAGCTTCTGAGCTTCCATCAGGAATGCTTTTGGAGCAAAAGAGAGCAGTGGCTTGGAGCACTGGAGTGTATTTTTGATGAGCTAGCTAGGAAAGTTAGGTTAAACTAACCAGGGGAATCTTCAGGTAGAAAAGAGGCAAATTGTGTAGCTGTGGCTTTAGAACCAGTTAAAAAATTCTCTTCTTCCTTCTAAAAATTATTTCCTTCAAGCACTCTGTCAATGGTTGGTGAAGTTTGTTGGTAGAGCTGCAGCAGTCTCTTGAGAAACATTTTGTTATAAAAGGTTTGTGGGGATGGGGCAAAAGGCTTCTTCCAGTATAAATAAGCTTTATTTTAAGTATTTACATTAAAACCTAAAGGAACATAATCCAGCTTAGTTAATTTGTATGGTTTCTGTGCACAAATCTCTTTTTCCAGTCATAGGATCAGCACCAAAAACAGCACGGGGAATTTTAGTGCTTTAGAAAACAGAACGGGATGAACCAGAATGCTTCTGATCTATGAAAAGGCTGATAGCTCATTAGCAGACCTTGGGATTGCAGTCTCCAGGTGGGTCAGAAATTGGCATAATACACATCCTAAAAGTGTCCTTGGATTGCTGAGCAGCTGCCTCTCTTTGCTTTGCTTTCCAGCAGTTCTGCATTCAGTGTAAATTCTTTTTGTGTGCACAACTTCAAAGAAGATTCTCAAGCATTTCTGTCCAATATTTGTTTTGTGCCCCATCCATATTCTTTCAGGTACTCAGGGTTTACAACAGAATTCCTACTAATAGCTAGCCTGTCCTTCTGCCATAGGTTTTGTTGGACTTCTTTAGCTTTGATTGTGTTGAATTGCTACACGATGATAACTTACCCCATCTTAAGAAAGCAGCCTGGAGGCTTTCTGGTGGAGTGTTGCAGAGCTGAACACGTAGGGGAGGAGTAAATTTGGGGTTGAAGAGGGAGCCCTTTCACTTTGAAAGCACCAGTGCTGTTACCTCTTGTTAAAATGAAGTGTTTGCTGCTTGCAGGTCCCTCTGATGCTGTAGGAAGCAGCTAATACTGATAGAGACATTGACTTTAACCTTCCTTCAGAAATGCTCCAAGTCCTAAGTGTAGTGCTTAGAGCTCCTCTTTCTGCTCTTTCTTTACTGTCACTTGTGCTGGATGTACTCCTCTGCTCCTCTGTCTTCACAGAGGGAGGGAGAGAGAAGGAAAAAAGTGTTGCCTGCAGTGTCTGGGGTCTGTATGGCCAGCCAGTTGCAGATGCAAATTCCAGTTGCAAGGTTTGAGGTTGGCTTTGGTTTGGTTTTTGGTTTTGGTTTTCAATTGACCTTGCTCTTTTTCAGATCAGATTTGTGGTACATAAAGGTCAAAAGCCTTCAGGATTTGTTGAGTTTCTTTGATGTTACTACCTTACCTACATCCAGTGTGATGTCTTGAGTTACCAATTCTGTCAGCATTTGTAGCTGGTGCACGAGAACGTAGGCATGGGCTTACTAGCTGATTTTGCATTTAATTTCCCTGCTTTATGCAAATAAACATTCATTATACCTCACATCTGCAAAGCATTAAAACACAGGTTTATCTTTAATGTTGCTTGTAAAGCATCTTCCATGTTTCTGCCTGTGCCATATCTCCAAGGGCAGGCCACAGAAAATGAACGTGCTCTTTTTTCCCCCCTTCCCTTTTCTTTGTTGCTTGTCTGACAGGTTGTACAGTTTTCACCCTTTTCTCTCATGTCAGATTTCTTCAGTGTGCTCAAAAAGCTGCTCAGCACAGCGTGGGAAATCTAAAGCACACCAATTAAACCTCTTGCCCTGGGCCAGAGGAGGAGAGTGCAGCTTCCACGCCGCGCGAGGCGATTCTGCCAATGTAGGTCATCTTTTCTCTTTCATTGGAAAGAGTTTCAAAAATCCTTTTAGCCACGGAGCTGAGGTTTAAAATAGAAGCAGCTAAGGAACGTCAGATGTCTGGCTGTGTCCGTGGAAGTGCTGAAAGGAGAGGTGCACGTGTGGGGACTTCAGTAGCTCCGAGTGATCTGTGTCCTGGGGGACTGGCAGCGTCTTCATGCACACGGGAGGAGGAGGATGCAGTTGTCCAGCTCTGGCTTGCTGTCATTAGCTCCACTGCTCCTTCTGGCTTAACGTGGAGCTGGAGATGACATGGTGGGAGTGGGAAGGTGCCTACAGCATGCTCAGAGAGCCATGGGTTGTTGCTCCAGATCTCCCAGAGGAGGACAGTGACTTGCCTTGGGTCACCACCTCCTCTTGTCGCACTTCCTTCCTTCTGCCTGGCATGAAGTTGTCTTAGAGTAGCTCTCAAGAAACTTGATTTGTGAATTAAACACAGTCTCCTCTTGGCCAAGGTAGTGATGTGGTTAATTCCAGCACAGGCTAGGGCTGTTTGCATGGCATTTTGATGTTGTCCCTGGAAGGACTGCTGTGACAGAAGCGTGCATTGCACGGTGCAGAGTCAGTAAGAATCCCTGTCTGTTACCATACAGGCACAACAGTGGTTTCAAAAGTGGTGCTTCAGGTTAGCATTTCTGGAACCCTGCATTATTCATCTCATTTAGCACCTAGTTCCTTGCAGAGAGATTGGCAGGGAGAAGCTTTGGTTACTAACACTGCCCCCCTGGCCATTATTTTAC
The DNA here is from genome assembly GCA_013399075.1 of Chloroceryle aenea. Taxonomy (NCBI): domain Eukaryota; kingdom Metazoa; phylum Chordata; class Aves; order Coraciiformes; family Cerylidae; genus Chloroceryle; species Chloroceryle aenea. Next base: position 28,532 of record VWZY01009824.1, on the reverse strand, counting down.
CTGAAGAGGTTTTTCTCCCTGGTTCCATGCCTTTGCACATCAGAGCTGTGCACATTAACCACTGGAGTAAGACCCCTCCAGCTGATACATGCCCTGCCCTTCCTAACACCATCCATAGGTGTTGGTGAACCACTAGGAAGTGATTTAACCCCAAGAGCTGCACATCTGCTGTGTACAGGATAAGGAACTGAGGATAGTGTGCCTAAAAAGGTGTAAAGTGCAAGAACAGGCTTAGTAAAGGTGCAAAAAGTCCACGTCCTCCTACTGTTCTTTGTTTAGTACAGTACATCAATTCTGGATCATTCCGTGGAGCTGCACAAGTCCTCCCCTCCAGCTGGTCACAGTGAGGAGGGTGATCCAGCCTTTGTGTAGTCAGACATCTGCTTTGATAACAGAATCTCAACAGCCCAGTGCTGGAGTTTTTACCAAGTTCAGAAAAAGGTCTTGGTTTTCCCTTTTTCCTCTACTCTCTCATGCAGAGCTCCTCTTTTGACCATCAGAGTGAGAAGGAAATTCTTCCACACAGTGATTCCCATCATCCTCCAGAGATCAGTGGCTGGTGATGAGGTTCTACAGATGTAGATTACCATGGGACTTTTGGAGTGGGAAATGCTCCAGTTAGTCTGGTTGGACAAACTGGGAGCACACTGGTTACACCTCCCTGATGCTGTGTGTTGGCCATGTTTGCCAGCAGGCATTCCATACCAGAAGGAGCAGTGGTGTCAAGGGTGCTGTAAAGAGTGGAGCAGGAAAGGCAAGGCAGTGAGATAGGGAAAACAATTCCAGGTATCCAGCTTAAAGTGCAAGAGTAATGATGGACACCTCCCTAGCTGAGGACAGCAGCTGGTGAATTCTTTCTTGGTAGGTGTTTCTCTGAACTAAAAAATGAAATGACCTCGTGGTAATGGCCACGCACAAGGATGGGAAGCTCAGGTGATCTGAGTATCCAGAGGCCAGTGCTGCCAGCTGGGAGTGGGGAGTAAACCAGGAGATCCAGATCCTGTGGGTGAGCAGGGGAATTCCCCTCCAAACCCAGCAAGAGGTGGCATCTCCTGTGCCTTGTGGGACCTTGGTGAAGGGCTGTGCTCTGTCTGACTCCAGGCTAGGGAATCAGCCAGTAGGCAGCACACGGGAGGGTCTGGCTGTTTGACCTGGATCTCCCTCTAATGTATCTGAAGAGCTCGTTTGGACTCTGCTTCTGGAACGAGTCCTCTTGCTCTCCCAACAGTGTGCCCAGCACAAAAACCATAGCTCTAGAGTGTGCTTTCACTTGCAGGGGTGTAAGTTAGGCCAGTGAACTCATCTGGGATTTTTTTGAAGCAAAAACACATATAAAGTATCTGAAAATCCTGAATTGTAGTAAAAGTTTCCAAACTATTTTTTCAAGGCCAACTTGCAGTAACATCCCAGTTGCATTGAAATAAATCTGATGGAGTCAGATGGTGTGGTCCCAGTCTTCTGTGGTGGTAGATTGTTCCAAGTGGGTTACCTGGGGGACAGGGTAGCAGCTGTATTTGGGTAGGGAGAAGAAAGGTTGATACAGTCACTTCTTGCTTTTTAAGACAGAAAAACATTGCCCTTTTTTGTTATTATTTATTTTTTCCCTAGGATGATGTTTGTAGTGGATTGGATCTTCCCATTTCAGCCTGTGCAGTTTGATCAGTCCCACGGGGAGTGCAGCCTCTCAGAGGGGTACAGGCTGGACTGACTGCTTTACAAGTGCACCATAAAACCCATGACAGTGATGAAACAGCTTTTTCCTCGAGTGAAATCAGCCCAAAAGTAGCAAGTTGCTTGTAAGCTTTGGTAACCAGCAGAGGAGTAGAAAGTAATAATGCTGAATTTTTTCTGTGCTTGTCTTCTCTGTGTTTCAGGTTGAGGTTCTATGAGCTTGAAATGTGAAACACAAAACTTCTTTGCATCTCTTTAACCATCATATATTTTTTACAAAGCTTCCAATAATCAGTAACTTAAAAATAGAATAAAATGTGCATCTTTCAGGTACTGAGCTGGATCTGCCAGTAGAGACTGAGCTTTGTGCTCGAGGGCTGCACAACTCTGTTGGCAGTCACTGTGTTGGTTGGTAGGTGACAATCAGATGCTGCTGCCTGAATTTCTGAACCCCCTGTGCCCTGAGGGCTGGCTGTATGGGAATATGGAAGAGAACCTCCAGGAGGAAACGTGGCACTGGCAGAGCCACACTGGTCTCAGGCAAAGACACACTTCTTTCTGAGGTACGGAGCCTTTGCTTGTGCTAGCACTAAATTCTTCTCTGTTCCAAGGTGAGACCACAAAATCTCTGGCAAGAAAATAACCCCAACCAGACTTTGACTCCAAAAGACTGGGAATGATTTGCCATTACTTGCAGAGGTAGGATGAAAACTGAGATGCAAAAATGTGATTAAATGTCCATGTGCTTGTTACAGTCGTGGCTCAGTCCTGTCACTGTAAGAGATGAGCCGGTGTCGCCGCGCTCCGAAGGGGGTGTCTGATGGCAGTGAAAGGAGGAGACCTGTGGCTGTCTAAAGTGAGGGGGTTGGGTTTGGTGCTGGGTTGGTTTTGGTGGGGTTTTTTGGGTTGGTTTTTGGGGGGTGTTTTTTTGGGGGTTGGTTTTTGGGTTGGTTTTTGGGGGATGGGTTTTTTGGGGTTGGTTTTTAGGGGTTCGGTTTTTTGGGTTGATTTTTTGGGGGGTGGTTTTTGTTGTTTGCTTTTCTGTCTAAAATATTTTGGAAATGATAGTGGATTGAACAGCAATTAGAAATTAGGCTCCCAAACCAGTTTAAACTCTCACTTTTACTCAGTAGCTTCAGTATACAAGTGCGTGGTCCCTTTTATCTTCTGATGCTGTTTCAGCTTCCGCTCCCGTCTCGTCTCTCATCACCCCTGAAGAACATTCATGTGCTGTGTGAATTGAGCTGGCTGGTAAGTTAGCAGTCTTTATACTTCTGAAGAAGTTTGGTCGCAGGCTTTTCTGAACATATTCCATCCCTGGCACTTGCTTGATGCCCTTCTGGCTTTCCAGCCTCCACGGACCATGCCAGCGCACTGCAGTGCGTAGAAGCACCGAGTGCATTGGATCCTGGATATGCTTTAAAATCGAGTAAAAAAAGGAAGAAATCTTGCAAAATAAACATTGAACCCCAGCAATTCTTGGGGTCACAGCCTGCAGGGAAGAGTGCTCTTCACCTGATGCATGTGTCAACTGATTGTTTTGCAGAACAGTGAACAGGGGGAAGGTGTTGAGGAGAAGTAGCGACCATGGCGCGGTTTCTTACACTCTCCCCCCAGGTATTACTGTAACAAGTTTAATGAAGCTGCACTTTTCTCCTTAAACTGAACTTCATTTTAGCCAAGGGCTCTTTCGACTTGAAATGGCTCAGGAAAGGCTTTGTTTTCAAAGCTCACGTGTAATTGCTTCTTACAGGTTTGCACACAACTTTCAGTTGTATTCTGCTTGAGGAAATTTTAGCATTCCAGTAGATGGCTCTTCAATGCTCCTTTTGCAGCCTGTGCTGGAGGGAAAAAAGGAATCTGATAGCAGAATGGCACAGAAGATTATAGGGCTCTTAACACTGTTGGGTTTTTTCAGTATTTTCCCTTTTTCAGGTCAACTGGACTTAGGCTCTGTCCCTCTCAACGCCTTGAGGTTCATCGTGCACTCCAGGCAGCACACTGTCAGAAGTCCTGACTCAAATTTACTTCACAGTTTAGAACTAACTGGTGCAAATACACACTCAAAAAAAAGGCACTGGATGATATTTCACTTTTTCCTTGCTTTCTCTACTTTTAAATTGAAGCGTTTAGGAACCTGGGTTTTAATTGGCTTTTAGTGGGGGTGAGACAGAGAAGTATTTGTGTAACTGCCCATTATTTTTGCCTTGGCAAAGAAGAATTCTGGTGTTTAGTTCATCAATCACCTCGTGAAGAGCTGTGCATCTCCTGGATGGAAGAGGGCAGACGTCTGGGAGCTGAAGTTGGTAAGGCAGAGGTGGAGCTTTGCTTGCTGTGCTCTCTCCTTGCAACCTTAGAAGCTTTGCTTTTCTAGCCTAGGTTTCCTTCTGCTGTGTTGCCAGTGTTAGAGGTGGGAGGTGTTAGCATGATCTTAACAGCCACCACCCTGCCCAGCCCCAGGACCAAGGAGTTTATGAGGAGATGGAATTTTTCCCTGAAGCTGTTCCTGTGGGTGTGCCAGGGAGCCCTGAGGGGGCCTGCGAGGAGCTGGGGAGGTCCTCCTGGAGGAGGCTGTGCTGGAGCCTCACGTTTGGGGTGTGACAGAGCAGTGTTACAGCAGGACACTGACAGGAGTCTCCCAGCTGTCTGCAGAGTGGATGTAACTCTGGAAGCAGCAGGGTCATATTCTCCTCTGGTTCTTGACTGCAGAAGCCTGGCCCTGAGATTGCTCTGCAGCTCCTGCTTTGTTCAGAAGTGGGTCAGACCCAGTACACGTGGCCTTTTCAGTTTCTCTCAAGCCTGGTGAGGGAGGAGTTCCTGATCTTGCCAGAACACAAAGAAACAAAAACTAAATGTAGCTTTGCTTGCAGCTTTTGCTCTCCTGACATGTTTTACCACAGAGGCACGTGCTTGTCTCTTTGTGTTTCCCTTTGTGTGTGACCCTTTCCTCTTCGGGCTAGGTCCCTTTCCCCTTTTCATGATGACTTCTCAGAACTTGGTCTTCCAGCTTTGTATCCATCTAATGTTTGCAATAAGCAAAATCTTTGCAGTCCTTTCATTCTCTTGTGCCATTTGTACCTTGGCAGCAAACGTGCCGTGGAGTAGCTGTCTTCTGGAGGAGCCCCAGCATCTGCCCCTCGGGGCGAGTGATGATCCCAGCAGTGGCCTCCCGGTGTTGGCAGTTTCAGGTGGGTGTGTTAAGTGCATTTTACACGTGTGTGCTGCACGTGTGACATACGTGAGTTACCCCGTGTTCTCTGCAGCTGTACCACAAACTGCACGTGCCTTCTCTAAATGTGTTTCCTACCTGATCCTCCTGTACTCTCCAGTATTTTAATAAACATTTTGTTTAAAGTCATTGCTTTGTGGCTGTTTTCCAAGGGTCCGAGTGGTCTCGTGCTGCTTGTTGGCAGTGAGGGCTTCTCTGGATCGTGCAGGGAATAGAAGGGAACTCGCAGTCACTTTCTTTGGGTGGGAACTTTAAGCTGCCAGGTCAAGAGGCAGGACAGTTTCTAACAGTTCCTCTGCTTTGAGTCTTTTCTTTGGAGTGTCCTGATGCTTCCTAGCAGACAGAAAACCATTTTAAGTAAATTGAAGAACCTTCTCCTAAAGCAAAAGTAATTCTGAATGTCTGTTTGGAAAATGACAGTGGAACAAAGGGGAAGTTGTGGTTTTATGGGTTTATTCCTGTGAAATGCCAAGAGCTGTGGGAAACTTCAGCCCTATGAAGTTAGGGGTTACCTTGTGCTTACCTGAACACCAAGGCTTTGGCTGCCTTGTGGCTTGTGAATTTTTGTTTCAAAGGAAGGAGAGAATAAAGCACTTGGTCTTCAGTCTGCAGTTCCTCACTCTGTGTGCAGTTCCTCCCCGTGATGGTTGACAGGGAGCAGGGGGAAGGTGGCCTCTGCCCTGGCATAGATGTGTTCTCAGAAGGTGAGAGTTTGTGAGTACACGTGTGCATTTACCCATCCCTTTCTCTGCAGAAGTGCTCTGGCACATCTCGTAGCTTTGGCTTTTTTTCACTTCAGCTGTGCAGACATCACCAGTATCACTCAAAGACACTCTTCCTCCCCCCCCCCCTTAATCCTTTTACACACAAGGCTGCAGTAGCCTCGCTGAGCAGCAGGGAAGAGCAGCTCCTAAAAACAACCACTACCAAAGTGTAAATTCAGGAGCTGGCAGGAAACTATTCTGGAGGCCTGGCCAAGAAAGCAAGATTAGAGTTAATCCTAGAACAAACACGTTTGGCAAAATAAAACAAAACCACTTTGGTTTTAATTTACTTTTCAGTCTAAGACAACTCCAACCTCAGATACCTTGCTCTGGCACATCGTGCAGCATCAGTGCTGTGTGTGCAGCCCTGGCTTCAGAGCTGCTGCCCATGGCAGGCACCTTGCTCCCCGCGAGGAGGATGCTGGGAGGTTGCATTCAGTCAAAATTCAGCCAATGTCTCCTATTAAGGGAAAATTAGGGTTTAATATCTTAAAGCTTTACCATCCTGTGGGATTTTGCTTTCAAAAGCCTGACAGCTCCTCTCGGGGGGCACTGTCTGCTCCAGCTGCCGTAACTGCCGCCCGCGGTTCCCTTCCTCCCCCAGATCCCTCCCACACCAGAACCTGCACTGCCTCCAAGGGAGGAGCTCTTCCTGGTGAGATTCTGGGAAAACCTGCAATTCCTGGGCCCTTCAGGGGGCTCTTCCTAGGCCCAGGGGTGCTCTGGCTCCTTGTACCTCCACACAAACGGGAGCTTCCTCCCCTGTGTCCCAGATCAGAAATCCTGGGGCACCTCAAGTACATTGAAATACTTTGGGGGTCATGATTTAAATGGGGAATTGCCCCACCGTGTGACTTCTCGGGCATCTCGTGTGCCTGTGCAGGTGGGGGTGTGGTGCTGGGGGCTGATCCCTGGCCACTCGTGCAGGGCTCTCGGGAACAGCAGTAGGAAAAATGCAAATGTGAGCAGGAGTGAAAGGTGGGGAGGTTTTGCACCGTCCTCAGTCTGGAGGAGATGCCTTCCACGGGGTCACTTCTGGAAATGAGTCTAGACCACAAGGTTCCTGCTACAGCCATCTCCTTACAGCCATCTCTGCCTCTTTCTGATGTTTCCAGGCACCCTCAGAAGCCTTGAGTAGCCCACAGGAAGGTTTGGGTGGGAGATGTTGCTCAGATCAGCAGCAGCGTGAGGAGGGCTCTGCCTGAGCTGTGGGTGCAATGGGAGCAGAGGGGGAGTGTGCTGAAGGGGGTACCCGAGCTGCACAGGAAGGCTGAGGAAGACTTCCCCGTGCAGCCGCTGTACTGCCACGTGCTGAGCTCGAGATGAAGGTGGCAACCTGAAGCAAAGAGCTGGGATTTGATGTGGGAAGCAAGAGTCAGCAGAATCAGCTGCAGATAAAAGATGCAGACGTCATTCCCTGTCCTGTGGTTGCAGGATGGGGAGCGCTCTCGGGTGAGGGACACCTTTGCTATGACCTTGGACAAGTTGGGTCATCGTGTCACCTCTCCCTCGTCCTGTGCCAGGGAGAGCTTGCTGCTTACCCTCAGTCATTGCTCTGCCCGTCGTATTCAGAAGGTTAGGGGCTGGGTTTCTGTTTTAAGCAAGAGTCCATCTCTAACCAGGACTGGGACCTGGAGCTCACATCTCTCTGCAGAGAGCTGTCCCCAAAGGTTGGGTTTGGAGAGCTCCATTCTCTGCTCCTTGCTGATTCCAACAGGGCTATGGGAATTCTCAGCTCTGGTGCATGCAGGGATGTGATGGGGGGAGAGTGAGTGAGCTGCTACTGTGGAGACCTTCCCGGGCTGGGCA
>VWZY01009824.1:9737-20983 GCA_013399075.1 Chloroceryle aenea | reverse complement strand
GTTTAAGGAACGACTGGATGTGGAGCTGAGTGCCACGGCCTGGCTGATGTCAGGGTGCTGGGTCATAGACTGGACTTTATGATGATCCTGGAGGTCCATTCCAGCCGCAGGAATTCTGTGATTCTGTGCCCTGAAGTCAGGCATCGGTGTAACACGGGGTTCTGCTGCATCCAGAGAGGCTGCCCGACGGGGGACAGGCTTACCTGGAAGTTGCACTTGGACCAAACTGTGTACAAGCAGAATAAGGACACAAGGAAGGGCAGGATGGTGCATGCAGGGCTGGAGTGAATAACACGTGCAGCCCCTCGGTGCCCCTCCAACACGTGTGGCACTGAGGGCATCAGCACAGCCAGGGACCTGGGGCTGATTTGGTGGCCATGGGGTTTGTTTGCTGTTTTCTGCCAGTCTTGGAGGGCAGCAGGAGGGTTTTATCATCTATTGCCAAGGCATTTAAACTGCTAATGCTTATCCCAGGCAGGTGCTTGTAGCTCACCCCGGTGTATTTGATGGTGCTGTGCTGACTCTTCCTGAGTGTTGCCCTAGGAAGCTGGCAGGTGCTGGGAGCATCCTTAGCTGCAATTTCCTGCACTGGAGGAGTGAAAGGATGGGTGCAGAGAGGAAATCTGCTGCTTATGCTGCAGAAGTTGTCAGATCCGCTTCACACAGAACGAAGTGTGAGGGATCAGAAAGCTGAGGACAGAGTTTATGCAGTCGTAGTTCAAAGGCAGCTGCTGGAATGCTGTAAGAAGTTAATTTCGGAGCAGGTGCCTGTGTGGTAGCTGGGGGGGTGCAGGCAGTCAGCTGAGGCAGAATCTTGAGTTACAGCAGCTGTGAAGCTTCATATTTAATGTCCAGGAGCTCTGCAAGTGGCTCATTCTTTCCTGCAGGTGCCAGAAGGAAAGAGCTGAAAGCCTGGTTTAAAATGAGGACACTGAAATGTGCTTTACAGCAGACACCTGGTGTGAGGAGGTCCCTCTGGTGCTGGGATGCACAGCACACAACAGAGATCTCCAGCAGCAGTGTGGGAGTGGTATGGAAATGGGGAAGCCCCATTAGTTAACCAAGCAATTAATAAAATGAATTTTTAAAATTAAATAAATAATTTTTAAAAGTTATTTCAGTAACTAAGTCAACGAGTAACCCAGGACCATTGAGAAATGAAGTTACAGCCCTGAAAGCTAAAGGAGCAGTGTTAGATCTGGCTCAGGACACAGAGGGACGTGGGAAGGGCTGAAAGCAGGAAAAGGGGTAGCAAGGGAGACTTTGGTTACCCCTCTGACAGCAATGGGGTGTGATGCTGAAGCTAAATTTAGGGCCACCATGCACAAGTGCATTGTGGAGCAGAGAGGAGGAGGAGTGACTTTTGATGTGGCCTAGATTGTGCACAGGACCTAATTCCCGTGTATTGAACATGATATTTGTGCTGGGGCAGTAAAATAACAAAAGCTGGCTGCAGTAGCTGTTTGGTGAAAAAATCAAGATGAAAAATCCTGTTAAAAATGTAAGAAAAGAACAAGCCAAAGGGTAAACTACTCACAGAAGGTGTGAAGCCTGATTGAAGATTACACAGTGTGAGGCTTCTCTCTTCTTATGCAGGTCACTGTGACTGCTCTGCAAGGCTAGAAAACTACTGGAAGTGAGAAGCCAATAGTGGAGAAAAAAAAACAATCCTGATTTTACCCAGACAGCAGTGGGGTCTGGATTAGAGTCAAATATTAGAATCTGTTGGGAAAAGAACACAGAAAGAACACCAGGGACGTTTGTCTAAACCCTTTGTCTGTACAGTGATGCTGTCTGCAGCTCACCCATCTCCTTCTAGAAGTTGAACTAGCCCTGGGAGAAAAGGGCAGCCAGGACAGCAAGTAGTCCTGGAAGAGCTTGTGGAAGAGAAGTGAGTGGATAAGGACAGCCTGAGCTGTGAGGAAGACGTCTGAGGAGCGTGGTGAAGATAGTCCCAGGTGGATCGGAGGACTCAGATCTCCTGTCAGCTTTTTGCCAGTAAGAGCTGGGGACATGAGAAGAAACCGGTGGGTGCAAACCAAACCACAACTGCCCTTGGTGCCCAGTGAAGCACAAGGACATGGTCTTGTAGGGTAGCACACAGGCTAAGGGCCTAGGTGTTGCCAGCAGTGCCTGGAGCATGAGTTGTGTGGCCAGCCTCTGCTGCCTCTTCTTGTAGCTGATGGAGGAGGTCAAGGCACCAGCTGAGAGGTAGGGCTCCCAAAGCAGCCTGTGTGCTGGGGAAGATTGCCTTGGAGAGCAACTGGATCGTGCTCTTCCCTTTGACTGGGGGTCCAGTGCCCAGCACACAGCAGAACGTGATGTGTGGACGTGCAGTAAGGATTGGGGGAATAAAAGCTTCTTCCTCAGGAGAGTGCAGCCCTGGGCCAGGTGGGGCATCTCCATCCTCCATCGAGAGCTTGACAGACAAAGCCATAGCCAGTCCAGTCTGGTCTGGGGATGGTCCTGCTACACATGGGAGGCTGGAATGGAGACTCCCAGGAGTTTAACTCTGCTGTGATTCTGTCACCTGCCTATTTGGGTAAGACGTGGTCTCACTGGGCTGCTGAGAAGGAGAATGGAGGGCTCAGCTAACCCAGGCCAGCGAAGCTCCTTGGGCAGCTGAGAGATCAGTTGTCTAAATGATCTGAGGCTGTTGTGCAGCAGCCCAGGTAGGACCATCCCTGGATGCTTCCCACAGGACCAGACTCACTTCTGCCAGTGGTACCCAAGGCCAGACTGCAGAGAGGAGGCTGTGTTGTGTGAACCTACTTCTTACCCAGAGGTAACTCTCATGTCCTGCTCTCTCAAACAGTAGCTTGAACTGGATTTTTTCCACAATGTCTCTCCATCCTAAACATCTCCAGAGCCATGGGAAGTTTGTTCAGGACTGACAACTTGAATCACTCAAAGTGCACTGTAACCACAGCACGTTAAATAATGCAGCATATGGACAGCATGGAAGTTAATTTTTAAAAGCCTTGAATTATGCCCTAGTTCCTGGTTGCTCTCTCATCTGTGACATATCCTCCAGCCCTCTTCCTCTCCGTGTTACTCAGGTGCTATTGTTTATGGGGAGTTCTTGGAGATACTGGGACTTGCATGCTTCCCCCTCCCTATAAATAATCATCGTTCATTTCTTTCTGCGTTAAAAATAAGATTATTCCATAATTTTTCAACCAAGCCCACAAAATGTCTTGCTTTCTTATGAGTTTCTATTGAGTTAAATAATCGATGAAGGTGACATTATTTCTGTTAGAAGGTACTGTGACATTTCCAGGAAATATGTCTGTGTTGTTTAGGAATTTTATGGGGTTTAATCCACAGTTTTCACTGTTGACCTGGAGCCCAGGAACCACCACCTCAGGGTAACACAGAAGAGCAGGAGGAGAATGTGCCTGCTCTGGGCAAAGTGGTGGCTGGAGAACACAGGCTGTGCCCAGGGACAGGCAATGGGCCAGCCAGGAGCTTGTTGGCAAGACTCAGAGGATGCAGACAACCCTTGCCTGACCAAGGAGAGGTAGCAAATGAAACCTTTTGGCTGGAAAAAGCCTCACAAGAGTAGGTCCTGGTGCTCATCAGGAACCTCAGCTCCCCTGCTGGCAGCTCGGCTGGGTGCAGGCAATCCAGGAGCCAACTGCTTTGGCTGGTCAGTGAACCAGGAGATGCACTGCTGGGGCTGTCACTCAGAAACTGGAAGACCTGTTTGGGGGTGTGCAGGTGGACATCAGCCTTTGCAGCAGCACCAGTAAGGTGGTGGAGTTTAACACCCCGAGAGAAGGGAGCAAGGCAATCGGAGACTTAACAACTGTGGGTATAAGCCAGCTAAGAGTGTGGTGTTGCAGCAAGGTCTTTAGACCCACAGGGCTCACTAAGGAAGGACTTGTTCGTAGGGATGAGCTCTTTCTCTCGTGCTGCCCCTAATTTCTTGGGTCTGCTTGGGGAAGCCTCCGAGTGCAGAGGCTCTCCGATGATGCTCAAGTTTAACTGGCATTAAGAAGGCCACCAGTTGGAGGCAGGTAGAGGCTGACACATACTGGTGCTCTCAGCACTCAAGGCACCCCCAGAGGGAACCTCAGGCCTCGGGAATAAATGAAACATTCAGCAGTTTGGCTGCCAGAGAAGGTCACTCTGCTTTTCCACTCGACCGATTTCATGTTGTGAAGTTCAGTTGCTTCAGGGGCTGTCTGGCATCTGACCACTTCTGAAATAGGAACAGAGGCCTCCACTTTGGGGTCTGAATGCAGCACGTGCAATGAAAAATGGTGATCCTGTGGGTATAAGGGAGAGATGAGGAAGAGAGCTCAGTGAAGCCCTGAGTGGGTTAAGCTCTGGCTTAGTTTGTCCGAGGTAAATCTGGCTGAAGTGCAAAGGGCAACGCTCCACTTTCAGTGCTCTCATCCTCATCCCCTTCACTCAGGGTGTGCTGGAGCATCTTTGAGTCCCACGGATCTACGGGTGGGCTTGCCCCAGGGTCTGCCTCACAAACAACACTGGGTTTTTGTCCCCATATTGAATCTAAGCCTGCAAATCATGGACTGATTGCTCAGTCCCCACGTGCTCCAGATCATAGTCTGCAGATTGGCAGTGGAGAAGTTGAGGAGGTCAGGGGAGGTTGTGTGGCCAGTCCAAGGGCTTGTAGGTGAGGGAGGGGACACTGATGAGGAGAAGACCAGGCACCAAATACTGAACCACTCCTACCTAGGTGATCTATGAGCACTGGGGTCCAAGGACCCATCTCTTGTTGAGGGTAGATATTGTTGTGCTCCACCCCCTTTTCTTCCTAGAGAAAAACTCTGACCAAGGCAGCTGTAGCCACCATGAGGGTGGAATAGAGGAGAGTGCACCTGGGAGAGGTGAAAAAACCCCTGGAGTGAAATACATGGGTGTAGCTATGGTACAGAAAGGGGCACTGCCCACCTCCTCCTGACTCAGCATCCCCGAGAGGCCAGAGCAGTCTCTGCCCAGGAACAACTGCTGCTCCTGGGTGGGACCCTTGGAGGGCTGGGCTGTGGAGGACTGTGTGGTGGGCAACCAAGAGCACAGTCCAAGTAGTAAAGATAGTGGGTATATAAATTAAATACCCCAGAAAAAAAGGTGAAAAGTTGAGTGCCTCTCACAGTCCAGTCCTCCAAGGGGTCATGTGCTGGCTATAAGGAGCAGGGAGATCCGAGTGTGGGCATCAGAGATGGGGATGGTGGGTTGCAGCTCCTAGGGCAGACTGCAGCCAGGATCACTTGGGAGCACAGTGGTGTGAACCATGGAGTTGGTCTTGCTGCAACTGTTTTAAGTGAGGTTGAATCCAAACTTTCTTACTTCATCCTACATCAGCAAACACGAGAGTAATAGGAAAGAAATCCCAAATAAGGACCAGTGTTGGTTTCTCCTGCTCCTCACATACAGGGCTCTTTGCTTCTGGGATTTTTCCTGGAAAATGAGCACAACTCTGGGAATGTGATCCTTGGGTTTTAGTATAGCAAAATAAGTTTCCTTTGATCACAAGAGTGTGAAAGTACTAGTGCCTGTCAACTAGAGGTGGAGGAAAGTGCTAGGATAGAGAGGAATACCAGGGAATTTGGGATTAGAGATGTATCCCTCATGCCTGGCAGTTTGGAAGACAGCTCGCTGGGTAAAGGGACAACCTTCTGTCCAGCAGTGTGACTGGGGGGAGCTCTGTTCCACTAGTGGGGAGAAGCCTGTGATCCAAGTGAAGCTGCTTTGCAGATAGGGAAGGCTCCAGACCATGGTGAATCATGGTTGGACATCACCCTGTGTTGCATGTAGTTTGTCAAACTGAATTGTCCTGGAAGTCTGTCACTCCCCTCTGCCTGGCCATAGCATCCCCAGCCCCAGCTGGCATCGCTGTGGGGACTGCTGCAGCAAATGATGCAGCTCCATGGGTACCTCAGGGCTTTTAGCACCCCTGTTAGACCTTTACTGTCCTAGTCCTGACATACCCTGATCTGAACTTGTGTGAACCTCACGGAGTCCTTCAGCTGGTGGGGAGGAGGCACTGCTCCCCACGCTTTCAGGCTGCCTGGCTGGCCAAGTGCAGCACGATTTCATACGGAGGCAGAGGAAAGTGAAATAGCAAAGCAGTTGCACTGGGAACTGTGTTCCAGGGATGGCAATTTATTCATTTAAAGTACAGTGTTAGGCCTTCAGAACGTGACAAGCACAGCACAAAAAAGTCTGATCAATGGTATTTGCTCTACTCTTTGCTAAGCAGAAATTCACTGCACAGTCTGTTAATCTTTAATTATAAGCAGTAGACTTGTATCATTTCTCTTGGCTTAGCTTGATCAGGTTACTAATATTCTGAGATCAGGGTTGTAGGACAAGTTCTTTGATCCTTGCAGTCTGTCATTTATTGTCCCCAGAGGGTGAGTTGGCACTGGGGGGTGAGCAGGAAGAGCTGAACCTGGGGTCCTGTGTGTGTGTGATTGCTGAATGGAGGAGAAGCCCCTTCTTGAGCCCATGCAGATCTCCTCCAGTTCACTCACAGTCCTCCCCCCACCATGGCTGGTTTAAATCAGCAGCTGTGTGACCCCCTGCTCACCCCTTGTCTTTCTGTACAACTCTCCCACAGCCACAGCAGTGGATTTTGCTGGGACTGCTGAGCAGCTTTGAGCTGGCTTTGGCTGGAGGTTATCATGCAATTGTCTTAAAGCCCGTTGGGTGATGCACCCTTGCTGCCTGCACTTGCACCCATCCAGACATCCTCCATGACCAGGGGGGTGGAAAAAGAAAAACTCTTCTGTAAAAAAAAATATACTGCATTGCAAACTGGGACAGGCATGTAACCACCAGTGCTGTGCATGGGATGAGAGTGCTTTTAGCTAGAGACTAGCACCACGTGCAGAGAGGTGGATGTGGGTTATTGCCTGGCAGTAAGGATGGTGCCATCTTTACTGGAGGAGGAGGAGGAAGAATCTGGTTAATTTGCTACATCTAGCAGGGGTTTGTCTGAGGACAAACCAAAAAGTCGGAGGACAAAGGTTAGGAAGTGCAGGAGCTGGGCTCGAGGCAGTGGAAAGCTGTATGGCAAGGTAGAACTCCCTGCAGGTCTCTGCAGATCCAGGGGCTGAGCACAAGCACTGGAGATGTGCAAGAGCAGCTGGAGACAGTTGCTCACGTTGACTCTGTCCAGAGCTTCTCAGATTCTCTGGCAGGGATGGTGATGAGATGAGGGGACAGCGAGGGTCAGAGCATTACAGGAAGCCTTCCTCCTTGATGCAGGCTGCCTTGTGCTGCCCTTTCTCCTCCACCCTGAGACTGCATCCACCTTAGCACCTCACCTCTTGCTGCCTGCGACTGTGATCCCCCACTAACTCCAACACCAACTGCCTGTCTTGACTTCATGGCCAGGAGCTGAGCAGGAAGGTGCCACCTCTCTTCTTGCTCCTGCCAGCAGTGCTGGGAAGGACAAATGCCACAGCCAAGGTTGTCAACTCTTCCCCCCTCCAGAGATGTGCAGACCATATTGTGGGTTGTCCTCAGACAAGGCAGCCTGTGCAGGTTGGTGAGGCATGCAGCAGCATCAGCACTGCCCAGGAGACTGTTGCATCAGCTCTGCCACCACAGGGCACCTCAAGGCCTGTCGAAATAATTGAGTTTGTTGTGTTGAAGCACAAACAGTTTACATCACCCAGTCAGATAATAAAACCCAGGACAGAATGCAGCTAGTCTGACCAATTGTGGTTTTCCATCCTTTGGTTCTTTCCCCAGGGTAGTTATCCTCAGGCTGAAACAGGGGGCCCACACCATGGTGAGCATCTCCACTCTCAGATGTAACCAGTGTGGGGAAGAATTCTTGGTGGTTTTCCTAGGTTTAGGTGCTGCTGCTGCCCTTAAGTCACTCTTGAATGGACCAAGCAGGGTCTCTGGGCAGTAACCACAGTGCTTTAAGGAAGGAGGGCTTCAAATGTGCCCTTCTGGGCACTGCTGCAAAGCACCTGCTCTTTCCCTTGGTCTCGCTGGTGGCTCAGGGAAATCACAGGTTATGCAAAATTAAGTTCAGATTTTTCAGCACTGATGGCTTGAAGCAGCAATTCAGGAGCTGTAATAGCACAATAATGAAGAAGATTTTCCTTCTTTGAAAACAACATCCAATCTGTTATGTTTAAAACTTACACACACAAAAAATATCTGCAGAGGCTTTTTACATGATGGATTTGCATGAACTCTACTGCAGTCTAACCAGCTGGCTGACCCCTTCTCCAGCTTCTAAGAAAAAGTGTGTGAGCAGAGCCAGAATTTCTAATGAAGAACAAGCAGGAAAAGCATTGATGTTTCTAATCCTTCCTGGTCTTCTTTGGAAACAGAGTAGAGCGTAAATTTAATTCTTCCCCTCTGCATTTCATTGATAATTGGGAAGTATGTGAAGGTGTTAGAAGAGACATTTATATGGCATGACTGTTTTGTCACTGTAGCATGGTAACAGCTCACTGAGCCCCCCCAGACCAGCCAGATGCCACTTTTAATGATGAGAGTCACATCACAGGGGTCCCACAATGGGTTGCTGTTGGGTTTAATCTCCACTTAGAAATCCTCTCTGAAATATAGAGAAGTGAAATCCCAGCAGGCAAGAAGAGAAGGTCAAACAGCACCTCTGCATCCACCTTCCTCACCTTCAAGTCCAGGTTAGTCCTATTTTCTAGCAAAAGCAAGGTGAGAAGCTGAAGGACTTGCCTGAACCAAGACATGAGGAGTTACAGGCTTGTCCTGCCCTAGTGCCTCTTCCCTTCTGGCCAAGGACTGGATTCTTATGGAGGAAAGTGGGTGCCTATTGCTGGCACCATGTCCAGGAACACTTGTTTTTCATGGATTGGGAGGGATAATATCTGTCTATCAAACTGGAGAATGGGGATAGCAGAAATTAGTGCTAGGAGAAGGGAGACCTTCCTTGAAGCTGAGGGCTTCAGTGTGGTTTTTGTTCCTTTGTTCAGTGGGTTCCCCCTGCCCACTGGCTTGGGCACCCTCCTATCCCACCCCCTCTCACCAGAATTTCTTGCCAAAGCACACCCTCTCTGCACCTCTTCACATCCCAAGTGCTCCCTGTCCAGAGCTGACCAGGAGAAGATGTGGTGCTGGTCACTGCTGTGCCTGTGGTCAGCTCCATGCAGCACTCTGACAGTTTGGGTGCCTCCTGCAGCATATGGAGATGGCATCTCCATCTTCCTGGATCACAGCTTCCGCTTGGCTTTGGTGCCTGAGGGTCACCTCTGCAGACCTAGCACCCCAGTACAGCCCAGCACCCCCCAGTGCCATGTCTGTATTCCAGCACCTTCCGCAGAATCCTGTCCCCACGGCCACAATTGCTGCAGTGCTTTGCTCTGATCTCCCAGGGCCAGCACATCTGGATCAAAAAAGGCAGATCTCATTCTGGGAGCCCCACCTTCCTGAGTGCAATGCAGGAATCCTCTGGCAGGTACCCCGGGGAGCTGGGCTTTGCTCTGATCCAGCAAGAGCTGCCTCCTGCAGCAAGCACAGTCCTGCCTCTCTGGGCTTCGTCCTTTCTGAGTGTTTGGTGCAGACCATGTCCTCTTTGGACACCGTTCAATACTTTTCCAGTGGCAAAGAAAGGATGATCACAGACATGCCTCAAGGTCAGACTGTCTCTGCTTCCTCTGCTGTCAGTCTGGGAGAGCCTGCTCAGAAGGATATTGCCGATATCCCACGCTTTCCTGTCACATGTTGTTAAAACACAGCCCAGAACTCCTGCTGCAGTGAGCCCTGGTGACTTCCTGCAGTTGCACTGATTCTTGTAGCCACCCCAGGGACGTGACCTTGCTCATCATAGCAGATGACTGACTCCACTGCTTTCAGAGATGATGACAATCTCTGTCCTCACTCGGGCACACGCTGGATTTGGGAAACAAACGTTGCTGCTTTGTAGTATCAGCTCCTGTGTTAATGTGGTCTTCAATCTGAGAAGCCATGCCAGCAGCTGAGGAATGGTTCCAGAGTGCTGCAGTCAGTCCTGGGGAAGACAGCTGCCATCCAGAGATGGCTCAGTAATCTGTAGGAAGATGTCAACCTGGATCTTACAAAGTTCAGTACAGGCAAATGTCTGCTGCTGCCCCTGGGGTGGAATAACCCCATGCAACCAGGACTGCTTGGGGAGCAGCTCCCTAAAAAGACCCACTGGGCAGCAAGTTCAACAGGAGTCAAAAGTGTGTCCATGTGGCAAAGACAGCCAACCTCATTCCGAGTTGTATTGGCAAGAAAACAGCAGGAGATCTAGGGAAGTGATTCAACCCCTGAGTTTCATCTCAACATTGTGCCCACCTTGGGGCTCCCCAAGGAAAGGAGGTCTGACAAACTGGAAAAGCTAAAAGAGGGCCAGTAAGATGACCAGGAATGGGATGTGCATGTTGTACAAGCAGCTGAAGGACCCTGTCTTCTTCAGCCCAGTGAACAGAAGGTGTTAGGGATGATCAGACTTCTGCCTTCAACTGCCTGAGAGGGGGGATCATAAGGAAGGTGAAAATCTTCTCAGAGGTGGACAGCAAAAGAGGCAGCTCACACAGACTGCAATGAGGGGAACGGTGCCTGCACATCAGAAAAAAACCTGTTAAGCAAGAGGACATCAGCCAGTGGAGGAGGTGCCCAGGGCTGGTAGAGACTGGAGGAAACCCTGCTAGATCTGCCTTAGATTTGAAGTTAGTCCTGCTTGGGGCAGAGGTTGCGTAATCATAGGGAGGTGACAGATCCCAGAGGTGACCTCCAGAGATCCCTGCCAGCTTAAGTATTTCTGTGATTCCATTATGAGATCCAACTGCCTCAAGCATGGGAAATCCAGCTGTGAGCAAGCCTTCCCTGTCCTTTGTCTGGAACCTCAAACCTTTGGTTGTATTTTCCCCTCCCTGTCCCGCTGGAGTAGGATGAGTAAGCAGCTGGCTGGTGCTTTGTTGCCAGCTGGACGGGCTCAAACCACAACACAGCCATGTGCCACTGCCCTTTCTCCTTGCTTCTCTCTTGGACAGAGGTTCCTGGTCCAGAGGCAGTGAAGAAGAGGTTCCCAGGGAATTGCCTTCATATTTTGCACATACCTGGAAAACCTTGGTGGTCAGGTGCCCCTGAGCTCTCTCCCCTTTCCTACCACCATTGGCCTTCTTCCTCTTGCACCCACACTCGGGAGTTTGAGGTCCCTGTGAGACCCACCACCCCCCCGCCATGGGTTGTCCCCTCACCACCCCGTCCCTCAGGCTGTGCTTTGGGAACGGGGGCAGAATCTAAGGGCA
>VWZY01009823.1:270212-325107 GCA_013399075.1 Chloroceryle aenea | reverse complement strand
AGGCTTTCCATCCTTAGGCTGATTACTGGAGTGCCCGGTTTCAACCCTTTCCCCCTTCAAACCTAGTTTAAAGCCCTCCTGATCAGCCTCGCTAACTTATGGGCTACAGTCCTCTTCTTCTGCCTAGAAAGATGGATCCCATCTGATTTTAAGAGACTCCTCCAACAAAGGCTGCCACTGATTACTTCCTGCTACCATTTTTTCCAGAGGAAAGAACAAGAGTCCAGGAGTCTCCTGGGCCTCTGGCCATTCATCCAACCCTCAGCCTGCACCTTCAGTGGAGAACCAGAGGGAGGAAAGATGATTCCAGACAAGAGGAATTGTTCTGGTAATGTTCAGCTTGAGATTTAAGTGTAGTTTAAGATTGCACTATAATATGGCATTTTATAACTTTTAAGTGTCTGAACTTGCAATATTAATGACCTTTGTTTGCACACATTTTACACAGGGGAAAATGGAATAAAAGAGAAGATGAAGGTTCTGTGGTAGAATCATTTACTGACTGTTTCTATTTCTAGGCAACTTCAATATCTGCACAGATCTGCAACTGGAAAAATGGGCAGGTATAGCACAGTAAAGTGCATAATAGCTACAAACAATAATATTTATGTCGTTTACAATCTAGTTCAGGTATGGTAGGTCGTATTGCTCAGAAAAACTTCTCCACATCTGTCAAAATGCCCTACTCTTATCACAAAACCACAGTGCTATGATTTACAATATTCAGACAGAAAGCAATACTGTGAAGAAAGAGGGTAACTGCAAAAGCAAATGGAAATACTGAAGAGAGCCAATCATATCATCACAGAACTCTCCATACATTGATCCAAATGATTATTTGAATCAATGGTGCTTAAATCAGTTTGGAAAGTTCAGAAGCCAAATATATTCCTCAATTCGTAAGTATCACTGGAACAGAAACTAAATGAGTTGAGTTAGGCCAACACACAGTTCTCTGGTTAGAAGCTATATCCAGCCCACACTACTGAAAAGTTTGTCTCCAGTACAATAGTTTCCAATCAACTGATTGTTTATATACTAGACACCCAAAACATCCTACTTCTGAACACTCAGAAGCCACATTTAGGCCCTTGGCATGATGGAAATATTTTCGGTAGAAACATCTATCAGAAAAAGCAGTTCTTACTCCCTACTACAGCAATCACAGATACAAACTGCTTACAAAGCATGAACATTTTCATTTTTGGAATTAGTGTCCTTGTAAATGAGACAATCATTTTCCCTTAATTACACAATAGTCCATTCTTTTCTTTTTTTATCTTATCCACAAGTGTTACTTTTCTTCAGTATCTCTAAATTTATCTCACAAGGATTTGTCACCAGTAAAATGACCTTTTTTACAAAGCTCTTCACCCTGCTTTCTGTGAATCTATACCCTCTGGGTCAACAACAAGAAATCTCCATGGCTTATACTTCATCAGTTTTGCTGCAGAAACTGATCTGCTGAAATCTTACTCTTAACTGGTGTTCAAGAAACAAATCGCCTCAAGCATTCTTCTTGATAATCCTGGTGCTGACCTACACAATAAAAGTAAAATGCTAGCAATGTAATGTTCTCAGACCCTAACCTGATTTGACTATACAGCCACCTTCTTGCCTCTACTTTAAAATTTGAGAGTAATTCTTTTCAGCTTTTATCAGATTTCCAACTGAAAATCTCCTTTGGCAACAAATGCATTGGCGTCTCTTAAAACCACAGCGTGTATGCTGACCTGAGGAAGTAAACTTTTTTTTTTTTTTGTATTTAGAGAAAAGAAACGCCATAATGACAGACTGATTATTCTTTACTGAGCGAGTACATAAGGACAAAAGCAAGGACCACTAATTTGGGGGATTTCCTAAGTTAGCTTTGACCTATTATCTATTACAAATTTTGCAATTATCAGAGTAACACTATTTCCATATTCTTTCACTTTAAATATCTTTAAACTAAAACCAGTCTCTAGTCTTTCATTTCCTGCAACAGTTATAGCAGTACTAAAATACTTTCTAATGGAAGAATTTTTCAGAACAATGCTGGATCACTTACAAAATACTAAAAAATACACAGACACAAAAACACTTCTATCAATAACATTTGTCTCATTGTTACTGCACTATTTCCCAGCAATTGTTTTTGTATGCTTTAGCTCCATTTCCATAAATAAGAAGGCCCTATCTACTACATGCATGACTATAAATTAGTCTTTCAAGACTGAATTAACCCACTATGTTTTGAGGGACTGTTCACCATGGCCATGGAACTTCTTGAACTACAACAATCAACGCAGTGTCTTCTCATCATGCTGAAAACCTCATTAATTTGGCAGGCTTTGCAGGGAAAGATTGGGGGTATATTCCTTAGAGAAAACTGGGGGAGGACAAAGAGAACTGCTCTGTTTTATTTAACTGATTTAATTTCTTACCTATAATAAACTGATCACCACTACTGAATTATAACTGCAAGATTATCATCATCGGGGCTTTTTATACTTGCTTTGCATATATTTCTATTGTTCTTGAAAACTATTCAAATCTAGGAAAAAAATGCAAAATTCATTGTTTGTCTTAATTTGTCTTTTGGAAAGTCATTTTATGGAGTAAATAGCTTCCATATTTTTAATAGACTACTGCCCTAATTAAGCAAAATATACATATAGACTTGTGTTACTGAAGATACAGCATATTTGAGCCAGTGAGAGCTGTTATAAATTTATGCAATTTGAATTCATAAACTTCAATATTATTTCAGTCAGCAAAGCACAGAATGTTAAGGGTTGGGAAGGACCTCAAAAGATCATTTAGTCCAACCCCCTGCCAGAGCAGAACCACCTAGATCAGGTCACACGGGAACACATCCAGGGTTTTAAATGTCCTCAGAGAAGGAGACTCCAGAATCCCTCTGGGCAGCCTGTTCCACTGCTCTGTCACCCCTTTCCTTTTAAAGGAAAAAGTTTTTCCTTAAATTTCTTTGGAATCTCCTATGCTCCAGTTTGCACCCATTGCCCTTGTTCTATCACTGGACATCACAATTTTGGTCTTTTGTTCACTTGTTTGTATTTTTTGGTGAGGTTTGTTTTGAGTTTGGTTTTGCATTTGCAACTTCTGTTCTTTTCCTTTAAAAGATTAATTTTCATCAGTGCTGAAAATCAGAGTGTCCTTCAATTATACATAGCCTTACTTCCATAATCAAACCAGGAATATCCAATGTAAAGACGTTTAAGACAACTGTATCTTTTAGCATAAAATTCAGGGGTTTTATAAATTTTAATGTTAGAGAATGATGAAGGGCATTTCTCACATCCTAAATAAAGAGGCTAACTTGACATTGGTTTAGGAATTTTCTAAAATGGAAGTGAAATTTGCAAATAGAGCAAATGAACATTATTATAGTAATTAAATAAAATTATAGGCTTTGTAACCAGAAAGACAACTATCAACACGTGTTTTGCATGTACATTTTGCTCTTTTCTTATAGATATCTTTGAACCACAAAGGTTCTGATTACACTGTTTTTTAAGACATGCAAATTAGTAGATCTCAATCTTCAGGCCTAATTTTATAAAGTAAACAAGAAAAAGATACATTCTTGTCTTATCAGCTCCCAAGGAGTTTCTCAGCTCTGAATAAAGTTGGTATTGAGCTATGAAAGAAAGCATGTCTTTGCACCTGCATGGCAGCTCTCTAAAGCTGGTAAATAACTTCGACGTGCTCTCATTCCAGGTACTTCACCAATGACTTTCACCATATTGTGCATACAATTGTTGTTAAACCTCAGCATCAAAACACATCCTCTTGGTATATTAATTTATATTACACAATAAAGTGTAGATTTTGTAGTAAAATATCTAAATACTGATTTGATGTACCAGTTTTTCTCTACCCTAACTTATGCTATAATGGTGTTATCACTTGGACCTTAAAACTTCATTAATCTACAGATAGTGACTGCATCATCGGTAGAGATACTGAATGTATAAAGATATTAACACTTTTAAGTACTCAGCTTTAAACAATTCAGCTAACCACCAATTTAAAACAATTATTCTACATCTCCTGGTCTAAAATAACAGATTTATCACTTCCTGTTAACTGTATTCCAGAAAGTACGTTTTCAGAAAAATTACACTTACTTCACTGCCTACCTCTAGCGGGCTTTTTATCTGTGAAGTTTTTCAGTCTAATTCTCTGGTGTGCCAATTAAAGCTGTTTCTTTTTTCTACTCTACATGGTGGAAAACAGGTAATATACTGTTTGTACAACATTTCCCAGAGCTCTGTGATATTCTAGTAACTAATTTTCCCCCACTCCGTTACTAACTTGTCCTCAGGCAAACAATTTTTCACATTAAACTTATTCCCTAAGTATCCCCTACATGTCTAAACAAGATCATCATCCAAAGTTGTCCTCATTATAATGACTTCAAATTCCAAAATTATTCAGGAAGAAGCTACCTCTTGAATCTAAAGTACTGGTTTCACCTATAAGATCACTTTGATGGAAGGAAGGAAAGAAGGAAGGACAAAAATTTGCAAGATATCTATGTAAAAGAACTTGAACTACTGGACTACCAATAAGACTTAGTTTTTGCCTAAATCTGGAAGTTTGCTGGTGCAGAAGTTATTGATGAGGGTGCTGGAAGTGTACATTATCTGGTGGTTGTAGTTTTGTTTTTCTCTGTTGTTGTTTGGTTGGTTTTTTTTTCCTTTGTGTTTGTTTTGTTTTAAGTGAGTCCTGTAGTAGATTCTTAATGTGAATATTTTTGTTATATCAGGCCCTGAAAATGTGTATTTCACTCTGAGAACAATACTAGCCAACTAAGAAACAAATATTCACTTAGGTCATCAGTGTCATTTTACTAATAAAAGCTTCAATTGCTTTAGAATAGGGCTTTTGCAGCTGGGTGGGGAAGGAAAGCACACAAGAGGAAATGAGTCCAACATGCCCAAATGAAATAGAAAGCATTTCAATATCAAAATTAACACAAAAAAGTTCAAGGTCATGAGTAGAAGATAACGGGATTTGTAAATGTCTGATGTAATATTTCCTTTCCATTTGAAACTTGAGAGCCAAGCAATGTTCCAGGCAATTTTGAGCATCTCCTATGTAACTGCCATTTGGAATATTTTGTCATAGTCAAACACTACCACCTAAAGCAGCATGGGAAAACAAGGCCTCTAATAGCACAACAGTATTAATGGCTTTCAAAATGACAAACTTACTGCTCTGGACAAATAATGAGCCCAAAGTTACTGAGTGCCAGTACTTAGGATATGAGTTTCAATGTTAAAGCCTGTTAAATAACTTGAGCCTCATGACAAATCCACTTACAGAGGACACAAAATCTTCAGAAAAGTGCTATGGGGTTTGGTTTTTTTATCCTTATGCCATTTACATTTATTTTTTACTTATCTTCATGTTACTTCCATGAAATACAATTTTTAGTTATTACATCATCCTTATGAAGCAAGCATATCTTCATGAACATTTTTGTTTTCAAAGAAAAAGCTATTTCAGCTGTCAGTTATTTTATTCGTTTTTATGATGTATTGAAACATGTATGCAGAACTTTCCCTAAATTTTCTAGAATGAGCTAGATTTACAAGCTTACGAAGGATAGATTTAAAACCACACCACTCATTTTCTGTTGCAAAGGCAAGAACAATGATATCATCCATCAATTCACTTAAAATTAAACATTTAAAATTAAAAAAAACACTTAAAATTTAAAAAACCCACTAAAATAGTCCAAACATGGGCTAGATCATTTGGTGTTTGGGGAAAAGAATAATTCTGTTTCAATATATCCATTTCGCCCATTTTTGGTATGCTTGCAGCTAATTTGTTTGCAGTGCAGCATCATAGTCTCTCTCTACAGTCTCAAATGCCAAATATATCCAGCTGACCTGAGCTTTAATCTGCATCTTTATAGAAGTTAGGAACAGGAGAGGTAGTTGTAGTCTCTCTCCCCAAAAGATCTGTGTTGAAGGTTTGCTCTTTCCCACCAGATAACTTGACATTTTTGTCACAGCTTGATATAGCTTCATACACCTGCCCTAAGCTAGTAGACGCGAGTTTCATGCAGTCATATCTGTGGAGACTCATCCATGCAGGACAACTGCATTTTGTATTGATGCAAGTCCCCTGTTTGTAGCTCGTTAGCTAGCTTTGACAGTGTCACTGGTGAACAGTAGTTACAAAACACTTCACACTGGGTGCAAAACCTGCAGGGGAACTGCAGACACTTCAAAATAGGAAGCCTGCATTAAGCCCCAAGCTGTTGTTACACAGCTTTTATAGTTCCCTAATCAGCTTGCTCTGCAGGAAGGCACAACTGCAGTCAATGCTGAAAAAAATAGATCCAGCAACTTCTTGCATCAGCTTTGCTATCTGTTTTTCACTAAAGGGAGAAGGAAGGACAAGGATGGAGAGAGAATTAAAAGGAGAAAAGCTATTACTGTTAAGTTTGTTTAATTACAACAGAGGAGGAACAGACAACTACCTTAACAGATAAGGGAGAGTCTGGTTTGTAGAACCTGTAGCATTGGACAACGAAAGTCTAGAAAATCTGTCTATCAGTAATGGGTTATTTTGGGTCATGATCTGTTAGCCCACCTCTGGACACCTATCTCCAGATTCGCAATGCTATTTATGACACACACATACAAAGCTTCATCAGTTCAATGTAGCAATAGGTGGGAATACTGTGCTCTCCATGCCTTGCATCTGGTCTGATTGCATGTGGAACTTAAATCATAATTATTGTTTATTATTTATTGATTTATCATTGAAGTTGTGCTTACAAAACTTAGGCCTTTCAGAGTAAAGCTTGGGTAGAAAGATGTTGTGTCTCAGAATCTGTTGATACTCATCTTTCTTTGCAACTTGCTACCATCACTTTGTCTATAAAAACAAAGTGCAATATTACTGTTCAATATGGCTTAATGATTATCCTGACACTATGACTCTTGATACTGTCACTAGAATTGTCAGGACACTGGGTGAAGAGACTTTAAAGGAAGAAAGGTAAGTGCCTTCAGAGTTAAGATTCAATGTGAAACATTTGGAAAAACTGGGAGATTTAGTATTTTTGGCTGCTTTTAGAAAGTGCATTGACACTAGAAGTGGAACAGCTCAGGTATTGAATATAATTCTCAAGACAAAATGTTTGTACTTTAAAAGTACTAGCTGAGAAAATATGAAGAAACTTTAGCACAGAAAGAATGGTTTCATTCATTTCTCCACACCAGCTAGGAGTCCTGATCCAAACTGGCAAATGCAAGTGTAGTAGAAAACTTATAGGCAGAAATCATTACCCAGAGAATTATACTATTTGATATTCTCTTTTTCACCAGTGGTACAAAAACACTTCAGTTACTCCTGAATAACTCTCGGCAAACGTGATCTCTGATTTTATTTTATTTTTTAACAAAACCCATAATTGCATACTGGAAGAACTTGAACTGGAGGGAGCCAAGCATCACCACGTTAATTGTTTTGAAGTGTGTTAATGAGTTCAGTGTATCCCCAGAATCACTTGTGTCATGCAAGATTTTCTGTCAAACCTGTCATCTGCTTAAGCAAAAAGAAATACATTCTGGAAATGTGTGTCTTGAGAACAAAATCATAACTATCACTGAGAGGTCACTGTCTCTTGTGATTGCTTTTTGAAGTAGGTTTTATTTTTAGGGTTCTGGAGACCTTGTGATCTTGTGTAGAATTCATTAAGGAAGGGTTTTATGAGACACCTGGCTTTTCTCCTCTTTTTAAACATGTGTTAGAACACGTGTTCCAATAACAAATACAATTCATAACAGCTGAGAGCTATTGGGATATCAATGCAGGATCTCTACAGGATAGAAGAATTCTGCCTTCTACTTACTACCCTCCAAAAGAAAGTGAGTTAAAATTCTCTCAGTTCACCAGTGCATCTCACAGATCTCAGTAACTTTCTGCTAAAGCTTTCAACTTCATGTGAGACACAACTTGTTGGCAGTTAATTTTTCTCCTTTCTCCTCCCCTCTCTGATTCCATACACAACTAAAAGCAAATATTAAAATCTTATTTAATGTACTCCTAGAGTACTAGATGGGGTTAAAGAACAGGAATAGGAATTCCTAGTACAGTGATCTAATAGCATAGCTGGACAGACAAGTGCTGTCATTCCCCTGATCATACTAAAAATCTCTGTATTTCTCCAGCCATGGTCTTAAGAGGCCCGATCAGAAAGATATACAACATGAGAAGAAAAAGAAGTGGGAAAACGTTAGCCTCAAACCTCTCTAGGTGAGCCTAGTGGGAGGAAGACTGCTCCCCTCTCCTTTTTGAACTCTTCCCTTAAACGTTGAATTTGTCCAATGTAGAACAACCGCCAAATAAAACAAAGCACAGGGAGCAAGTTGGCAAGGAGGTGACAGCTTAGTTTTGTAAATAAAAAGGTTATGTTTCTATGATAAATGACATAACTGTCTTGCATAACCATTTAAAGGCCATCAATATCAAAATAAAGAAAAACAAAGTTGCATTCAGGCTCATAGGTCTCAGGACACCAGTTCTGTTAGATCTATACGAGCCTTTTCTTTCTATAGGTGTACATAAATCTTTTCAGATTTGAAAGACTTGAACACCAACTATCATGTTTCTATAGTAAGAAAAATTTAAACAACAAAAAAGGTAATTATTTCCCTTTTTCACCCACACAGAAAAGCATTAGTTGCTGGAGAAAATGACACTCCGAAGTATTATTTAAGTGAAAATTACAGGGCAGTTGACACAGAATTCCCAACCACATACATCTGGGTATGACTAAAGATATAAAACAAGATCTCATGTGACCTTTCAATCTTACACACAATGATTAGCCTATAATATTGCTAGTCTGCTCCCAGCTCTCCTGAAGTCTTATTAAAAACACCCTTTCAAGACACATTTCTCTCTCCCTAACAGGCAAATGCCTTTGCTGCCAAGAAAAGCAAGCAGGAGAGAACCGTATGGAACACTGCATGTGTTGTACTGCGTGTTAAGAAAACCAAGCGATTAGCTTAGAGGCATGCCATCGCCAGGTGCAGTGAGCAGCAGAATAGACAACCAGAAAAGGGGCATGGAACAAGCTGGTAAAGACTGGGAGTGTAGAGGCAACCGGTGTAATCACCCAGTTCAAGCTGCACAAGTAGCTGTAACAAGTCACTGTAGGATAAGCCTGAGCAGGCTACTGGTGCACCAGGCACATGGCAGCTTCACCTCTTTTGCTGGAACGATGCTCTCGCTTCTACCCCATTGTCCCATGTCCAAGGCATGGCATTTAAATTCTCCATTCTTAAAAATATTTTAAAATCCACTGAAATGAAAGAGTACATTTATCTCATGTATCAGGATACTACAGTGGGATACTATCCATTGTGTGCTTTAAACAGGTTTGGTTTTGGNTTTGTTTTTTTTTTTTTTTTTTAAATCTCCCCTCCCTTTTGTCCTTTATTCATAGCTCAAAATCCCTTTTTTTCTCCCCCATCCTATTACTTGAGCTATGGCTGCACTTTCAGGAGAAATTTGTGGTTTAACAGCTTATTCCAACCCATTGTCCACTATTAATAGTTTCTGAATTACTTTCATAAAACAGAAGGTAGGTGAAGATCCCAAAACTGATGGAGAAATGGTAGGTTTCTGATAATGTGGAGAGCTATTTGCTATTTAACAAAATCCACCCCCTTTACTTCCTGTTTTCTCCCTTCTCCTCTTTCTTTCCACCCTAGTACTTCTCAATGTCCCTCATCTACACCCATATGGAATACCACCAAACACCAAACCTTAAAACCATCATACTGTATCCAGAGAGACATTTTGATTAGCAGTACTTTGATCTAGACTTCAATATATATTATACTGGTCATGATTAAATATTCTAGTGGAATGTAAAGTAACTGGTTTAGCTCTCACATACTGTTTCCTTTTCTTAGAAATATGGCTGAAAGAACTGCTGGCTTTAGAAATCTTTAACCTTATTTTTGTGGATCCAAACCTCATTTAGACAAAAACTGGACAGAGACAACCAGTAGCATCCAGAGAAAACTAAGAAAAAATATCTCCACTTCAAGTTAGTTCCAGAGTACCCAGAACGATAATTTTAAAATCTGTTCCAAATACTACACTATCTGCAGTTCAGTTTTTGAAAGTATTCCATTTTCTTTTGAAGCTTCCCAATTAGAAAGAAATGCTTACAAAATAATTTCAGAAAACCTGATTAATGCCAAGAGGGTTATATTTAATACTTGGAGCATGGCAGCTAAATTCAACCAATATGCCCTCATTTCAAAAGTAGCTGCAATTATATTCAAATAATTAAATTAAGTTAAACAAACATAGCCCGGCCCATAGAAATTGTAGTAAAAAATGCTTTCTTTGACAAACCAGCAATCTAGCCTGGCTTGCTTTAGGGCTGAAAATAAGCATATGCCTGCCCACTGATATTCATCTAAAAAGATACCTGTCAGCTGCAGACTCAGTGTTAGAAGCAGGTAAAGGTGTAAATGAGGAAAGGAAGGAGAGTCCCAGCATCGATAAGTCAGAGCCCGTAAGAGCTCACAGTCTTCAGATAACCCTCAAGTAACTTAGAGGATTTAGTTTACCACTTCTTATTCAAGCTACATTACAATATTTTTTACAATTACTTAAAAAACCTGATATTGAAAACACTGTGGAGAATCTAATCATATTTACACCCACTTGCTCCATTAATCTTCAATATCTAATCTTTCTACAGAAATTTGATCTAGTAAACATGAAATTGTATAACAAACTAAAACACACAAACAACAAAACCAATTAATATGAAGATTCCATGGGTTTAAAATCCATTTTATACAGATAAATAGCCGCAGAACTTGACAGCTCTTTAGCATCTTCATGAAGATGATATAGCAAAAAACTTGTGTTATAGATGAAAATAACATCATTCACTCTAGAGTTTCTGATTCCTTCTTAGAACTGTTAGATACATAAAATTCTGATCTGATGGAACTCCAGAATGAAAACCTTAAATGGAAAGTTATTCAAGCTATTTGATTAATTTAGCACATATCAATCCTTAAGAAACTTTTAGCTATTTTTAGAAACTGAGCTTGATACCATATCAAATCAACACAAATATGTCATTACATTCAAACGTCTAGAAAACTTAATGAAAGAAAACGGGAACATTCTAAAACTAAAGATAGTTATTTAAAAACACAGATTCTGTGTCTATTGTGAGGTCACCTCCTGAAATGTCACAGTGTATACTAATCAAATCCTTAGCACTACTGCAGTCGCAGCATATGAAGTCAGATAAATGTGCTTGCAACAATAACCCCTTCATGAAGATTTCTGTCATGATACAGTCAAACTGTATACTATAACAATTTCCAGTACTCAGGTTTAATCAAGCTAGACAAAAATGTTGGAGACACTCCAACTGTTTTATGGCTTAGGGCATGAGGGATCCTAAGATCGCTTCCCAAATGCTGTCAGATGCTACATCTCCCAGACTTGGAATCCTGGCTTCCTTGACACTCTCCTGCTGACCCCAGGAAATTCCTCTATAACAACTCTATGTCGTCCCCAGCAAAAAAAGGCAGCAGCACACCCAGGATGCACTTCTTCAAAGATCCATGCACCAATAATTATACTAAATGAAACATTAGCTTTTCAGGATTTAATTACACAGCACCATAATCGTAAGTCTTTCAGCTTGCTGGCTGTTTTAGTCAGCAGGACTGTTGCCTGATGGGCATATAGAAATGCCTGCTGTTTTTGTGTGACATCAGGACTTACGAGCATAAAGATGACAAATGGATAACACAACCCTGTAATGTGAAGAAAAAAAATAAATCCTTCTATAGCCTACAGAACTTTCATTTGAAAAAAATATTTAAAAATTAATTTCTATTAGCTGACACATTTCAGAATTTTAAAAGTTCTTTTTTTTTGTATTTGAAAACTGAACTTCTCTTTGAAGCAAAATTATTTAATCACCATCTCAAAAATGGAATAAAAATTCTAATCACTAAGTATCACATCAAAGTGGTAAATTGAAAGTGCTGCTTTATTCACAAATGTGTTTTCTTGTTCTCACAACACCAATGACTTTGCAAGATTCAGTGTTTTCTACAGATGACTTACCTGAGTAAAAAACTATTGAATAATAATATAGTGGTAGCAGCTTTACATTAATGAATTTGTACATAAAATCCCCCTCAGATCAGGAGTCAGAAAGCAGAGGTAAGAAAATAGAGTGTAATTTCAATCTTCCAGAATTTATCATGTTTTTCAAAGAGACCATTTATTACTTGTACATTTAAGAGTTTATCTCAAGACTGGCAAACATAAAAGGATTTGTGGTTTATGCATCTAATTTAGAGACATAACTGGAAAATTATCTCACTGCACCGTTCACAGAGAGGAACTGCAGAATCTCCCAACTCTTGCCTGCTTTCATTTAATATATAAAGGATGCCTATTTATAACAAGGCAGCTCAGAAGTCTTACTTGAGTCTGCTTCATTGCCCGTTCCATTCTGCGAGTACTTCCTTTCTCCAGCTTGGTCCGAAGGAGTAAGGCTGATGTCTGAATGGCCCAGAACTTTGGCTGAGAGAGCAAGCACTGCATAGAAAAATAACATTTTTTCATTATACCATTTTAAGACAGTCAAGACAGTAAAGTTTTTAACAGAATAATATTGGTAAAAAGCTTTCCTGAAGAGACGGTAGGTTATCACTTGGAACGCTCTGCCCTGATGTCAGTAGTGTGGTGCCAGTCTCAAACCACTGGTTTTAGGAAAGACCAGTAGGAGATATGTAGCAAATACAACTTTTGATATCCCTCAATAATGTACAGGCTCCCTGGATTCTTTCCAGTATGGTTTCAGACACAGTATACCATTTTTCTCTTTGATATTCACTTTGAAAAGTGAGTCAGCAGGAAAATTTCCTTCCTGGTCTTATTGACACTGCAAATACAATCCAGCTTCTCTGAGAAAATAAATTTGTCCGTACATATTTGTAGACTGGAGAAAAAGCCCCTGTGGTTATATTCTTTCTTCTCAAAGACCTCCCAACGCATTAAAAAGTATACTTTGCTGGTGGTTTGTGTGAAATGCCTGACAAATTTCTGTCATAGTGTAATCCATTTTTCTTTTCCCTTGTGTTTTCACAGGAAAGGAAGCAGAAAGAAACAAGCTAAACCAAATTTTCTCCAAGCAAAACTACAATGGGAAGAGAGGCGACAGCAAATGAAAGCATAAATGAAAGCAGCATGAATGTGTGTACAGCCACCAACCACACCACCATCAGCTAATCCTCCATCAACTTCTACTCAATATTGCATTAAATAGTACCAAAAAGCTCCTATACCATCCTCAACATGCTGAGGATCTGGAAGCATTAGGGGAATGCAACCACAGTGTTTTTTATTCTGTATACTTTCAAGTGCCCTTTTACAAATTAATTATTATCAGTAAATCTGTTAAGTGGTCTAAATCCTAGTTCTGAGAGCTAATCTTTCTCCTGTCTCATCATGGGAATTTCAGTTTACCTGTTTTGGTAACCATCCACTGTAGGACACAATCAGAGTATTCCTAACAGAGGACTCTCTTTTCTGAATTTATTCTTTGGTGGCCCTTTCAGGTGAGTGCTAAAAAAACCCTTAAGGGATTGTTAGGGCAAACACTTGAACAATGTTTACTTGACCTTAAAAACTTCTTTTGTCTTTAAGCAAAATAAAGGTTAACTTTTTCCCACTATTGGTATTCTGTCATTATTTTACTTAAAGGGAATCTTTTCTCTGCAACATGGTATCTATGTTTCAAATGAACACAACATCTCTCAAAAGAATAATGAAAACTAAAGGGCTTGACTAACAACGCTCCTAAAGATATTTGCAGGTCCAATTACAGCCCTCATCCAGCAGCACAGTACTTGTCCACTCATTCTGGTTCACCTTAGCAACTGGCACAAGCAGGGCATAGCACAAAGCCTCTGTGTCCACACCACCCAGCTCTGCAGGAGAACTGGCATCTCATGAAAGCCTCTCTGCCTCTGTGTACACCTCCTACACCATTGCTTAGGCAGTGCTTAAGCAATCATGCTGTATGAGGTGTGTATAAAGTCATTTGGGGAGGGAGAAGTGAAGAGAAACAAAGTGGAAGAGAGGCAGAGATAATTACATTTCACTCCTCTGCAGGAGCATGGGCACTTAAAAGACAGTTAAAAAAAAGACACTTAAGTAAAAATCTTGCTTTTTAAAGGTATTCAAAAAACAAAATTTAAGGTCTACATTGCTATACAATTACAGAAGGAAAATTTCAATTCTCTAAAAGGTCTATTGATAGAAAAAAGCACTTCAACTGCATAGGACAATGACAAGCAGGACTATTTTCAGTTAAGAAACACTTGTAATTTTGTACTTTTACTGAGCTCAGTCTTGTGCCAGAACACAAAATCTCACCTTTTCATTGCCTATTTGTAAAGTTTAAAGCATCACAGAGACAAAATAATATAGGTACAAAGGACACAAATGTTTATATTCAAGGGCTGTAAAGAATAATTTCAGAACATGTACCCATAACTATTAGGCAAGCTTTATTCTTCTATCCAAAATCTCCACATATTACAGATAATAAATATTTTATTTTCCGACCCAAAGCTTTATATTTTCACCTGAAGCTAAATTTAGACTCTATTAATACTATAACTTAAAATACAGTATCTGGAAAAGAGAAAAAATAAATCAAGGTTAAGTAAGTTTGGTCAACATATCCGAAACATCTGAAAGTTTTTTGTACTGTACAATAAACAAGGCAGCTAAGAAAATCAACAGAATAATTCAAACCAAAACCACTATTGAGAATATTCACAAGTCATATTTGTTCTTACTTTAGGGAAAGAACAATAAAATAAAGAAAAAACAGAAAAATTAGATGGGGCGAGAAGAAAGGAAAAATAAAAACGTTACGCAACATTTTCTGCCCTGAATGGAATGTTTTCACTTGGGATAACTTATTTCTCCAATTTTTCCCCACATTTTTTCCTACAAACAAGAACCCTTTATATCATCCTCTCCCATCATATCAAAGTGTAAAAAGATGATTACCAAAATATTACACAAGTCAGACTATTTCATTAAATATATCATCCTTTCACAGTGAGGGTGACAGAACACTGGAACAGGATGCCCAGGGGGGTTGTGGAGTCTCCCTCTTTGGAGATGTTCAAGACCAGCCTGGATAAGTTCCTGTGTGACCTAGTGTAGGTGATCCTGCTCTGGCAGTGGGTTGGACTAGATGATCTTTCAAGGTCCCTTCCAGCCCCTGACATGCTATGATTCTATGATTCTTATGACACTGGAATGAAATTACATGATCCAAAGCACCCCATTATTGTACCTTCACAATATTCCCATTACTTTTCAGGAGCAAAATGGCAAGCCATACCCGAATTGCAAGATAGGTGCACATCAGTCATGACACTCAGATCAAACGCAGTCACACAAGTTCTGCCAATGCCAGGCTCTCAGGTACCATTAATGAATGATTCAGCCTCATCATTATTCAGAATTTAACCTAGGTGTGACATACTCCCCGGTCACTCCAATAACCCCATCAGAGAAACAGAGAAAGATGGGTTGCACAATTTGCAATGTATATGCACAATTCAGAACAAGCTAGCAAGTGTCAAAGGAACCTTGTGCCATTGGTATCTCATGTGTACACACACACCACAGTATCTGTATACTATTTATGAAGTTACAGTAATTGGTTTTAGGGAAACCACACACACACAGAGACACCTACACCTTAAAAATCAAAAATGTAATATATTTAAGATAAAACCAAAAAGTTAACCAAAGAACCTTGGGAAAGCTGGGACACAGAGTGTTACACAATACTATAAGATGTCCAGTTGACAACTCAAACCTAAACAAAGTCTTCTGAAGGGCAGCTGAATAAGACTGCATCAGATAGTCATGACTTAGAAAAGGTAGAGGGTGTTCAGAGCAACTGTTCTGCATTATTCCATCTGTATTTAAAAAAGTTGACGTTCCTACAGGAATTCTTTCTGACACTCAAGCCAGGAAGAGCTTACATGCACTTATTAGACATGCTAGAGAGGTAAAGATGATCCCTGTTAACCGCAGTATTTTCTGATTTTTCTTTATTATAAGTCTATGCTTTAAGTAAGCTCCTTACCTTCTTATTGTACCTTGCTCACTGATAAATTTATCAGTAGCCTAACAAACTCTCATTGCTATGATGGAGACATCATTTCAAAGTGGACTTTCAAACTCTAAGCACTTCTAATTGCAACCAGTTGTGGAATTCCCAAGAGTTTGCACATCAGTCCATCAGTGAATCAAAAATATTCTGTTTATTGGCCAAAATGACAGGATGTGGTGAAATGGCTTACTTGAAGGCACAGGGATGAGGTGCCCTGAGGAGTGCTCTGTTCCTCTGTCGTCCCCTCCAACGAAATGACTTTTAGTTTAGATTGACTCAGGTTTTTGCTAACATATATTAAGTTATAAACAAACAAACAGAAACAACGGTGAGGAATTTGGAAAAAAATGAAATAAAAACCCCAACAAACCAAAACAACAAAAAAACCCAGCAACCCTTCCTTGTTTCTTTTCATTACCAATTTCAGTTAACTTACTTCAGGAGATTTGTTGTTTACTTCTCTGAAAAGCCACAGTAATTAAGATTTTCTAATTACTTATGTGGATTAATTCGTGTCTGTCTAACACTAGTTTTGCTTCATATAACCAACTCTATGATTATATGATGATTTTAATGAATTAATTCAGATAGTTAACATGAAAAACTTCTTCAATACAACCAAAAGCAAAATGACAACCTCATAACTCTCTGAGAAAATACTGCGGCTCTTTTTCAACTCCCTAGATTGTGCACAGTAGTCAGTTAATTACATTAAAAAATAGTTGGAGGCATATGACTGATGCATGAACAGGCAAAATTACTGCTTTTTGCAGTTGCTTTGCAGGCATATCTGTTAATCTCTGGTGAAGGGCTCTGTCACTGAAAGCTAATTGACAAGTGCTTTGGTTTTAAGCATACAGGAAAGGATTCTTTGACATAAAAAGCTCTAAGCAATTCAAGCCTAAGAAACAAGAGAAAAAAATAAGTATGAGATTAGGGAGAATTTGATTTTGTTTTCCACAGTCTCATCCAAATAATCTGACATTTACATTTCTGCATAACTAAAGCAAGTTTTTATTTAATAAGTCACATTCAAATGACACACTTAATTTGATTTTTTTTTTTTTGGTAAGTTTCTCCTAGTAACGAATTGCTGACAGAAAAGGTAAAATGAAATAGAATTAAAAGTAACAGACTTATAGCCAAAAAATAAAAGTTGTCACATTATTGTGGAAAAGTTTCTTTCAATTTACTATATATATTTTCAACAGAAAAGTATTTTATAAAAGACACTCCTTGTAATTCTGAATAAAATAGGCACAGGAGACCTTATGCTGGGATGTAGTTAGATGAACTTTATAAAACTACTTCTAATTGCCCAAGAAAGATTAAAGCAAGCTCACATCCAGAGTAAAACAGAATACAAGTTTTGAGAAATTCCTTTAGCATATCAACTCCTCTATAAATTGAGCTCAAACAGAGATGACTTCCCATTGTATTGGTAGCTTCTGGCTGAAATACTATTTATAACTTTAAACAGTAATTCTGTGAGAACTCTATAAGGTTAAATAAAGTACATTTATGACTAATTGGTTTCCAATACCAGTGCAGGTTTTTGTTGTAGTGAAGAGCATAATTATCAAAAGGACAAGAAAAATGCTACATTTCTAGTTAAAATTTAGTAGTAGGATCATGACTTGGCAACAAAGCAAGCTAGTCAATATGACTAATTTTTGCTTTTCTGCTTGGTGCATGAACATGTAAAAATTTCCTGATATATAGTGACTGTATGTACATCTCTATGTGTATTATTGTGTTAAAATCAAAGCCTTGAATTCTGTATTTGTAAATGCTCTCTAATTCATCCCAGACACTATCACTTTGGAGAGGTTATGTTTTTTTCATACTAACAGGGGAGCTGCTCCAGTCTCTTCAGAAACCATTAGTTTATTGAAACTGAATAATCTCAAGGTTAGATGTAAAACCCCTCCATTTCTATACATAATATAAAATACTTTCTATTTCTCTAAGAGTGCCACCTTAATGCATAATGACTTGAATTTAGGTTCAAATATACCCCATAAGAACAAAAACTTTATGACTACGTGATAGTTTTGAACAAACAACAGTGGTTGACTTGGAAACAAACAAATAGGATGCTGAAGTAAATAATTTCAAATCATCTTCTCATTGCAGCTTCTGTCATCTATAACCACTGGCACCGCAGACAACATTCCCAAATAATAATTTTGGAATTTACACCGCTAATCTGGGTGGTAATCTGAGCACCTATAAATTTCTCACCTTCCTAGGTATTATCAACCAGAAATATTTTATATTTGACTGCATGTGTTGATAGTTGGATAAGAGCTACTAATTAGAAAAAAAAAGATTTCTGCCATCTGTTCAAGAGATCAAACCTCCTAAAAAGACTGTTAATCTCTAGAAATATTAGGAGTGCTTTAGGCACCAGCAATTAGAAGATGCTAGGATGTATATTCTCCAGTCACATTTTATTAGCTATGAACACCTTCATATTTTCTAAGGCCCAGCAAGAAAAAAAATATATATTAAGATTTCACTCCAGATGATTCTTGTTGCAACCTGACAAATTCTAATCCTATTTGGCATAATTATGCCTTTAGAGAGCAAGATAAGTGACACAAACAAGGAAAATAGTATTTTCATACCTAGAGTATGCAATTTCTTCCATAAATCTCATGACAGTGGATATCTTTAGTTGTTAGCAGGTAGAAAGGCAGAGAAGTCTATAATTTATCTAGTAAATCTACTTGCTAGAATGGACTATCCAATAGACTTAGTAGATTGCCTTTTTTTAAAAAAAAAAAAAAAAATCTAAACAACAGGAATCCTTGCACTGGTGTATTCTACTCCATGCACATCTCTTCTCCTCAAGGTCAAAAGAATTGCTGAGACACTAAACAAACATCAAAGGCCCTGCTAATATGGTTTAACAGTTATCAAAACATGTGCTGTATATGGCTTGATGCTTAATTTTACACTTGCACTAAATAGTGAAATCTTTCCTACACTTAAAGTTACTCAAAGGGTGATTTGTACTGGAAAAATCAATATATTACGTGCTTATCCCGCAAATTAAAACGGTGTACACATCAACACAAAAGCAACCGTTTTCAAAACTTCTGGGTTTGGTTTTTGATTTTTTGGTGTTCTGTTTTTTTTTTTTTTTTTTACTATTAAATATAAACACTTATTTTAAAAAACGCCAAACAAACAGCAATATGCACATTCTCCAGAGCTACAGACTAGTAATTGATCAAATAGTTTTAGGGCAAAACTATAAGACAAGAAAAATTTACATTTTCTTCGCAAACATCATAACTTGTATTATAAATGAATTCTATTTCGGGCATTATTCCAAGTCCTGTGTTAGTGTTTCTTTTTCAGCACTGCATGGGGAAAATGTGTTATTACTTGGTTAAGTCTCAAATATTTTCTTGCCTAACAGTATCTAATATAAATTCTACATGGCACCTTTAGAGTATTAAGCCAAGACCCTTGCACTGTAACAAGAAAATAAAAAAATATGCAACGCTTAAGATGGCATGATATGAATTAGCAGAAGTTCCATATTTTCCTTTATTAGATCTTCCACTGATTTTAATGAGTTGTTACATCAAGATAGCACGTTACAGAGTCAATTAAATGATCACTTGTGATTTTATTTTTTTTTTATGGTCTCTTCAAATTATCATGATTGAAATGCTACCTTCTTTTTAAAAGAATTGTGTCTGGATGTCAGTTAGGTAAACCAGAGAGACAGGGAGAAATCCTGAAAGTATTAAAGTGACAAGAGTAAATGATTTACTTTCCGGTGCTGGCTGAGACATCATCATGTGCACAGTGCCATTTTCCAGTACTGCTTTAATAATCCATATATATTTCAGTAGGTTTAGACCACACATTCAGCATATTTTTCCCAAAGTCTAATGCCGTTCACTCAACTGTATGACAAGGGTTTATTTTGGTCTACAAAACCAATCCTGGGACTGTACAACTAAAATAGCTTTTCACCACAACAGGTGTTAGCGGATTATGAGCAGAGCTGGGCTTAGAGCTCTTAGCTGCAGCCACTGCAAACATCTCATGGTGTTAAAATGTCAAGAGCAAGGCCAAAACATGACCAGTGATCCACATCAAGAGACCAGTTTAATTAGAACGGTATCTTTAAAATTTGCTTTGTCTAGTCTTGTCTGGTAGCCTCAGCACTCAAGTTGTAACATTACTTCATTGTAAATAAAGAATACCTTTTGTTGAATTTAACTGCTAAAACAAGATGACATATCTAATCTTTTTCTATTTTTATGTACTTCAGTGTGTTTGAATGAAATTCTTTCACACAATTTCACACTTGGATAACTGAATGCATTTGAAATAATATTAATTCTGAGAGGTTTAAAATTAAATATATGTGCACATACACAACAGACAGTTTCTTTTTTCCCCATCTACAGCTGTGAAAAGTCGTTATAAGTTTCCCTGTTATCTGTCCATGCTTTATAAAGCAAAACGCATGCAAAGATGTTCAAAACCTCTTAAATACTCAATTATTTAGCTTATACTAGACTAATTTAAAAATGAACGCTAGACTCAAGATAGCAGCAATTCCATTGCATTTACCTAAATCCAATTTAAAGTTCTTAAGTATCTCATTTAATTTCACTTTGCAAATAAATGACTCACTCTGGAATTTATCATATCTGGAATTTATCACATCTGAATGTACATTAAATATAAGTTACTTAGCATTTGGCTTAATCAATTCAAAATTTAGAAGGGAAGACTGGAACAAATTTTCTTCTCAAGAGACTTAAAATATTCCACTAGTGTATACAAGAAGGCTAACACCATTTTTCCATGGCTTTTTTTTTTTTTTCACCCTGCTCAAACAGTGTTCTGTAGCAAATGTGTAGCTCTTGATAATATCTACCCAAAGAAATCCTCATATTCTATACTGCTTATCACTTTAAATATATTTCCCCTCCATGGCACTGGTTTTAAGCAGTAACTTACTCTTCCTGATACCTATGTTGCAAAGAACAGCTTCTGAGCAATTATTTATGTTAGGTCAGCTTGGAAATTGTACTGGCTTTTGTGACATTTCTATAGTACCTAGGACTTCAGGAAATAAAAAGTCAGGCAGGAAAGCTTGGAAATTACTCCCCCTCAAACATCAACCTTAGGGGCTTCCTGAGAAAGCTTCTTACACTCCATTTACTTTACAGAGGAAAATAGGTTCCTAGCTTATGCACATTGGATAGATGCCCAACTGAGGTGCATATTGCCAGTGAATCCCCTAGACAGGTTCTCATTGATTTTATTTTATCTTGCAGTCTCAAATTTTATTTGGTTACCTTGAGTTTGTCATTGGGCTGCAGATACCTCTGGAATGACTGTTTCATCTGGGTGGTGGAAAAGATACGCTCTAAACCAGACTTTCCCTATAGACCACAGATTTCAAAGTGAAAAAACCCTAAGGTGTACCTGGCATTCTGTTATAGTTTTTAACTCAAGGAAAGGACCAAGTTGAGAAACATGGGTCTGCACAGATTTAGTTTCAGTATTTCACCAGCTGGTATGCTAGCAATAGATGTAAGGGAACAGGAATCAATATTCTCATTACTGAACTGAACTGTCTTTTTAAAAAGAACAAAACACCCCATTGTGTAAAACTCTAATTCTTAATTTCCTCTACAGGAAAACCATTAATCATATTTCTGTAGATGGCACTATAAAAGCCAGCCAAAGAAAGCAAAGAACAGTTTGCATTAAAAGGACTACACGTTGTCTCTTTTCACTGAAGATACTGGAAAGGAGTACTGAAAATAGAATCATGAGTGATTTTTTTTTTTTTTTTCTTTTCAAAATAA
The DNA here is from genome assembly GCA_013399075.1 of Chloroceryle aenea. NCBI lineage: Eukaryota > Metazoa > Chordata > Aves > Coraciiformes > Cerylidae > Chloroceryle > Chloroceryle aenea. The sequence continues at coordinate 303,012 of VWZY01009823.1, read as the reverse complement.
ATGCATCTGCAACTTTCAAAATTTCAACTCTGCCAAAACATTGCAAACACTATAATCCATTGTCTATTTAAAGGTACTGTGTTACCACGAGAGCGGTGGAGCACTGGAACAGGGAGGTGCCAGATTGCTCAGGGAGGTGGTTGAGGCCCCATTCATGGAGACTTTCAAGGTGGTGCTTGACAGAGCTCTGAGCAACCTGCTCTAGTTGAGGATGTCCCTGCTCTCTGCAAGGGGGTTGGACTGGATGACCTCTAGAGGTCCCTTCCAACCCAGACATTTCTATGTTTCTATGTTACTACCATGGTTAGAAATATCAAAACACTTCAGTTCTTCAACTCTCTCTTCCACCTTCCCTTAAAAGGAAGGAAAAAAACCCCAAACCACTAAACAACACAGCGCTTCTCAGCAACAGAGGAACATTACTCCATATTCACCAGCATCTGTCTCCTTTGCTCAGTCATACTCAGCTTCAGCATACTCAACTGACAATATGGCTAGAAGTCCTGATGGCAAAAAAGGATGACTTCCCAAAAGAAAATATCCTCAGACTTCACAGATTGTTTGTTCGTCTTGTTTTCTCTAGCAAAGGTAGTATAGGTAACATTCAGGTCGCAATGAGGTCACCTAACCTCTGTCTTGGTTCTTCTAAGTGTCAATACTTAGGAGAACACCAAACTTCCTTTTCCATTCTCCATGACTGTCTCATTTGGAAACCTGAAGTCATCCCTATGCCAACTGTCCTCTGCTGTGAATTTTATTTTTGAAGGACAGGGATCAAAAAGAGACATATGAAAGGTCTACATCTGCTGGTTTTACTAATAGATATAAATACGCTGTCCCATAAAAGACTGCGTCTTTTTTCCCCCTCCTTCTGCTTCCATGTTTGCTTCCTCACACACAGAAAGAATACCAATCAAAACAACTCTCTTCCTGTCCCCAAGTACACTTTTCAGTATTGTGTATGGAAATGGTTAAGCACTTGTTAAAACAATGTTCATGTCCAAAGCTCAGTCTGTATTTGTTTCTTCTTCTTCCTCCTGCTATAGTCTTTACATCTTTTGAATACACACCAAGAATGTCCTGAACTTTTTCTTCAGTTGGATTTTTCTGTCCTTTTTCTTGGAAAAACTTGTCTTGCTCCATAACCCTGCGACTCAGAAACATGCAAAGATTGTCTATATTAAGAACATGAAATTAAAGGGAGTAATTTGATGTGGACCTAGGTACAGTGGAATCTGATCTCTAGTCAGTAGTAGAAACACAAGCACGTGATGACTGTCCTTCCAGCTAGCTGTTAAAACTGCAGTTAAAACTGAAATGGCAGCCCCGTGTCCCCTACATTATACACTTCAAGGTCAAAGAAAATGAGCTCTAGAGTAATGTTCCCTTGCAAGGGAAGCCTCCTATATTCCACAGTAAAAGGGGTACAGAGATTTACACTTACTGGAGAATTTTCAGGGGAAACAGCTTTGTATGCATTTAAATGTAACAGAAACACAGAAAAGCAAACTCACAATAGCTTGCATGTAACAAAAATAAAACAAAAAGTAGGGAGACGGTTATAGTGAGCTACAAAATGATTCTTTGATTGCACATAATGCAGTCTGTTATTTAACTTGCATGCATCCAAGTACATAACTTTCAGAGAGACCTATGAAATGAACCAAAACCAATTCAAAGTCACTTTAGATATAGTGGAAAAATCAACTAAAATCAGGTTCTTGTAGGAAAAGGTTTTCATGCTCTTTTTCCCCCTTGGATTTTCTACTTTCTAATAATAGTACAAAGGTATTATCAGAGTGCCAAATCATTTGCTCAGTTCTACTTATACATCCAATATGCAGATCTATCCTCAATATCTAAAATGATTTAAATATTCTTCCACATTAATGGGCATCAGTGGGCTGACACTTAGCAATCTTCTAAGAGCTTAACACTTTGTAATGATAATAAATGGTACACATATAGTATACTCTTGCAAGAGTTAAAAAAAAATAAATTCTTCATGCTGTTGCTTAAGCTGGTTATTTTTGGTTGTATTTTTGGTTTTGCTTCTTATTTTGAGAGGCTATTTAAGTTTAGAAATAAGTTTTCCTTGGAGGTTCTAGTTTTTTTCTAGGAGAAAGAAGAAACTAGAGAAGAAAAGGAACTATCACAAGGAAAGAAGATACAGTTTTATTTAAAGGAATCTGCTTTCAATGACTAGCAAAGGGTAAATACGTAAGATATGTCTCTATTTTGAAGTATAATGGAGTCCAGCCATACTACTGACATTCAGTCTGTTGCACCAAACACATCACCTATTCTGTGTTATGCTGAAAATGACTTCAGCCAGATTTGACTGTAGTAGCATTGTCTTCTCCAGGTCTGTGGTTTGGACTTACTCCTGAAACAGCGTAAGTACAGACTTCTACACCACATCACAGTTCTGCATTTATTTCCTAAGGCCCAGTTTCAACAGCAATAAATCAGGCTTTTGGATTCAAAAGATTAGACTTTAACTCTTCAGTACCAATGATAAGGATTTCCTTAGGTATTAAACAACAGTGAATTTCTCATTTTAACTGCTTGGCCTCAGGAATTTAATCATGCCAAGGTTCTGAACATACCATGTGCTCTTTTGACAATATCCTGAAAAACAGAAAACTCAACTGAAAAAAAAATGCTCTCTGCACAAGCAGTAAAACAGGGAATTTCGTTTGAGAGTGGCTAGATACCATACTTCAAAGACAGATAGTATCAGGACTATATGTAATGGTACACTCTGAGGACTTCCAAGCTTGTTTAGCCTCGAGACAAAGCAAATGACAGAAAAAAGGGTGAAAGACAGAAAATCAGTGCCAATGGAGAACATTTTCTTACTTTTTCCATTCAGATTGGCCATGTGGAGAAGAAATATGTCCTACTCACCTACTAGGTATTCCCTTGGAAATTACCACAGCCTCTCTGACAGAGTGTGTTTCTGGCACAGACAGTGCTATAGGCTAACTTAACCTCTGCTGATAGAAATTTATTCCTCTTGGAGACAGTTAGGGCTTTTCATCTTTCCATATCAGATACTACTGCCTGTTGCTACAGACAAGAACCATAACCTGTCAATACTTTTTTCAGGTCAGTCAACTCTTTTGAAGCACGCATTATCTTGAATCTTTTTTGTTTTGTGGGTTGTTTTTTTTTTTTTTTTTGTTTTGTTTTTGTTTTTTTTTTTTTTTTTTTGTGTGTGTGTGTTTTTGATTGTTTCTTTGTTTTTTAAATAATACTTCTTAGTCAGCAAAATCCAGGTTAGACATTAAGGTTCCCATTTCTTCTACAGTGCTGCTTTTCTTGTTGGAACTGTTAGGGCAAACTCAATGTTTGCAGCACTCTGAACCACTGGTAAAATCCCTTAGTCCTGACAGACCCTGCACCCTTATGCAACTGTCCCAGGGTGGCAGGATTTGTTTGTTCTGCCTGTCATCTTGCGTTTAGGAGCTCACCACTATATTTTTTCCATCACTGTTTTTTCCACAGGCTGCCAGTGATGCTTTCTGTTTATCTGGTCTATCAACAGCCTCTGGAAGAATACTGCTTTATATACTGCTGCTATTCCTTGCAGCATAGATTCTTACTTTTATCTTGAGTTTTGCAATAACAACTTCAGGACAAACATCCATTTACAATAATTAACTTTAAACTCCTTGAGTATCTTTTGCAGGAAGAGAATATAGGGTAGAAAAACACTGCTTCTCAGGCAGATCTGGATTACAACCATAAAAATTATACAACACAATGGAGCCTTAAAAGCGGCCTTCACAGTCCTAGTAAAAGGCATAAAATTATCTACATGAAAAGAACCCGCTTAACTTTCTACATTTCAAAACTTTGACTAGTCAACTGCACAATATTTAATACTTCAACAGTTGCATACAGCTTTCACATGATAAAAATACCGTTTGGGAAACCACGCTGTAATGATGTTAAATAGTCAAAATCAGCTATTATATTGTTTTCTGTAATGGGAACGGCCAAAAAAATTCAGGAATAATTACATGTCAAAACCAGTGATTTATAAGGCTGCCACTGACTTTAGTATTAAGCCATGTCAGAACGAAGTATAGAATTTCTATAAAACTTCTTCACAACTTTCAGTCTGTAAAAACAGCTGCCTATAGAAAAATGGTGAGGCACAGCAGAGGAAAATCCACACAATGCCAGATAGGACTTTACAGGGAGTGTGTCATACCTGTTTTTCCCCTGTTTTGAATGCCAGCAGCCACCACAGGAATTCTGCCTACAACAGTCTCTATTATTCAGCAGTCTACCTATTGCAATACTTGGTGTTCACAAGTGTAACCTGTTGAATGCAAGAGACGTGCCTCAAATACTGTTTGGTGGGCTAAGTGGTCAGCATCACAGTCTGGACACAACAATTTGCTGAGACAATCCAAGAACTCTCACTGAGTTTCCAAAGCATATTAACGAGTCTCCATATCCATTAAAAAAAGTGTGATTTCTGATTTCTTCCGATTTCTGACTTCACCAAGGGAAGTATTCTGTCTCCTTAAAGAGCTACTGTTCCCATTACATGCACTAGTCACCACTAGTCTGGCTTTAAACTTTATGTGGGAAAGTCTAGTTTCCAGGAGTGAAACAAAGCTGCAGTCACCTTCCTTTCAGAGACTGAAGACACAGTGGTCCTGAAAAAAGACTAACTCCTTGAGCAGCAACCAAAAGCGAGGAAGGAAAGGAATAAAAACAGAGTTAGAAATATGTGAGAAAGAAATAAATTAGGGAAGATAAGAGCAAGAGTGCAAGTCAGATAAACACGAGGTGAGAGCTGACAAAGGAGGCCTGAGGGGAATATGGCATGGATGAATAAATAAAAAGGGAAGCTGTCATAGGCACAAGTGACTAATACTGAAAAAAACTGACTGAGACACTACTGGGGAGCATGAAAAAAAAGCCTGTCTTGATGGGCAGAACTGAGTAATGTTCCTATATCTGACAGACTTAGGTAGAGAGAAGCTATACTTTGAATATAATTATTAGAAACCAAAGGCTATGTCTGGGATGAGATTAGACTTTAAAGTAGTTAAAAGCATGAGCTGTAATGGATTAAGAGTCAAATTTAACTGTCTAGCACCTGTCTAACTGTCTTACTAATAGCAGTTATTAAAACAACTGTGAAAATTAGATAAAGAATCATAGGGTAGTTGGGATTGGATGGACTTTTAAAAGCCATCTAGTCCACCTCCCCTGCAATAAGCAGGGACATCTTTAACTAGACCAGCTCGCTGACATTGATCAGTGTCCAACCTGACCTTGAATGTTTCCACGATTTGGGGCATCTACTACCCCCGGGCAACCTGTTCCAGTGTTTCACCACCCTCTTCATAAAAAATGTCTTCCTTATATCTAGTCTGAAGAAGCTACAAGACATTTTTCCTAGACAAACAAAAGAGGCAATCTTTTTAGTTACGCACCTCCAAGCCTCACATTTTCCAAACTCTGTTAGAGGTTCAACACCCACATAAATAAACATTTACCTACTATCAGATAAGGAAAGATAAGGAATATACAAATAAATATGCACACTGCAGTTCTTACACAATAAGCTGTATGATGAGAAATATAGCCTTATTCCAACCACTTAATAACCTGCTTGCTTTCTGAACCTTACTACTAACGTATTAAACGATTTCAAACCATGCAAGATGTACAAAACAAATAAAAACAATTTTCTAAATGTATTTCCTTTATTTACTCTAAAACTGAAAGGTTGTCACCAGTATATATTAAATTAAAAAGCAAAGAAAACATACTCAGTCTTAGCCAATGATAAAAACTAAAATAGTTATATTAATTAGGGGGAATGCAAATTAATATGTTGTTCCTCTTCAGGTGTTAAAATTTTAAAATCAAACACCTCATTTTACAGGGCAGAAAAATCTTTCATTATTTATAGAAATCTGTAAAGTTATTTTCTCTGGCATTTTTTGTCTAGAGCAGGAAGAAGTAGTTATAAAATGCATTGGCCAACATACATTCTGACAAGTTGTACTGAAGAAGTCTTCAAGAAAAAAGTCTTTCTTCAAAAAGTCTTTCAAGAAAAAAAGCCCAAGCTCCAATTTAATAAACTTAAGACATGCTTAAGGATAACATAGACAAGACAATAAAATCTTCTCCTATACAAAAAAAAATGCACCAACTAATATCTAGTGTCATGAGTTTTTTTCTTCAGTTCAGAAAAGGCCTCAAATCTCAGCTTCACAGACAGAAAAACACTAAATAGTTTGAATATTTTAAAAATGTTATTTGTAAATTCAAACAAATAGAATGTGTTCTATTGGCATTTATTTGAATAGTCTTCATAACTCACAGCTCTCTACTTGTCATGATTAAAGCTGCCAATCCAAACATGTCAGAAGTATTTATGCCATACCATATTATCATATATATGCTAAGCATATAAATTATTCATGGAAAAATGGTCTGAATTTTCTCACAGCAATCATGAGACACATTTATGATATCCATTGCATGAACAGTCCACTAAATGTGCTGGTATTGTTTCTATTTCCTGATGCAATGAGCTAACCTGCATAAACAAAATATGAACCTTTCCTGTTCATGCATTTGCACAAAGGAGAATTACTATTTATAAGGGTCACAAACACTTCATTCGAATTAACTTATAAGATTTCACTGCATATTTGGTATTACAAGTAATGATTAAAAGTAACCCTTTGCTTATCAGTATGTAAGTTATCCCAGTAAAAATGTATTTTTGGAAGAAAAAAAGCTGAGTGATAGGGTCTGCTAGCAAGAATAAATGCTTTCCTTTCCCCCTCAATCATTATGTACTGTTTAGTACATGATCAGTACTAGAATTCAAACATCGAGCATCCTGTAAATATGCAAAAAATAAATGTGCATACAACCTCAATGCAGATGTATTTAAATGTTTCACAAATTAATCTAATATTAACATCTTAATTTCTGGTCAACGATACTTGAAAATTCCACTTCACTATTTAAACTTGCTGATTTTCATAAAAAACAGGAAAGGAAATACTATAAAAATACTGAAATGGGAGCTACTTAACCTTTGTCCATCTATAACATTCATGGCATCATGCTTTTTCACAATATACTGCAGCCAACTAACTACTTATACAAGGGCAACACACCGTGTGAGAACACACCCAAGATCACCGCTAAACAACAGGGTTTACTCAAAAGAGGACAGCTAAGCATGTAAATGGAGAGTTTGCTGAATGAAAGCTGTGTTTTTAGGAAATTTTTTAAAAATAAAAAATGCAAATCTTTCTCATTTACATATCCTTTCAAAACCCCACAGTTTATAGACTTAGTACTTGATTCAATATCATTTTCAAAATGACAAAAAAATTTTTAAACTGATTATCAATAAATCCCTAGAAGATGCCAATCAGAAATCACTTCCAACAGCTTGGCTGCCTAAAAATTCATGATTAAAAACAGGTGGGGGGAACAAAACACACACACCCCCAAATAAAAAATCATTAGATACATTTTGCTTATCCATCCCTAGCTTTGGGGAAATAGAAATTAATGCAGAGCAGGGTAAAAGATTTATTTCTTATGTCATTCATCTTATATTTTTCCTACAGCAGTTGTAAGAACAGTTAGAATTGACTGCATCTGTTTTTCTTAAAAAAAAAAAATCAAAATACAAACAAAAATACAAACAACAAACCAGCAACATTTTAGTGATGATAGATGAAAGAGTATTGGATCTGCACACTTTAGACACCTTGAGAGGGAAGGAAAAGTACATACTTCATGACTGCAGTCAAGGACTATGGCATTCTAATCAAATCCTAAATTGTGTAATAAGTACAAAACCATAAAAATCTTACTTTTTCAATATTTCATCTTTAATTTGGACAAGAAATAATGTTTAGGGTGATTTTATGAGAAATGTTCTGCTTCCAGTCCAAACTACAGACATGATACCATCACAGAAGATAAAACTCAGTTGCTTAGAGACAGTGGGCAGTTGATCAGCAAACAAGAATTTAACCACCTTCATTTTTTCAGATGTTATGGAACAAGCAAGATTAGAGTAGTATTTGAAATGTTTGGTTAGGAAAAAAAACATGAAGAGAAAATATTAAAAGTAGGCAGAGGAGAAAAGGGCAAGAGATAGAACATCCAGAAAAACTTTAAGAGTAATTCTTCCTCATATATGGTAAAAAATAATAATAAAAAAAAATTAATAACCTAAGTGTACTTTGAAAAAAGGGAGATGTGGATTTACTCCTTTTTTAGTTCATCTGACCTTTCCTCAGCCAAACAGATGGATCAACAGAATATAAATCACTAAAAATGTGACTCCTAGTCCTGATAACATACAAATTGAACTGATCATAAGAATATTGTCAAAAAGGGAACATTAATTACTACAAAGAGTAGTGAGAATGTCTTATTTCCTTCAGATGATACCTCAGACAGCATTTTGTGGAATAGTGGGTTTCATTTCTTCTCGTTGCAATGAAACCTTTCTTGCTGAAGTAAATTCTAATAGTTATAGCTGAGGGGGAAGGGAAGCCTGTGACATGTCAACTGGCTGTCAGAGAGGTTGCTAGAAAAATAAGTGAGCTGCTGATAGATAATGGAGGGGGAGGTGGGGGAGAAGAACGACTGCTGTGGGAAAAAATGTTACTAACTGTCATCAAATTTGCTTGCTTAACTTCTCAAACCTTTAGACAAGCAAATAATCTACTAATATTTAAACATGGTTTTCATGTTCTCTTATCACTACAATTTCAGTGAGACCACTAAAATCTATCACTCGAGTAATTCTTTACAGATTATATGAAAGAGCAGACTATTCTAGAAAGCAAAGGCTACCCCAAATTTCTTCCTGCTCAGAAAGGCACGCAATAAATTGGGAATCATCTCCTGTAAGATATGATGATACAAGCAGAGCTGTGGATCCCACGGACTCAGGGAAGAATGCAGACCGCAGAGGAGAACAAAGTTGAAAGGGATTAAAAGCGTCAGTGATGTTGAAATCTGATATTTTGTAAAATAAAATCACTTCAAACAGACTGTTTCTTAATCCCAGTTTTGGAATGGAATGCAAGATTCCCTGCAACACGTGTACTACAGCACTCAGTTACTTTAGCCTAAAACACCTAAATGCAGACAACACAACAGCAGCAAAACTAACCATCAATACTAGGTTAATTTCTTAACCACAACACATTGTAAACCTAAGTACCAGACATTTTGTAAATAAGCTTCCAAAAAATCTAGTTGAGTCTTTGCACATGATGCTCCAGCAGAAAGAAGCAGCTTCTCTTCTGCTCTACTCAATCCGTCTTCCCAGTAATGTGTGATGGGCCAGAGAGCATACATGCATTAAATTAGCAGCAAGTGTTTAGATCCTGACATTCCTGGAAAATGACTCAGACTTTTGAATAAAAGTGCTTAGAAGGGGAAAAAAAAAGAAAAAAAAAAAGGGGGGGAAAAAAAGTAGAATAGCTTTGAATTCATTTACTTAAAAACCCCCCTCTTACTAGTACTAGCAAGTCTTTGCTGAGAGAAAGTCTTTGCAGTGTTATAATCTTGTAACCAACAGAGGCTATTCAAAATGGGCAACGCAGCTTAGAAAAGAAGTGAAAGAGAGTTTTTATAAAGCCACGAAAGTTACAGCAGTAGAGACACATGGCACTCTTAATGAGCTTTTCAATACTCTTGCTGGTTATAAAACATAAAGAAAACTGCAGCCATTTTCTCAGCAGAGAAAAATGCACTGCTTTTGCTTAAGCAATATAAACAACTCCTCTTTAGAAATCAAATTGACATGCTAAGTTTTATAGAGATTTTGATAGGAAGGCTTAACATTAAAAATATCATATGCCATAATTTGATCGCTCCCTAACGCCACATTATTATTATAAATGCCATACAATAGATGAGAAAAACAAAGCATTCCCATTTCCACTCTCTACTCCCTCTTCCCAAAGCCCCCTTCATACAGTGAAAAGCAGAAAAATTATTCATATATGCATATACACACACTAAAATGTGCACTACATTTCCTTGCTGTGATTTTCAGAGGTACCCACAACATCAGTTTCTATTACACTCAGTAAATGCCCACCTCTGAAATAAATAAAAATCTGTCCCATCATTCTCAAATTCCTTAGTAAAACCAGTCTCTTATAGCATCAGTAGATCAACACAGTGGAGCATTCCCATCTGGTCCATCTCTGGAATACGCATTATTCCTTTTATTTTGACAGACTCCCTCCACATTCTCCAAGTCCTTGATCAGACTTTGGTTATCCTTCATGGCACTATAGGAATGATTAGGTGAAGATGGTGCATAATTTTAAAGTTTTGTACTCTTAGCAAAATAAAAGTTATTACACAGGGTTCTCTTCCTCTTTAAAAAAAGAAATCCTCACCTGTTTAAATTATTGATAGAAAAGCTGCCAGAGCTTCCTCCTCCTGTTTTTTACCACTTGATAAACCAACTGATGTATTCTCCATAAATGATGGTAAGTCTCAGAAGCGTAACAAACCACTTCATTTTCTGCAGTCCCTTTTCTTTCCTTCCTCATCTTCTATGGATTCCAAAGGATATAAATATGGGGCTAATATGTGGGAAGCACAAAGCAAAAAAGGCTTCTCTTCCAGTTTCTGGTTGTTTCTTCTCCTCAGTCCCCTATAGGTTAGCATTGCTGCTACCACTCTAAGTTCCTTGATGATAACACACGAATAAGGGAGAAAAGCATTATTCTCCCACACTGGGCTAACTGCTTATCACATTTATCACTAAGCCTGGACAAAGCAAAGGCTAGGACAGATGGAAGGGGTAATGTTAAGGACCAGCTGCAGCTCCTTAATCCTCAATATTTTGTTGGAGTGTCATATCAGACTCTAAGATACTGAATTGTCTCCTTAGCATGCAAACTGTAAACTATAGTATAAGATTTCTATAAAGCTGTAAGAACTTGTATTGCAGAGTCTAACCATATTAGTGCTTTTTTAAAACACATTTTTCTCTTTTGTGGGAGACAAAATGCAATACCATCCAGTATTTAAATCTTCCTCTATACATTTGTACATTTTGATTAAAAACAATCTACTGAAATTAAAGTTGGGAAACACATTTAGGCATTGTAAAACTAACTTAAACTGTTATGCATAATAAAAAGAATATTTAATTCCCCTTAAAATAAAATATTTAATTTTGTGTTTATTCTTAAGAACATATAAACTACGTTACTTCTCCTGTAAAGATACCCAATTAACCATTTAACTGTAAGCATAAAAAAATAACTGAATGTATCCAATTTCAGCTACAAATTAACAGCTTAGAAATTGAAACATTATATGAGCCAGCAGTGCACACAGGTGGCCAAGAAGGCCAATGGCATCCTGGCTTGTATGAGAAACACTGGCCAGCAAAAGTAACAAAAGTTAGGTGTAGTTGCAATTGTCCTGCAAGTACTAAGTGATACCGGTAAATGAGAAGCAGTAATCCTTTTGTATTTGACTGCAGTCACCAAGCAGTGACTAATATTGATTTAACAGTGATATTTTTAGGACTGTAAGCTATGCTGTTTAAATAAATAAATACAGAAATATCTTACAGATCTAGTAATTTTCAACTTCTACTTCTTTAAAAGGGAGTTTAGAATGCCTGTTTGCCAAACTACACCTACTATGAGGCAGGTTCACATCATCTACCTGTGTTGACTTTGATCATCCTCTCCCTCCTATATTACCCAGACCTCAATTCTCTCTGCTTGAGAGAAACTGCAGGTCATGTGCATTTGTTTTGCAATGCCCAAAGAAAGATGATCTCTTGACAATTACTGATCTCTTAAAAACACCTTAAAATTTCTCAAATTTCCTAAGATATCTTGAAATGCCCTCCTTTCTTCAGGAAACAAGTTTCAGCAGGTATCAGATGAATGCATGACAACCATCTAACCAGCCTGCAGATTTAGGAATCCACATGTAGGCTGAGAAGATGCCTGCTCACACACACACACACACACATAGCAGTTTAAATGATGTTAAAAAAGTTACTACAGCAGCACTGATACAGTGCTCATTTGCCTGTTGTGCTAGGCAGTACCAAAGCTTGGTAAGTACCTTTAAATACACATGATAACAATGCAGTGCCACCTATTTACTCAGTTATCAAGCACTGTAAGAACTAAAGCTGTATTAACATTCACACAGAACATCCCTACGGACAGGGAGCAGAGCAATGGATTTGCTTGCCTTGGTGACTCAGAGCTAAGGGGAAGAAGAGCTCAGAGCTTTTATCAGGAAATTCTGCAGTAACTATCCATAATTTAAGGCTCAGGAGCAAGCTCTACAAGATATGCTTTTATTGAAAAGCTGTTATATAAGCTAATCTCAAATTCCTGTTTTCAGGAAAGATTTGGGATGTTAATGTTACAATTTATACTTGTTCTTATTCATATCTTGGCACCACAGGCCAAGATCAAAGAAGAAAATAATTCTAAGACTGAACTGTGTCCATGCATCCAGTTAGCACGGAAACATTAAGTAAAAGTTTAGGAGAACACTATTCTGATATTGGAATTATTATTTCCTCTAACTGTTAGGCTACCAGCTATTTCTTCAAGTCACTGCTGTCCCCTGAATTCTGCACTATTAGAGGAAGCCACATTCCTGTTCATTTATCACTACAGGCCCTTGTTTTTTGCTGCTCAGAGCACAAAGTGATAAGGAAGCCTACACATAACTTTTATCTGTGCTTTTCTGGAGATCTATCCTGATAGTGGCTGCTGATCTTACAAGCATAAAGCAAACTGTAGCTGACTTTGAAGATTCAGCCAGTAGATGGCAGAAAAACGCAGTTCAATTTTGTCATCATTACAAAGGATTCACACAACAGATCTCTTGCACCTCAGATCAAGGGTAATACAATCTCTCTCAAGCAATGTCCAATAAAAGATGACAGTAAAGCTGACTGTCTTTCTTGCCTAGTGTATGTGCTACCTTGACTTCTACTGTAAAACCTGAAGAGTGTTTAAATGCTTGAAAACTCAACTGTTAAAACCCACTCCTAGTTTAATTATTGCGGAAAATACACCATTATGGGAGTAGAGTGTATCTTGATAAAGATGTTCTGTTATCACAGTATCATTCCATTTAATATTAAAAGGATAGAATATGTGGAGAGGTTATTTCAAGACTCACAGATGTAATAGTTGCTTTTCCACTATTATGCAAACAATAGGGGGTACTCTGATAGGAAATAAAATATGAGAAGCAAAACTCTGAGTTTTCATAGAAACTCTCAATTAAAAAAATATTATTTTACAACAAAAATGGCAGGATTTTTTTAATGAGTTTTGAAACTTCATACATTTGCATTAACATTATTTTTACCAAAAACACTGTACTGTACTACTTTCACTTTTAAAAGTTTACAGTACTCAGTTCACCACTTTTGTTTCATTCCTATGGCCTTTCCTATGGGTGTATTTCTGTCCTTTGTATGTAAATACTCTTTCTCCTCTCTTATAACAGGTCATCATTCTTTAATATACTTACTGGGTACTTCAATTACTACAATAAGAAGAGAGAATGGAGAGTCTCATTTTTTTCTACATGTCTATTTTCTCCTGTTCTCTATTCCTACCCTTTAAAACAACCAAAACTGTAATTCAAAACAAAATACTTCTGAAACTATGAATCTATGATGAGAAAGCACAATGATCATTGTAGCAATAAGTAGAAAATCTACATAAACCAAACTGGTTTAGACTGATTCATTCAGCTCCCTCATGCAGAACTTTCATGTAATATATTAGCATAGGCATCTAAACAAACATTACTTTAAAACCAACCTATTTTACATTTATCTATCTAATAAAAAGGTTAGGATTTTCTTTTTTAGAGACTGACCATCCTTTTACCCAAACCAACCAACATTACTAGAGCTAACCTTAGAGTACTATCCACAGAACTTCCATGTAGCTGCAGCAGTGACAGAATTATAACTTAACTGAAATCAAAGGGATTCTCTTCTGAGATACAATCTGCAAACTCTTAACAACAATTTACTTTTTCAGATGGCATTACCATGGCAAAAGGGTGTTGGACAAAAAGGCTTGGGTAGGAGAGCAAGCCATTTTTACTGCACCAAGGCTGGAGTCTAACATTATGGCAAGTAAGTAAAAATTGCAATATAGTTGCTGGCCTTTCTTTCTTCCTTAATTCCCCCCAAATAAACTACTGTTGAAAAACACACAAACACAGATAAGATCAAGGAATGAAGAAAACTGTGCTTTTTCTTGAGTAAAAAAACAAAACAAAACCAACCAACCAAACAAAAAAAACAAGTAACAAAAGCAAACAAAAGAAAAAACAAAACAACCCCCCCCAAACACACAACAAACCCTTACATTGAAAAGATACTGAGTTAGAATTTTCAAGGCTTTTTTAGAAGTTACAGAATAGTCGTGCAGCAAATCAGCCATTAAACGTGCAAGACATGTACCTAAAGAGAACATCTGATACATAAGACTCAATAAATCTGACAGAATACAGCTGCAATTCCTTTTCAACTCCACTGAAACACTGTTCAGAGAAAAACACTGTCAACACTTAGTGCCATAGGAAGAATTTGCTGTAAAAATCCACAGCTTAGTGCTACTTTATAATCCATATAGTTAATAAAAGGTAAAACAAACACATAAAAAATATTTTGTGCATGTTCTGAGGTAAAATCTAGCTTTTAGAAGTCAAGCATATCCTGCATGAGGATGGCTCAAAATTGGGTTGAACTTCAGCATAAGCTGAATTTCTTGAAATATGTTAATTAATTGACTGAGTACTAAAATTTGGTTTACAGCTCCATGATTAACGTGACTGATAGGTTACAGCTTAGTACTTAATATTTAAGTGAAAACATGCTTATAAGAAGTCCAGATAAGATACTTACTGAAGTAAAAGCCAGAAGCTCCTCTTCAGTTAATTTGTGTATTGGATTGTTCTTCTGGAAGTCTATACTGTAAAGAAAAAAAAAAAAATCAACAAAAACCAATGCTGATTTGATCTTTAGAATACCATTATGCAGAACACATTTTTCAAACTTTCAGAAATATAAAGGACATTCTGGAAAATGGTTACCGTGACAAATGAGAGTATGGTACATGCCATACTCTAGACCTAGGAGCAGTCACAGAAAAAAAGATCCTTTAAGGGACTAAGATATTTAGTAGTGCCTTTCCAAGACCTCTGTAAATTGAAACATCTTGCTTAGTTTAAGCTTATGGGAATAACAATTTTACAAATCCTAAACAGTTTTAAATCCATTCTCTGTTTTTACAGAGGTCTGTTTTCAGTTAAAATTCTATGACTAATTGGACTCAGATTCTGCAAAGCAAAAAATGCTAATACTCAAAAAGTGATGAAGAGTTATCTCAAACAGTCCCCTCTTTCTAGTCACTCAAGGAACGTGACCACAGGAGTCCATCTCTCACTAACTGGCATTATCACTAGCTCATGAGATGGGGAAAACCAGAAGAATACACAGAGATGAAAATGAAAATTATTATATTCAGTGTTGGACATATTTACATGGATGATAAATTCATTCAGCTTACAATTCCACATGGGTGGATGTTCTCTTTAGAAAACTGCCCACCAACATTTACAAATATACTACAAGAGATACCTCCAAGTAGCACAAAGAACAACATGGCTACAATTCAAGCTTCCTGTGAACACAAAATTAGCAAGTGAAAAATATAACCTAAATCATATCAGAGAGTATAACTCATCACCAGACCTATGTAATTGCTATGTAGAATCACAGAACGGTTTGGGTTGGAAGGGACCTTAAAGATCATCTAGTTCCAACTCACCTGCCGTGGGCACAGACACCTTCAAATAGATCAAGTTGCTCAAAGCCCCATTCAAGTTGGCCATGAATGCTTTGAGGGACAATTCAATCTACTCATTGCCCAACCTGTACTTGTGCTTGGGATTGTCTCAACCCATGTACAGGACCTTGTACTTAGCCTCATTGAACTTCAGGAGGTTCACATGGGCCCACCTCTGAATCCTGTCTGCTGGATGGCATTCCTTCCCTCCAGCATATCAGCTGCACCACACAGGTTGGCATCATCAGCAAACTTGCTGAGGATGGGCTCAATCCCACTGTCCCTGTTTCTGACAAAGATCTTAAACTGCACTGGTCCATCGGGCCACGGACCGCAACTCTAAGCGCAACCATCCAACCAATTCCTTATCCACCAAGTGGTCCATCTGTCAAATTCATGACTCTCTAATTTATAGAGACAAGGATGTTCTGCAGGATAGCATCAAATATTTTGCACAAGTCCAGGGAGGTAATATCGGTTGCTCTTCCCTTATCCACCAGTGCTGTATCCCTGTCATAGAAAACTACCAAATTCATCAGGCATGATTTGCCGTTAGTGAAGCCATGTCACCAATAACCTCCTTATTTTTCATGTGCCATAGCATAGTTTCCAGGAGGTTCTGCTCCATGATCATGCTGGCCAGAGGTGAAACTGACTGGCCTGTAGTTCCCTGGTCTTCCACTTTCACCTTTTTAAAAATGGGGTTTATGTTTCTTCTTTTCCAGTCACAGCAGGAACTTGCCCAGACAGTCACAGCTTCTCAAATATGATGGATAGTGGCTTAGCCACAATCTGCCAGTTCCCTCAGGACCTGCAGATGCATCTCATCAGGTCCCATGGACTCGTGCACCTCAGGCCATAATGGTCTCAAACCTGANATGGTCTCAACCCTGACCTTCCTCTACAATGGGTAGTTCTTCATTCTCAGTCCCTACCTTTGCCTTCTGCAACTTGGGCAGTGTGGCTAGAGCACTCGTTAATGCTATCATCACACTAGTCCTTAAACTGGGCAGCAGGCTTCATCTTATGTGTTATAATTACAAAGACAGTATGAATGAATTGTGATGATAGGTCACAGATTGAAACTATGCTCCCTATATTACATACCTGACTGGAGACAAGACTGCTCCAGTATGACTTTTTTCTTGCTCTTTTGTTGATTTTTCTTTGTACATATGATATAAATACTATCGCAGAAATAACAGTTAATGCTTTGATTAAAACCTTGTTACTAGCCACAAGAACAAGGTACAAAATAGAAGGTGCCTGTTGAAAACTCAATTATATTTGAAGAGTCATGATGACCAAGAGAAGTTCCTGAAGATTGAAAGAAATCAAATGTCACTCCTATCTTCAGCAAGAAGGACTGAGGTTAACCTTACCTCATTCCTTGGAAATACTATTAAGCAAATACTCCTTGAAGCCATTTGCTAACAAACACATGGAGTGAGTGGTCAGTAGAGATTCACCAAAGGGAAGTCCTGCTTGTCCAACTCAATAAGCTCTACAATGAAATGCCTGGCCTGGTAGATTTGGGGAGAGCAGTGGACATTGACTACCTGGAATTCAGTATGGCTTTCAACACCGTCTCCCATAAGATCCTTTTAAAGAAGCAGATGAGCAGTGAGGTGGACTAAAAACTGGCTGAACAGGTAGGCTCAAAGGGTTGTCATCAGCAGTATACAGTCTAGTTGGAAGCCAATAACTAGTGGTGTACCCCAAGGGTCAACACAGAATACAATATTGTTCAACATCTTTATTTAGGATCTGCATGACGGGGCAGAGTGTACCCTCAGCAAGTTTGCTGATGACAGAAAACTGGGAGGAGCAGATGATACACCAGCAGGTTGTGATACCTTCCAGAGAGATCTCAACAAGGTGGAGAAACAGGCTGACAGGAACCACATGCCATTCTGCAAAGGGAAATGTCGAGTCCTGACCTTACTTGAGTAAGAGGCTGGACAAAATGATCCCCAGCAGTCCTTTCCAACCTCAACCAATGTGTGATACGAAGGACAAGAAGGTGACAGAGTAGTTTGCATGCATTTACATAGAAGAAATCATTCTTGATTAATCAGTCTTCCATGACAAGAGGACTAGCTTGATGGACTTTATCTTGACTACAGAAAAGCACTTGACATGCCTTCTGTAATGTCCTCACAGACAAACTGAAGAAGTATGGTCTAAATAAATGCACAGTATGGTGGATTGAAAACTAGATGAACTGCCAGTCTCAAAAGATTATGATGAACAGCATGAATTCCAACTGGAGGCCAGTTATAATATAGAATAATAATACTGAAGGATTTGTTGATTTTTTTCTTTTTTTTAATTTTTTTTGGTCCCCTAATCTTAGTTAAAAAAAAAAAATCATATTTCTTCCTTAAGAATGACAAATGTAACATTTATGCTGTGTCCTGTAGGCTCTGAGGAATAAGTGAAAGATGTGGCTGTCTAGTGAGTTTACACCATCTTCATACCTGAGTATACTTAATGAAACTGTACATAAGCTGTGAGAGTTGAAATGAGACAGCACAGAAAAAAGTTTGAGAAATGCAGTAGTTTGCAGTTTATTTACAGAGTCCCCGAATATCCCAAATGAAGGTATGAATCTGCTTTTCAGTAAAGAACTTTGCTCTGCTTTTAAGTGCTTACAGTCTAAAATAGTCATGACAGAAAAGTTATTTCTTGTGGTAAATTTTACCAAACCATAGCAAGAATGGATTTTGAAACTGTTTTATACTAGATAGTTTTTAAATTTTAATGTATCTCCCCCATCACTTAACTGCCAACTGTGAGAAAAGGCCAGTATGCCTGACACATTTTGTTTTTTCCTCTAAAGAAAACAATAAAGTATGAAGACATAATAAAAGAATTCTAAGACTAAGCAGTACTCAAGATAGGAAAACGAAAGAGTGCTTGAATGGCATCAATTTTATCTATTTGCATGTCCAAAAGAAGAAACAGAATTATTATCTGTGTGTCAGTGTCAAGCCTTATTCCTGATGGCGTGGGTTCGTTCCAAATTCCACTTCCATTATATGGGGGAACAGAGGAAAAAAAACAGGAAGAGAAAGTGTTCTGGAGGGCATGGCTTCAGCATTTCTAAAATGGCCATTCTTTAGAAAGTAACAATATTCATCAAACTAGAACAGCCTATGAGTAAGTACAGATAAAACATTCAGGAAATTAAGGGATGAGTTTGAAAAAGATTCTCTGCCAATGCAAATGGCACCTGGTCAAAGGACTGCAGCCAAATACAGGTAGGCTGAGAGACAGGGCAAAAGCGTATTTACACCCCCTTTTGAGATTCAACTTCCTACTTCTATTAGAATATAAGATCCCTTTCCCCCTTTTTTTTTTTTTTCTGACTTAGGCAATCTACTCTAATAGTGCTTTTCTTGAGGATTTCTTATCAAACTTCCTCCAAAATTTCTGAGAGGTGGGGGTGATAAGGATGATGATGACACGATTACAAAACCCCACTGAAGTAAACGCAATTGAAATTATGTGTGGTGGCTTTCCCAAATGTATTCAAAAGAAAAAAAGCTATCACAGAAAGGGAGTTGCTGTCACTATGTGAGCAACTCTCTCAATATATTAAGATGGTAACATCAAAAATTATTATACAAGTTATATAATAAAGAATCTAGAAGCATACCAGGTTTAGAGCTGATGATTACTCTCAGCAGTATAATCCAGAAGAATAAAATGTATGTTTTTTAAACTACTAGGCACTTTATATGCAAATGCAAACACCAGTGTGAATTGACAGAAACATAAGAAGATAGCTTAAACATGAACAGAAATTATGTAACTGCAGTTCTTTAAGGTCCAAGATTTCCTGAAAAAAATTTTTTACCTCTTCCATTAATCAACCAACCAGTTTTATCTTGTAACAATACAGATACCTAATGAAGCAAGTTGGGTAGATGGGTGAAAGGGGAAAGGTGTTACCAACCAGAATTTAAAAAAAATAAAAATTTGTACATTATTGCATGGAAGAACATGATCAGAGGAGCTGAAAGTCAACATTTTCCATAGCAGAAGAAAGCTTGAGAGATCATCTAACTCTTCTGCCTGCTCTACAAATCTCTGTAACTTCAGACAAATGTCTAGTCCCATGACAAAGGTTGTACACATTCTTCAGACAATTTATGCTGATGCTTCATAATGCCCAGCATCTTGAACAAGCTGTATGAGGATGGCCACAAGGAAATACCTGCTACTATGGCTTTGGTTGAGCACCAATGCAAAAGGGCTTCAAAAACCAAGACAGACCTTGACATCACCTTTTATCCTTGTTAGGTTCAGTGAAGTTGGCAATAAGGAAAGCTATTATTTTTCCTTTCTAATTTAATGTGTTTTATTCTGAATTTTGGTGTAGAGTTCAATTGGTGAGGAAAAAAAAGTATATTAAATATTACAGTAATGCATTTTCTCCCATCTTCCCATGGGGCAGGGGGGGACAACAGACAAAGAAACAAAACACGACCCTGAACACAACTATGTTATTGATGGTCTTTTTTGAAAGTTTTAGACAACACCAGCTAAGAAACAATTCTGTCATATGTATATATATCATTGTTTTTCCCCTTCCTTGAGAAAATTTTTCATTAAAACATGGAAGTAATAAAGAATCTCTGTTCCAGTTACTTTGTTTCTGTCCATTGTCAGCTGCTACTAGAAATACTTAGCTTGAGATAGTCAACTAAAGCCACTAAACACTATTCACTAATATAGTATCCCTTCAGGTGAAAAATAACAAGATTCACTATTTGTGGGAAAAAATAAAAGTAAAAAAGGTAGTAAGAAAACTTCAAATATATTAATGAGAACTGCAAAGCAGTTAGGCAACAAGAATGCTAAGTGACATGTCCACAACTTTTGAAAAGCATGGGTAAACCAGGGGACAATTACATTTTGACAAAACTGGAACTTATTTTTCAGCATCCTAAAGATATATTATTTCAAGCAGAAAGGATTAATCCTCTCCTTATCTGAGACAGATTTGCTACAGCTTTTTGAAACCTACAGATGTAGTTCTTCCAGATCAAAGCAGTGCTAAAATAGGTCTCTAATTTCCATTTCTGCCACATCCATGTAGAATGCTTTAAGACATATAACTACAGTAATGCAAATTTTGAAAGCTAAAAGAAAAATGTAATTGTTCTAATGATTTTTCATACTGAATCAAATAAAACATAAAGCTATATTTTAAATCTGAATGAAGAGTAGAATTGTAGCTTGTTTCTAAGCATTTTAATGACTGTGTTGGCTTTTGTCAGAGTAGGTTATGAATGTTTCACTTCTATGCCTGTATTTGTTCTGGTTTTAAGGAAAGGTTAGGCAGTTCATCCTAGAGAATTTCTGAAGCTGAAATCAAAGTGGAATTTAGGATCTGTTGTTACAGGATCTATGATCAGACATTTTTTTCATAACAACATGAAGAGAAGTCACTAATAATCACACCATTCAGCTTTGTAAGGTATTTATCTCCATTCTTGATTCCTGTCTCAGGGAGTTGAATGAAATAGAAGAGGGAAAGAAAACAAAGACAAACAGACATTCTTTAAACAGATAAAACAGAACTTTGTACTAAGATATACTCTGCAGCAGAAAGAAAACCCCACCATATTTTCTAGTAAATCAGCAAAATCTAATTGCCAAGATCTTACAATTTACAACCACTTATTTAATCTGATTAATCAGATCTACATTGGCAGCCTAAAGTGTATTGTATCCAGTTTGACTAGTTACATAGTTTGGGACTTAATAAGCTATAATCTTTAGAACAATGGAATCAATAACAACCATTGCAAGGTCGTCTTTTTTGGATTATGACTAAACATTTCTGTTTGAAGAACCAATTTAGAAAGTTGACAAATGTTAAAGAATATTGTTAAAAGCCATTAAAAATAAAATTGTTCTTCAAATAGTTGAAGTTGTATTAAAACACAGAATACAGAAGGGATAAAAAAAACCTGGAATGTAAATAGTAATAATAAGAAAATATAACAAAAAAATATTAAGAAAGACTTCCAAAGAAACTGAGCACTCATGAGATAAGAGGCAATGTCTTGGCAAATGTCAACCAATTCAAATTCAAAAATCCAACCCATTAAAAGACGGGCAATGGTATGAAACAAATAGTGGCCATCTCATTGGAGAAGGTCACCACTATAATCCTGCAGAGGTTTTGTGCTGTGATCTTTGTGGTGTAATATTAATAAAGAAACTGGAATGGGAGAATATATAGTGAGAAGAGAAAACCTGCAAATAATATGACATGAAGTAAGGAACAGAGAATAAGGTGCTGCGGATATTACATTACATTATTACATTACAGGATAGAGCAAAAGGGTAATAAAGCAAAAACACCAAACAATGCACAGTAAGAAACACAGTCCTAGATTCACAAAAAATTATACGCTCTGATCTGTCCATTCCTGTTAAGGAGTACTGCAGCTACATCAAAACATTAGCTCAGTACTAGGCAGCTCTTAAAAAGGGAAATCAAATTAGGAAAGTAATAGAGAATAATGTACTAGGGCATACTACATAAAGTATAAAAATCAATAACAAAGCCTAAATAAAATAGAACATAAAGCCTTTCTTTGTCCACTCATGCATAGTATATTCTGTTCTGAATCCTTCACTTCAAAAGCATTAATTCAGTATTCTGAAAAATTTCAGAAACAGACAGCTAGATCAACTGCTGTTTTATGATGACAAATAATGATGTTTTGTGCTGTATAAACATGTAACAGCTTCTACAAAAGGAATATCTGATTAGGCTAGGACTAACCAAAGAGGGACATTGCAGAAGTTTTCAGATTTTTTAAGAAATAAGAGAGTTCAGTCATTAAATGAAGCTATTGGCAACCAAAACTACCCAGAGGAAGTTTTTTTGAACAGCAGACGCAAAATATTTAGACAGACACCTTTGCTAAAGGATGAAAGAAATTTACACAGTCTCAGTGGAAGATGACAAATATTTGAGGGCTGCTATCCAAACAAGCCAGATTAGGCTCAAGAAATCACCATTTAGAGGCTAGTAAGGTAGGAGGGAGAAGGGAGCAACACTCACTTGCCCTGTTGCTATTCATCTTCAG
Source organism: Chloroceryle aenea (assembly GCA_013399075.1). Lineage (NCBI taxonomy): Eukaryota > Metazoa > Chordata > Aves > Coraciiformes > Cerylidae > Chloroceryle > Chloroceryle aenea. Next base: position 279,986 of record VWZY01009823.1, on the reverse strand, counting down.
GTATATTCTCACAACCACTCTTGAAGACAGAGTATAAAGTTAGATGATTGAAGGCAACTGCTGAATTTTTGTTTGATTATGTTTTCTTGCATATTACCTCTCTGCAAGTGCAGACAATGCAAATTCGTGTTCCTCAGGTAACTGCTTAAAACCACAGTTAACTAGCATGAGGTAGATGATGAATAATAGATAGGTCAGACTTTCCACATATGCATTTTTATGAGTATTTCCTGTATTTCTATGCAATTTTACCATCTGTCTTAATTTTGTGAATTAAAAAGAACCAAACCAAACAAATTCATCGCTTTACAAGCATCTTCAAAGGTTCACAAAGGTATTTTAAGTTACTAATACTCTTTATGCGAGCATTCTGAACAGCAAGACAGGAAGTTCATTTCCCCAGTGGAATCTCCCCACACAGCTCTATGTACTGATGCACAGCAATATATTTTGTAGTAATGATTTCAGACATAAACTATCCATGCTGAGATCACTGTACTCTCTGGCACCTGTAATTGGTTTGTATAAAAAAAAAACAAACCAAAACACAAACAAACCCAAGAAGATTTACACTTACAAGATATGTTTGTAAAGATGGGCAAAACCTCTTCAACAGAAAAAAACATTCATCACCTTTAATGCTGTCCAAGATTTTATTTTGTAGCTTTTACTTTCACAGGATAACATGTGTCAGTTCTGGCCAGTCAGTTTAACATAACCTTTTCTATCTCAGTGGCTTGAAAGAGAGAATGGTGTCTCTTATACAAATATTGAAAACAGTTCTTTAACTGCCATTGCCTTGCTATAAAGCCAAAGAAGGCTGCTATCATATATATATAAAAATAAAACAATAGTAAGCACATGACCTGTCTTGCCTAATTTTAACCATGTAAAATGATTTCTCCATTGACTAGAGAACAGAGAGACAGCTAATATTAGATTTTCAAATTTCAAGTAGCTGAATGTTTTTCTTTCACCTACCCAAGTATCCCATGATGTTTCCATTGCCAACATGTATGTTGTTTTTTTTTAATTACTCAGTTGATTCAAAAGCTGGTATTGGTAATTCTGTTCATGCTATTCAGTGTTTATGCAGCTGTTTCAAGTATGCTTCTACAGCTCACTGTGCAAACTGTATAATACATTATGAGCCAATGTATTACTGTGTAATAGAAGTTAGGCTTCCTGATGCTTTCCTTACCAGCTGAAGATGAGGCACCTGCACTATAATATGCCTGATTTGAGCCTTGAAAGACATCACAAGATTAAGAAACAACAATCCATTGAACTTTTCTCTTTGCTTTCTTACATTTTCTGTAGCCATATCTATTTTCTAAAAGCCTTCCCCTGTTAAAAAAATGGTCAGTCAAGTGATGAGAAGGGTTATTCTTCCCAAGCTGCTGTTGTCTGTTCTAACTGCGATCTAATTTGGGCTGTTTTAAGTGATAAGGGAAACAAACTCCTCCCTCAGTTTCTCAGCATTTTAACATCTATACTATAACAACACATTGTTTAAATCATACCCTGGCCCATTCTTGGGGGATTTTATATTTTTATTTAATTTTTAAATTAGAACTTTAATATGTTTTTCCAACAGCCTCTGAAAGTTTGATTCAAGGCTCTAGACAAAGTTTTGGTCACAGTCTTAAGGCTTGACTATGACAGAAATTGGATATGATTATGACTAGTTATTTTCATACAACACACCAAAAAAAGTTCTAGCCAAGTAATGCTCCTGCAGTCTGAGGAAGTTCTTTCAATATTTCTTTTTGGTTGCATTACTCTTGCACTGAGGTGATCCAGAGACAGCTTTAGACACCTTCTTCCCATACAGATACTACAAAATCTGGAGATGATGGAATAGGAAACCTTTGCATAAACAGGGCAGACTGGGGTGGTTTCATACATACACACAAACACGCTCTTTATTTCAGCTACACTTTCATTATCATAAGAGACAATGTTTTCTTTTAGATATAATTTTGCAGAATGTTCAGTAATTGGAAAATAATAGCCTAACACTTGAAAGGAAACTGCTTCAAATTACAGATGCCACAGAGAACTGGCTGGGAACAGTTTACATTGCTACTTTTTAATCTAAATTAATTACTGATAAGTTGTTCTTTTGTTACAACAGTGTAATAGAGGGAGGTTTTAAAAAAAATACCTCATTGATTCAGGCTCATGCATGTTATTTACAAGCTGGCTTAAGCATGAGATGTTTTGATTTTTGTAAAGACAGCTGCTATAAGATATTTCAACACTTTAAAAATGTTTTATATCCTCTTAAAATGTTTTTGGGGAAGAGGAGATGAAAATGTTTACATGGATACAGTAATAGCACTTTGGCCATTCAATCACTGCAACCTATTTGAAATGAAACTTCACAGCAGGAAACACTATGTGTATTCAGGTAATTCAGCAGGATCCTATGTCATTGTAATTAAGTGCTTTCTGAAAGTTATTACAATTTTCTATTTGTTCTGCATCCACAAACATTTCTGATTTTGAGTTAACATTATTTAGCTACAAAAATCTCTGTTGAATTAAGGAGCATTTCTGTGATATTTGCTGTAAAACAAATCCTAGCAGTGAAATTTATAGGAAAAAAATAGCTCACATTTACTTTTCTTACCCTGCAGGCTGCCTTTCTACAACAAACCAGGTCATTGTCTAAATGGTCTTATGCATTAGAAAAAAATAAAAATCCAGTGCTGACAATGGCAGTCAAAACCAGATACCACTAAGGTGATGCCAGACCTAAATCAAAGTCTAGTTAAAACTACTTTGGAAGCTTATAGGAATTCTGAAGTCAACTTATGCAACGAGTTATTTACAGAACTGAAGTCCTCAAGCATGAGAGATAAGCAAGGAATTTCCTATAGCTAAGTTCTGAGAAGTATGTTTTGCTTACAAGCCAATGCTAAGTACTTTATACATGTATATGCTTCTTCGCAAACTGATATGCCAATAGATGGTATAGACATGGATGGCACAGACAGAAATAATATTTTTAAAAACCCACAGTAATATTAAATAATCAACATCCAATCACAAGTGTTGTATCCTAAATCCTCTCAGAAGCTCAGTTCAGAAAGCTGGCATTCTTTTCTGTAACATGGCTGGATATCAAATCTTGTTTACATCTATGACTGAAATATTTTCAGTGGCTTAACATTATCCCACCCACTAAATGGCATTTACCATGCTTATGGGGAAGGAACACTACATTTTTCTTTTTTTTTTGTTCTTTTTTTAAATTTTTTAAATGAGCTTCTTTCCTTGAGTCCTGCCAAACTCACATACCCCTTGAATTATAATGTACATACACAGATGGCAGTCAAGATGGTTTCTAGCCACTATTCAGAGCATGTCAGTGATGATTTCAAATTGAAATACTTTGTCAGGTATGTAGTCATAGTGGTCAAGGAACCTACTGTGCATCCGGCCAATGTAGAATTCAGATGCTACTCTTGGAAAAAAAAACCAAAACCAAAACCAAACACACACACACAAAAAAAACACACCAAAAAAACCCCCCAAAAAACCACCACAAAGCAAAACAAAAACAAACAACACAAAACAAAAACAAACAAACAAAAAAAATGTAAAAAACAACCAAAAAGAGAGACAGAAAGAAAAAAAAAAAAAGAAAAAGCAATTAAAATGTCCTTCAAAATGGTGAAGGCAGAAGGAATGATATAATCTGAATATAAGACAATACTGTGTCAAATAATGAAGTGCACATGAAAATGCTTCTCGGCAAGGGGAAGGCTTTGCTTTGACTTGAGTCAGTGTGAAAGACTGAAAGTGACTAGGCCAAAAAATACATGTCGACACACTGTTCACTCCACTGGATCTAGATATGGCCTTGAAAAGAAAATAACCTTAAGACTCGGGAAATAAAGAAAATATGAAGCCACAATGCATATTTGACTCATGAATTCTTGATCTTAGTGGATGGGCTGAATGGTTAAAGGGCACAGCTGAAACCACAGACATGCAACTTCATTTGACTTGAGAAACAAGCAAGTGTCTGGCCCTTCAAATAGCTGCAGTCTGAGAAATGGGCATATGAAAGGAAACAATTCTCTTTACTAATGACTTCCATTGCACTTTATGAGACACGAGGGGAAAAATAACCAAAACTTTTGGCAAGGGGAAGAGAAATATTATGTGTGCTACAAAACAAGTAAAAATCTCCATACCACAAAGGAATGACTGTCAAATACTGGGTTGTTAACCTATGCCAGTGAATTGCCTCACTAGGTTTTTGCCTCTTATTGCTGTCACCTATAACAAAGTTAGATCTTATACCATCCATGTGCCCCTGCAGTAGAAACACCTGAGACTTGGGAACTAGGATTTACTCATTGTTCACCTCCTGGCTTGGGTAAGAGATTTCAGCAGTACTGCAGATTCTGTCATTCTGCAAATGACAGATCATAAAAATGTTTTGAGAGGTATGAATGTGGAATATTACATCAAATTCACCATTTTTACTGTGACCCATTACTACTTCTGAAACAAACCACCAAAAAACAATTGTTGTAACTGTTACCAGCTAGATGATACTACATTATACAAAAATTATTTCTCTAATGGAAAATGAAGACATTCATTAACAGCCAACTTATGATCCTCAAATCTCAAGTTGCTTTTTGCTCGCCTATGAGATTTCCAAAACCCATATTGCACATAATTTCAAAAAAACATAAAAACAAACAAACAAAATGTAGATGCAAAACCATGACGGCTTTGTACTATAGCTTGTAACTAGCAATGAATGCTCAGAATTTATACAAATATTCCCACTGCACTAAATAGCAGGGCAGCATTTTTCTTGGCATGGTTGAATGCTCATAGGAAGCTGACCATTGCAGGCTCTGAAATATGTTTTCAAAATTTACCAAATGTCATCACTATGTGGTAGCTAATGCCACTTCACATTTGAATCATGAGTTATCTGAGGTACAAAGCTTTTCCAGGATAAAAGAAGAACACAGAAATTAATGACACATTATTGAAATTCTGAACTGGATACTAATGTTCATTCTGAGATAACTGTAGATGCTATCCATGTATAATGGAAATCTTTTAGCCAAACTGTAAGAAAGGAAAAAGAGTCTCATCAACTCATCACTTCAACATTTCATTATCACAGTGTTTCATGGAATATTTTTAATTTTTTTTAAGTAACTATGAAATAACTTACCATATTCCAAGGATTACAGCAAGCTCCTCTGCACACAAATCAGGTAACTGGTACTTATCAGCATCTGCTAATTTTATCTCATTAAGCACTGTATCATCATTTAAATCACAATTCTGTTGCAGGAGAAAAAATATTTTAAAAATAGATAGAAACAGTTGCAGAGAAATGTATGCCTTACAAAATATGAAAAAAAAAATAGACTTCTTTGAAAAATGATTTTGTAAACATCAGAAAATGACACAATGGAAAGTAAGTTACCATGATTACGATGGAAGAACTGACTAAGCCAGTAGAAGGAAGTGTCATCCAAACCAGTTTTGCTACAACTATATTGTTTGTCACACAGGGGGAACAGCATTCAGAGCAACGTTAAAGTAGAAAATCAATATTCAGGTAACCTTAAGAGCTGAATGGGATTTTTCTTTTTTCAAAATGTTGCTCACAGTATTATCAACAATTTCCTGCACTATCACATATATACAGACAAGCTGAAGCAGATCAGTGTTAAATGCTTTCCTAACATTCAGGTTTTCAGGCTGGCAACTATGGACCTCTGGGAGTGTATCGATTTCTTTTTAAGTACCAGTGAAATGCATCCAAGTAAAACACACCTTCTGGAAGAATAGCTAAATTTTTTACACAGGGAAGAGGCGCTCCTCTTTTTGTTTGTTGGGATTTTTTTTGGTCAATTTCTTTTTTTAGAGGAGTTCTGCAAATTAAAGAACCCTCCCTGTTTTGGCAGGGGGGTTGGACTAGATTATTTCCAGATGTCCCTTCTGTCCCATTCTGTGAAAGCTCACTGAGGCAGCACCTCCAAATACTTTGTCCTGGTGAAGGCAAGGAGGAGTATTCTGAAAGGGTTTACTCCTGGACAAGTACTTGTGACTTTCCAAAAAATTCTGTCTGGAACAAATTGTTTAAGGAGTATTCAGTTTAACTTACATAAACAAGTATGCTACCTCGAGTTTTTTGTCTGTCATTAAGTCAAAGAAAGTAATATAAACAGTGTCTGAAAAGTGAAAATTACTATGCTCATAGAATTCAGGTTTACTTGGAAGCAACAAAAGATTCCTTTGGCTGCAAGCAGAACAAGGTAGCTGTATTACTATTTCTCCTTCCCTTGGAAACAAACAAAACTGAAAACCCCACAAACAAACAAAAAACCTCCAGTCCTTGGACCAATTATTGTACTACTGGTTTTTAGTTACCAGTAATAGTTTACAAAAATCTATTAAAAATAGAAAATGGTTTTATATTAATAGTTTTTCAACCTTCCTATTCATTTGCCTTCATTGTCCTAGTAGTAGCTGTCTCCAATGAGTATCTTCCATTGGCAAGATCAAAATGAGGGTCCACAGTAGAACAAAAAATGAGCATAAATACTTCAAAGTGGGTTATCTACATTCGTCATCAGTATTTTATCACTATATAAGTGAAACTAAACTGCGATTTGACAAAGATTGTGAAGAAAATAGTTTAGTTTATTTTAAGGAGAAAATGAAGATATCCCCTCTTAAAAGAAAATGATATTAAATATTCCTTTCTTACTACATTAGCACATGTAAGTATTATCTATCACTTTCAAATGAAAATTAATTTAGAATAGAGCACTATGCTAGTACAGTGGTACCACTTCATTAGTTGTAACATAAATTGCAATTAAATTTATAAGGCAATTTGTTAAAAATTCCTAGCTTCTGATCTATATAATCTTTAAAATCCAGCCTGTATAAATAGTACTATTTGCTTTAACTTCACCATGAATATTGATCAACTGAACTGTAGTGCAACTTGATGCTAGAGTTTTAAAGCATGACTTCCATTCCTGGATTTAAAAAGAAATTCCTTATTCCCCCCAAACATAAAACCACCTCTGAATCTTCTAAATCTGATCAAACTACTTTAACATAACACTTCATATCAAGAGTCCTTATGCATCATCTCAAGCCTGAGATTTTCCTTCCACAGAAACTGCCCTGTGAGCAAAGCTTTGAATTTACAGTCTCAATTATTTATTTTGAAATACAAATAAATTTTTCTTCTATTGCCATCTGAGATAACGTAACTGCTCATCACCAGAGGAAAGCAGGAAGTGCTTTCCTAGAAATCAGCCCAGCTACAAGTCCAAAAATTGGCCACATTGCCATATTAGTTGCAGCTTTAATGAAATTACCGACCACTTAATTGCAAAATAGCTTGTTGTGTCATCTTAATAACAGTAACAAGAGAACTCTAAGACCACATTGTTACTAAACATGTCTGTCAGTCCTTAAGAATGTGCATTTCTGTAATGCCTTGCAGGCTATTTTCAAAATGTCTCACCTGTTTTCCTCACTCCATCATTCTTAGGCACTAGAAATTAATACATAAATTACAGAAGATCATATTTGTAAACACGCTTTTAGATGAGTAGCCGTATCTGTCTTGCAGCCGTTCCTATGTTGTTTTACCCCATGTCCTTTAATATTAAGCAAACAACTTCTCCACATCTTTTCCAAAAACATTCAGAAATCCTAAGCAAGTTTCTTCTAAGCACTACACTCTTTTCCCTTGCAGACACCCAAGAAAAGCTTCAGAACATTTTCATTTTAAGAAATTAAAATAGTTCTTCTCTAATACACACCATTGTTAAGTTTTCTAGAGGTGTTGGAGCCAGATTTAGTTCACTGGGAGGAAGGAGGAAGTCATCTATTCTTTGGACATCTAAAATAAGCTGTGCAACGTATTTTTCCTGAAATCGTGTTCTTTTTCCCAAAGCACCTACAGAAAAATCATATAAGCTTGTATTAACGAACACTAAAAACCAGTCATCTCATCATGTACAAGAAAGCTGCTCACACCAACCAAAATAAAAATCAAACACATTGAGAATTAATTTATGAAATCTAGCAGTGGTTTAATGCTGCACAATCAGTTTGCAGCAAACCACATCTGTTCTCACTGATAGCCATGACATACAAAAAAATAGCTATTGCAACATAGAAATACAGATAGCAAAGCTGCTTGCAGGTGAATTCCCCATGACCCACCCTATTGTCTCTTGAAATTGATACTGTCATCAAATTTCATCAGATCCCTACATATGCCCTAGCACTAAACCACAAACAATTGTTCGATTTGCCAGCTTAAACTTAATGACAACATGGAGACAGTTAGGCAAATGAAAACCCCGTAACATCTTACAGGTCATCATTTTAAATATTCCAGTTCTTCACTTGAAGACTTAGGTCTGTGAAGAGGTATCACAGACATGTTACCATAATGCAGCACATCAGATAGTGTAACACGGGAGCAAGTGAAGCAGCAAACCATTGAAGGCTGTCTACTGAATTAATCAATATTCAGAAAGCACAGTGTGAAATTCCTCTCAATCCTGTTTCTTCAGTACTTTATTTGACCCTCTGGCAACTTTTACTAGTTTTTAGGGTGGCAACTGACATTTATACCAAATTGAAAAGAAAAGCATGTCTGTTCTTCCTCTGTTAGCAGCTTATTTGCAAGCAGCAATCAGAAATCATTGAACAGTATCAGAGTAACAGAAGCCTAACCAGAGACAAATTTGAGCTAAAAATTACTTTGTAAAATCTGGAAGTTTGTTTGCTTATTATCAGAGTGATACAACACTCAGATAATGTGAACTGTGAAAGTCAAATAACAAAAACAGAGGACTGAATGTTAACCCACTGTTGCTTTTGCAGAATGAATTAAGATCTTAATTTCATTATCATTTCGAAAATTCTGAAGGATATACAAATCTTGGAGGTAAAAATGACGGACTCCTCATGTGACAAAGGCCCAAGGATGAGGCCACTGTCAGTAAGTATCACCTGGCACAGGCACAGAAATAGCAGTCACCCCCTTTTCTTCCTGGAGGTGGAAAGAGAGCAGTAGGGAAACCAGAAATTACACTGATTTCTCCTTTTCTGCCAATCATCCCTTACAATGGAAAAGCCCTGTGTTAAGAGTTTATGAAGAAATAAAAAAGGTTCTAAAAATATTACATTTAAATTTTAAGGCACACTGCAGAGAGGAGAGGTCTCTTCACAGAGAGAAATACTGGATAAAGATTCATATTAATTTTATACAATAGCACTCATTTCTTGATTTTAATAAAGCTTGAAAAACATTATACTGTAATTTGCTTCCTATTGTCATACTGTTTAAATAGCTGAATAAAACATTATCAGTAACCAGCATAGCTTTGCAAAATTTACTTGCTAGCACCCAAATACTCTAATTTGTTTATGCTCCAAAACACACACCCCACCCCCCCAGTTTTAAAGTAAAGAATACCTTGCTATTACGTAGATTATATATATATATACACACACACACATATATATAGCACATGCATTTAAGCTGGGGGGGAAATTTGCTTGCTTTATACCACCACAAATTCTCACAAAAGAGAGGGAATCTACACAAAGACTTTCCTTGCTGTTCCATATTACAAATTCCCACAGATGCGCTACTTACTGGGCATGAATCAAGGTGGTGAAGTCACACTCCCAGTGTACATGAAAATCATGTTTGTAACCTCTTGAGGAACCTGAACATAC
>VWZY01009823.1:245518-269773 GCA_013399075.1 Chloroceryle aenea | reverse complement strand
AGGACATGGACCTGATGGAGTGGGTCCAGAGGAGGATCACAAAGATGACTGGGGGCTGGAGCACCTCTCTATGAGGACAGGCTGAAGGAGCTGGGATTGTTCAGCCTGGAGAAGACAAACCTCTGGTAGCTGAAGGGAGCTTACAAAAAGACTGGAGAGGGCCTGTTTACAAAGGCCTGGAGTGAAAGGATGAGGGGCAATGGTTTTAAATTAGAAAGGAGTGGATTTAGATAAGAAATAAGGAGGAAGTTCTTTACCACAGGAGGGGTGGAATACTGGAACAGGTTGCTCAAGGAGGTGGTTGAGGCCCCATCCCTGGAGACATTCAAGGTGGGGCTTGACAGAGCTCTGAGCAACCTGCTCTAGTTGAGGCTGTCCCTGCTCTCAGCAGGGGGGTTGGACTGGATGACCTCTAGAGGTCCCTTCCAATACAGACATTTCTATGATTATATGAAAACAATAAACAGACAATATGCAGATCTCAGAGCTCAGCATTATTAATCCCCCAGATCTATTGATCTTAAATTTATTTTAGATTACAAACCATTTTAGTAAATTTATATGCAAGAAGGAACACAGTCTTCTCTTTTACTGGAAATGGTTTTGTGGCATTATTGATGGCTGTGACTCACTGTGAGTGACATAAGGAAGTTTAATAAATGATGAATATAGTAGAAACCAGGTTTAATGAGACTTAAAGAACATACAAGCCGAAACACTTACGATTTATTCACATATTTCTAAAATAACTTAGGAAAATACTAGTTCTAAATTCTCTCATTAAGAACAGTATAAATTTCCATGCCACAATAATATGTTCAATGAGTAATGATTACAACCATTGAAGAATATCTCCTAAAATCTCTTAGGATTCTATGATTCTAAAATCTCTTCCTGTGATGTACTCTAGGTGGCCCTGCTCTAGCAGGGGGGGTTGGACTAGATGATCTTTCGAGGTCCCTTCCAACCCCTAGGATTCTGTGATTCTGTGTAAAAAGGAAATTTTAAACTAAACTACTTAATAGTATCAACTTTGCAGTATGCCACACATGGAATATGCCACACATACAGTACATGTCGTGCATAGGAAAAAAATGTAAGATAATGGAAATGCATGGAATTCTTTCAAGCAAGTACATGGAAATTACTGCTATGCTTTAAGCAGATACCACTGAATAGAATCAATTCGTAGTTATGCAAAACTGTTATGCCACAAGATTTTCATTACAGACTTTCCAAAGTCATCTTTAAAACCTTTGAATAAATGAGCATGAAGTTCATAAAAGTTGTGGTTGGGGGGGGAGGGCATTTTTTTGTGTTTGTTTCTTTTTTTTAAAAAAAAATTATAATATTGAAGTGACTCAGGCTATAAGCAAGGGTAGCTGCAGCTCCAATCTAAATAGAAAAGAATAGCTAGCCCTCTGACATACAGTGGTCTAACAGGTAAGGAGGCTGCAAGTTTCAGTTCCTTAGTGCTTTCCACTAGGAAGTCCATAGAAAAAAACCATATAAAGGTTTTTGAATTTCTACTAAGGTACAATCTGAAGTTGTCAAAGAGAAAAAGTGTGTATTTTATGCCATTTTGATTACCTAGCAGAACAAACTAGACAAAAGAGTTCTATAAACACATAATTTTAAATGAAGCTCAAGTGCAGCAATTTGATCTGCCCAACTCCAGAGAACAGGCTCTGAAAGGATAATTACAAAGTCTTTAAACTGATTGAATGGTTGGTATTTCTGTTCATCAAAAATTTGACTTTTCTACTTAGTTTCTGTGATAACAACAGTGCTGGAAGTTATTTTATATTATTATGGATTAGATCTAGACTAGTGGCATAAAAAGTGAAAGACTGCATCAAATCATCATACAAACTTCTTTATAAGGGTCTCCAAACAAAGAAACAAAATTATTCCCCATGCCACCAACTAGTTTCAGGAGTCCCATAACAGAGACAACTAGATCTAAAATTTGATATGAAACGCAAAGGATCGTAACGCCACAGCTGCTCAGAGACTTGTACTAGGAATGATATTGTAACTAGATGGCTTATTTCTCTTCCCTTTTCAAAGACATTCTAATTCTTCGAAGACAAGTTAAGTGTTACCTGTTAAAAGTCAAGACTTCTCAAAATACAGTTTTTTTGGATATGTAAAAAAAAAAAAAGGCAAACAAACCCCAACAACACATAGGTTACTTTGGTCCAATCAACCATCCTTATAGACTGTATAAGCAAAACTCACCTGTAAGATTAATCTGCAGTTTTGTTATGTCTTTAGCTGTACTGAAGCATTGCTTAGCTTTTTTATACTCGTAATAATACAAAAACGTATAAGCACATTCGAGATGGAAATGAACCGCTAAGTGCCAGCTTTCACCACCTGTGAACAAAGTTTCTGCTTCTGTCACTGCAAGTTAAGAAAAAGAAAAGCTATCAAGATGAAGTCCTGGAGAAAAAACATTTAAAATAACAGGAGAGAAAATATGTTATGCTTAAAGCAGACCTGTTATTCTTTATGCCTCCACATGTTTAAAAAACCGCAGTGTATAAAAGACATGCACTATCTAAAGCATTTTTCAAGTTTTAGATCTAAGGATTACTATTAGAACAAATAAAGTTTAATCTTCACTTATATTTTACAGCAAAGATGAATTGGAATATATTACTTTTGCAGGAAGTAATTGTCTGGGACCTGCTAAAGAACACAGGAACTCAGAATACATAATATTGAGCTAATACCCTCCCCTTAAGTACCAGGCTTCAAATGAGATGGTTTCACCAGCAGACTGAGCATTGAATGAGGACTTAGGACTCTTCAGGGAGGAGTTGTTTCATTTTTTAACTGAGTGTGGGCTTTTGTTGTTGTTGTTGTTGTTTGTATTTTTATTTTTTTGTTGTGATAATTACTGAATTGCTGAGTGATAAAGATCATGTGCTCCATGTAAACAGGGGAAAACTTCTTCATAAATAAATCTGAAATCTTTAGGAAAGAAGACTTGGTATTTTGTCATGCTGTGCAGAAACATTTGTATTTCTTACATATTTAAATCCTATATATCGAAATACAGTACATGACAAAAGAATGTACTTGCATAGTAGAGACCATTAAGTTGAAAATAATTTGTGTGAATTATTCTTAAAAGGAAGTGGCTTTTTGCTTTGGACTTTATTTCTTTATTTTGCCAGGAAATATTTGCATAATAGAGTTCTTAAAAAGCCCACAGCATCACAATACCTAAGACGACTGATTCCCAAGATTAACATAGGTGCAGTGTTACTTAATGAATGCTTAATTTTTCAAATATGCTTTGTTAAGATTAGTCAAGAGTCTTACTACATGAAAAACTAAATATTACCAAAGATTCTGAAAGCTTTTTTCACTGACTTTTGATTCTAGAGACTGGCAGTCAGCTTTGGCTTGAACAGATTTTTATTGTTTAAACCTCCTGGGCTTTTTTTTTTTCCTTGAGTACTTGTTAATCCTCAAAATCTTTAAATTAACATAAAAAGGTGCTAGGTCTAAACATATTTTTGCACAGCTCTTTTAATTCATTAAATTAGAATTTGTATGGATAAATCCTGCCTAGTAACTGAACTCATTTCAAAGTCTGAATTTAGAGATTTTATTTAATGAAAGCAAATTGGTAATTTAAAAATATTACTTCAATAGTTTTCAAATAAAGTAGGATAGAGAAGGTTACAACTTAATCCTTAAAAAATAGTCAAGAGACTACATCTGTTAAAAAAGGTGAGCAATTTAATCCCTGCTTTTAATACAAAGCCTATTTCAAATGCTTCAAATTTGAAAAAATTACCTGAATGTTAACTTCATATATACTATTTATGTATACTCCTTGTCAAGAAATGATCTCAGGTTTAATTTTTTGTCCATACTTATCATTAAGCACATACTCTTTAAAAAAAAAAAAAAGAATAATGCCCACAGGACCAAAAATATCTGTCATTCTAACAAAACCTTTATCTTCTGTAAAAAGAGTGGAAAAAAAAAATCAGTAAATTATTTGGGACATCTGCCATCCCTACCTGCTTTTCATTCCCTATACATAGAATCATAGAATGCCTTGGATTGGAAGAGACCTCTACATATCATCTAACCCAACTCCCCTGCAGTAAGCAGGGACATCCTCAACTAGAGCAGGTTGCTCAGCATCATCAAGCCTCATCCTATTGCTACATGACCTTGTAAACAGTCCCCCTGTAGCTTNGTCATAAAAATCCACTAGGTTGTTCAGGCAGGACTTGCCCTTACTGAAGCCATGCTGGCTGTTTCTGATCACCTCCCTTTCTTCCATGTGCCTTATAAGACCTTCCAGGAGAATCTGCTCCATGATCTTCCCAGGCACAGAGGTGAGGCTGAGAGGTCAGTAGTTCCCAGGGTCCTCCTTTCTACTCTTTTTAAAAATGGGTGTAATGTGTCCCTACCAGTTCCTTCCTGAAGGGCTGATGTCAGTGCAAAACCCACAATATACTGCAGGTTCATATGTGGAAACTACACCAAAATGCATCTTTCCAACTGAATGACCTTGATTCAATTTCAAGTAAAAAACCCACAACAAAACATGTTATAGTCTATAATCATACAGTACTTCTTGATCTTCCATAGCTAGCAAGTTTCAGTGACATGAATATAGAAATTACTTGTTCTAAACCCATATATATTGCTATAACAAACTAAGTGATACACTGAAAAGTGTTTTTCTAAGTATGCTAATTCCAAAACTTGAAAATTTAAGCATTTGAGACTTCAAGAACCTTTGTGGAAAGCTTCATATCATTACCATTATTGATGTGGTTGCACAAAAGCACTGATGTCCCAAATTCAAGACATCTCTCCAGCACTCCATACCATGTTTGGCACGGGGCCAAATGGATGGAAACTGTGCTTAGCTGTACTGTTTTTTTTTAACAATAGCTGCTTCAGAATGACAGAGAATCACTGCAACTGTCTTCTATTCAGGTGATGGTGTTGACCTTACACTTGAGAACAATGTATTTCAAGTAGAAAAGATAATTTATCCTAAATTTGGAGGTCTTTTTCTTTAGTAATTAAGACGAAGTTTTCTAGTCAAGTTGATAGAGAAAAAGCAAGTGGGTTTGTCAAGCCCTAATTAAAGACTATTCAAAACTTTATCAATTTCATTACTGTACTAATATCTTTCCTACCTATTTGGAAGTTCTTTAAGGAACAAAACCCACTTCATATTTTATGTATAATTTGCAGACTGAACCTACATATGGTTCAGATTAAAAAAGCTCAATTAGAGGTATTGTAGGAGAAAGGAGACTTGAAACTTTGGCATTTAACATTGCTGTTTCTC
Source organism: Chloroceryle aenea (assembly GCA_013399075.1). Lineage (NCBI taxonomy): Eukaryota > Metazoa > Chordata > Aves > Coraciiformes > Cerylidae > Chloroceryle > Chloroceryle aenea. The sequence goes on along the minus strand of VWZY01009823.1, from coordinate 264,435 downwards.
AAAATAAAACATACATGACAGCTCATCTCCAAATGCAATAGAAAATTTAAGTGTAATTAGTTGAAAACTTCAGGTTTGTGAAATTAAATGAGAATTTAAGTAACTGCTATGGAGCCAATGAACATAAAAGCTTGCCTACTTTTTACAGCTTTATCAGTTGCTATGGCAAATGATTTTAACAGACTATGCAAAAGTTTATTTCTCTTAGAAAAAATCCAAGCAATATGATTACATTTGACATTTTAGCTTTCTACATTATGCTCTTGTAAATATCAATATCATGACATCACTTAGTTTTAATGTTTTCTATTTCCTCTTCATACAATGCAGAGAGGTAACAAATCTCAAAACTTAGGTGGGGATAGAGAAAAAAGTAAAAAAGTTTCTCTCCCCCATGAAGGTCCAGAAGAATAAGGACTTTCACATTTAACTTAGCTCATTTGAGTTTGAAAAAGGGAAAGTAAAACTGTATAGAATGGCTCGTGTCATACAAGTCCTGGTTGATTTCAGTGACTTCTGTTCCCTCCCTACTCTGTAGTTACCCAAGTGTATGATAAGCATTATGTTGCAAGAGCTGTGCCTACAAATTCTTTCCCCTGTGATATCTTACAGCTGATGCTGTAGGCCAATAAATGGAGTAATTGGAAACACACCTTGGTTTATACAGGTCTGGGCAAGAGTAAATAGCTCAGGTGATCTCTCCTCTAACAATTGCTGGTGAATATTCACACATCTTAGAGTCCACCAAGGCAATGTCTGAAAGAAAATACAGAAACTTCAGGTTAATAACAAGTATAGATCCTTAAAAGAAACCAAAACAACCCACAACAAAAATAAACAAACAAAAATATTATATTTTAAAGCCACTAGATTTTGTAATCTATTTTTTTTTCTGATTTCTAAACATATATATAAAAACATCCAAAATAGCACTTTTGTATAAGAAGTGACCACTAACCTAGCATAAAGACAAACACATTCAAGCAGCTCTAGAATGCTCTAAAAAACAGTTTGATGGGCTTTTCCTATTAATTTCCCTAGCTGCTGCCTGAACCCTGCAAATCTTTAGGACCACAACCTGGTAACAAACTCTGTGAACAGAAGATAAAAGAAATACTTGTGTGTGTCTATTTCAGGGCAGCCACTTGCTACCTTGATTTCCTATCTCCTAATTCTTGCAACAGAAAAAGACCAAGGGAAAAAAAAAATAAAATCTGTTCTCTACTTTTCTTCTTTCATGTCTTACCAGTGATTTTAATAGGCAGCCATGAACTCACTCTTCAGTAATCTTCCCAGCCTAAAGAGTCCTTCCTAGACTAGTTAGTTTTTGTATGGAAGACATTCTGTATATTTCTGATCATCCAGCACTGCCCTTCTAGGCATTTCTTCCTATTCTTTTTAATATTTTTTTTATTTCTTCAGGTGGGGGTAGAAAGGAGATAGAGGGAGGTGGAAAAGAACCAGAACTGCTCATGAGAACACTTTACAATCACAATTGAAAGTATTAATATCTGCATGTGGAATTTCAGAAGGGCAAATACCTTACTGAACTAAGTAATTGTTGTAGAGCTGAGTCACAGTTCAGGAAACACTGGATTTTAGAAAGCTGTGTATAGAAAACAAGTTTCCCAGCATATCTTATCCCTCTCTAGCTGCACCAGGTGGAAAGGCATGGAAAAGGCTAACTGATAATATAATATTTTATTCTTCAAATTAAACTTACAATTCTAATTTGTGAATGCAGGGTGTGCTTCCACACAGGCTCTCATGGTTTCTAGTTATTCTGCTAATGTTAGCATTCCAAACATTATCTATGAAACAGATGTTTGATTGCTTCCAAGAGACACCTATCTCTGAACTTTTTATATAGGTGCATCGGGTCTGACTGAGCTAATTTTCCCCACAGCGTTGTGCTTTGTATTGAGAGCTAGAAAGGTGCTGATAACACACCCACGTTGCAGCTGCTGCTGAGCAGGGTTCCCACAGCACCAAGGCTGTTTTTTGAACATTCCCCCACAGTGGGATGGGGTGGACAAGATCCCAGGACAGGACACAACCAAGACAGCTGACCCAAACTGACCAAAGGGATATTCCATACCATATGACATCAGTTCAAAAATAAATGCTAGGAAAAGGAGAAGGAAGGCGGGGGGGACGGACATCCACTTATCCTCTAGAACAAGCAATACATATTTGGAGCCCTATTTCCTCGAAAAGTGGGCAAACATTGCCTGCTGATGGGAAGTAGAGAATAAATTCTTGTTTTCTTTTGCTTCTGAGTGTGGCCTTGCTTTGCTTTTTATTAAACTTCCTTTGTTTGAACCTATGTGTTTCATCTTATTTTCCTTCCCCTGGTCCAGTCTGAGGTGGGGGGAAGAGAGTGATAGAGCAGCTCCTTGGGCATCTGGCATCCAGCCAAGGTCAAAAAACCACAACAGGTATGCTTACATCAGATTGACCTAAAGGCTGTTCAAGAATATACATCTAAACCAGTCATATATAGTTGACTCTAATTTCCCTAGAAAGGAAGTATCAAAAAGAATAATAGCATCTATATCAAAAGGCAGTGAGAGATGGCTTTTGATATGAAGCTGAACAGAATAAAAGCACACAAACAACAGACTATGGGAAAATGTCAAATCCCAACATTTTGTCACTTATTTAGAAACCTGAAGGCAATTTAAATAAGAAATTTCAAATTGCTCCAGTTTAGCTTTACATAATGAAGTATTCATTTTCCCACACAATGATAGAACTTCCTGAGGCATGATGCCTGCCACTCAGAAATGTTAGAATCAGACAGAACATTCACAAAGTTTCAGGTAAGTCAACCGAGCTCTGTACAATAGTCTCAGCAGTGTTAGTTTTTTTGGGAGACAAGAATTTTGTGATTATTTTTAAGAGTTTAATCTTCTGTGTAAACCAGCATTTTTTAATAGAACAGAGCTTTATTTGAATCAAGCTGAAGTGAGAAAGAATGGCAAGCTTTGTTACATTTACCAGTTGATCAAAGCAGTTTTTATCAGCTGTTGCCTTTGAACTACTATCCAAACTTGACGCAGTCAAAAGTAATTGAACCTCCACTGGGTAGAAGGTGGCCCCTGGCCCCCCATTATGTCAGTCTGAGGGGAGGCAGCAAGGGAATTCTCTATACCAGGCACATTTTTTGTCTCCCTGACTGACCCAATCGCTGAAATTCAACAGCACTCATCTGTGAGTAACGGGGAAAACGGTGGAAGAGCTTGGCTTCCAGAAATGCAGTACAGCCAACATCTCCCACACAGTTTAATTCATCACTCATACAAAGACCCAGCTGGGAGTGGATGTTGTCAGCCAAGCATAAAGAGGGACCATGTGGCGTTTTGATCTCCAGCCAAATTTTGTTTAACTGGAATGCGATAAAGAGAAGTCGCTGCTGTCAAAAGTCCCCAGTTCCAGAAAGCCCTACTACCAACCAGCCTGCTGCTAAACTACAAAGGATACAGAAACAAAAGGCCTCTCAGGAAGAGGTTCACCATATGTTCTTGTTTTTAATGTACATGCACAATAAAGAATTAAGGTAACCTCCAATGGATGCCTGCAGAAGAAGTAGAGGATAATAAGATAGGACTTCCTTAGCATCTGGAACTCATGGCTTAGAACTCATACACTCATGGTTATGAGTATCCCAAAGCTTGTTAAAAAGATCATTGTATATGTATGCTTCCTTAGAGGTCATTCTCCCTGACCCCCCCCAAATAATGTCACAAAGTATGTGTCTTTTTTAAAAAAAGTTGCTTCCTATTAATTTTTCTAGTTTTTTCCAGGTAATGAAGCCATCCTTCTTCTCTGCTGGGGAAGACATTGAGAAAATAGCTTGTCTTTCAGAAAAAAGATACTTGTGTTTAGTTGTAATCACTTTGAACTGTTTCTTAGAGAGAAAAATCTCAGAGCTACAGAAAAAGAAATTGAAGTTATACTGCTTTCAATGAGCTATGAAAAAAAGAATGAAAGAACTAATTAATGAATAGCTGACAGTTGTAATCATTAGTCACACACTTCTTACCTGAAAAGATGCAAGTTTGTTTCTTGAATTCACAAGGATTATCCTGGCTATAAGCAGCAAAATAGGGTAAGAAGTCAAGGTATAGATGGATTCACCATCTAGAACCAGCATCTTCAGAATAGCTGCATGCAGCTTTTTTGGCTGAAAGAATGAAATAAATTACAAGTTTTAGGAAACATAAGTTTATAAACAAATAATGTAATATAGAATTAGGAAAAATAATTCTTCATATATTTAAGGAAAAGTTCTGCTCAAACCCCTAAAAAAATCCCCAAAGCATCACCATCTCTTGGAGTCTCAACCTTTTACCAAGCTATGACAAAATCTGCCTTCTTTCTGGCTGTCCTGATATACCATATTAATAGGATCTGAAAGACTTCAATTTCCTTCCACCTGAAAAGCCTACATCTAGTCAACACTATCCCCAAACATATTCCAGTAATATAAAAATCCTTCCCATAATCTAAGGAGAAAAGCTTCTAGTAAATCCATGCCATTCAATTTGTAATCACAGAAATAAAATAAATTGTCAAATTAAACCTACAGCACTCAAACAGACTAGATATTTCTCCAGTGATGTCAATACATGTTATCATCTTCCCTCCCCAGAGGGACCTTCCTGTTGGAGTAGCGTCAGGGCAGCAATATGAGAGCTATTCTTCCCTTTTCCAATAAATAAAAAGCCTCTCTTATTCTATTTGAATACTTTCCTGTATGATGTTTCCTACAGTAATTCTTTCCTTAATGGGCTTGAGGTAGTTCTCCAGGGAATCTGTCTCTCAGTGTTGACTCTCAGATGACAGTCACCTATTCTTCTCTCCCTTTTAGTACAAGGAAAGCATTAAAGCAGCTTCTTTTCGGGCTTAGGGAGATGTCAATTCATCAGTTTATCCCTAGTTCTCATATGGTAGGATTCCTTTGCAAAGTAAAAATAGTATGGCTTTTATTATCAGTTGGTATGAAAGGGGCAAGAAAAGGGACTGGAAGGGAATGAGAAGAAGAGAAGTTTAGACAGCTTGCACTTGCCTGAGAAAGATTCTTACTCAGTCTACACAACCAGGATAGCAGTTATCTGAATCTCATTTCAGCTTTTCAAACTAAACGAATAATGCAAATCCTGAGTTACCTGAAACTCTTTTTAATTCCATTACCAAAGGGTTACATGGAAGACAAAAGTTGTTAAACCACTTCACTCCCCTAATTCACATTGTAATTCAGGCTTTTTTTCCAATACTTCTACTTTGTAGCCAGTGACTTGGGATGATTTACTCAAAGTGGAATTCTTGCATGACATCAATGCAGTTGTTTCAATCTCACCGTAGAAAACAAACTTCACAACAGTCTGACAAACCACTTGAGAATAAAGGGAAGAAACTGCCAAGTGGAAGTACACCAGATCCTTCCAACCACTAGTGATTCAGAAAATAATAGTTGTACCAACTACTCTACTCCCAATTTTGAGAAAGTCATCATCGTTCAGTACTTCTAAAGGTTCATTTTTAAAATCCACGTACATAGTAGGACACAATATAATTTACAGTTTAATATGAACTTTTTTCCCTATCTGTTCCTTTTTGATTCTTTCTATAATCAAAGTAAACCATACTTAAAATACTCAGGGGAAAGTAAAGAAGCTATAAGCTTTGTTACAGAACCATTTTTTTTTTTTTAAATAGCGTTGCTATGCTAGATTAATCTATACCTGTTTAACCACTGTGGTAATCAGTTAATCTCAAATTCACATTTCAAGTCCTTTCACTAGAGACCTCAGTCCAGCTAATGTAGCTTTACAAGGAATGTAATGAGAGGGAGAAGGGAGAGATGATGGTATGTCACAGCCTTGACAATAAGCCAACAAGTCTCAGAGCCAAACCACTATCTTCTATTTTAACAAATTCATGTTCTTTTCCACAAAAACAAATCCCATACAGGAAAGTAGTCATCCTTTTCTTTTAGCAGAGAAGGCCTAAACCAACATTCAGTCTTCTACATTCTGCTCTAAGACCACATCATCAGTGCAGAACTCTAACAATAGAATTTACTGCCCTAAGGTAGTCCTTAAAATGAGAGAACAGCTACATATAAGAGATAGGCATTTAAGCTTTTACAACTTTAAGGGCTGAAAAGTTAGGAATCAAGTTCACAAATATCCCTGAAGCACTGGCTAATAGTATAAAGAAATTTTGAGCTTGTCTACTTGTGTTTAAACACTTAGATATTCCACATATCAAACCTATCTCACATAGCTCAAAACGTCATATATCTCAAAATGCCACATTCCTGATCTAGTAAACCTGGGTTACGTTGTTGAGTTTTTCCATTCTTCACCAGACTTGTCATCAAAATGTGTAGTTTTTTAAATTCAGGAATAATTTTCTTACAGCACAGAAACATAAACTAGATAATCACTTTATGAACATATGCTATCTCTTAAGTAATCTTCCAGTTTCTGTTGGACCTGTTCTGTTTGACTACCTCTGGACTAAATACAAATGATGCTCAATTCACTGTAAATACATAATTTTTTATTCTCTGGAAAACATCTGGTTACGTATTCAACTTCCAAACAGTAACTTAATGGCTACTATTAAGTAACTACCACTAAAATTCTAAATCAACTAAAAACTGGACAGTACTCTTGCGTATTCCAGTTTTCACATCATTTCAAAGTTATTTCCCAGCACAACTGTTAACACCCAAGTAATGATGTCAATAATCAGAAAAAAACCCTTGTCCCATTCACAAGCTTGTGGTCTGAGAAAAGAGTATGAGAGTATGAATATTTAGTTAGGGGACTCACATTCTCTTGTTCCTAATGACACTGACTAGAGACAAAGTGGCCATTTGCTATGCTTTCACTTTTCTATCAGGAACTACTCTGAACTGGCTTTTCTAACATTTCATCAGCTCTTTCTCAGTCTTAAGGATTCTTCCCCTAAAACTTAAAAAGCTAAGTGCACACATATGCAGAAGTAGAATTAGGCAGACTTGGGAATACTCGATTAAAAATGGAAGTGGAAGAAAACAAACTATCAGTTAAGGAATCTGGTCTTATGTAGCTACTAAGCCTTATATACTGGGCTTCCAATACAAAGACTCCTGCACAACTATGCCCAAGGAAATGGGAACATTTTTTCTAGTAGAGTGAAACATTGTACAAGTACTCTGTAATTTCATTTGGGATTTCCAGTTTCCCAGCTGGAGGTATTTTCATAAAATACCTTAAAAATTTACTGAAGAAAAAAAGTTACAGCGAAAGATATCTACTTGCAAGGTACAAGAACTCAACTTTGGGTTCCCTAACTACCTTTTTCACATGAGGTATCTGTATGATCTTTTCAGATACAAAGTATTAGTCATGATCTAGCAGTGCTGGGTTAACGGCTGGACTTGATCTTGAAGGTCTCTTCCAACCAGAAAAATTCTATGATTGTTTGTTATTTGGCAAAGCTAAGGTGATGTATCTTCCAGAAAATTTGGGTTTGTTTGTAACTGCTTCTCTCCTCAACTTTCTGCAAAGGATATAAGATTACAGTGGAGTCTGTCTCCAGTTTCACAATCCAAAACAGCAACAGGTAACCCATGCAGAACTGAGTTGCAGAGTGAAGATAATAAAGGAAATCTAGAATAAACAAGTCTTCCCTGAGAGTGCTGTATATAGAAGTAGTTAGTTATGAATGCTCCTATTGTTATTCCCTATGAGGTTGACTTTGCTCCATTTTTAAGGTAACATTTTCAAGGTGGCTGCATTAAGAATCTCCCTTTCTATATTCCTAGCAAGGGAATGTAAGGCAAGACTGTAGGCTACTTGAGTGGGTTCTCTCTGATTAAAGACTGCCTCCACATTTAGCCTTTATCATTCATCCTTACACTACCCACAAGAGGGAGAAATTAATAAAATTTGCTGGTCACTGGTATTCAAACAGCGCATCAGTCAACAAAAAAATTCAATTCCTCTTTCTGGGTACTTTCTGATAATGAAAAAAACAAGCATCTGGGTATAGAAAAAAAATTCCCAATTGATTAAATTAACAAGGCTAAAGAATCATACTGCATTTGAGACAGTCATACTACATAGCACATTGGTGTTTTTCATATGAGTTACGAACACAGCTATCTATATCAGTAGGAATGTGGTAACAATTCTGTCTCTTCCAGCAAAAGGATCAAGTAATACATAAAAGAAGCAGTAACACAAGTATAACGAAAAAGAATTCTTCAAATGCATTCCAAAACTCAGTATTTGAAATTAAACCTGGAAGTTACAAAAAGGCCAGCAGGGGCTGTTGATATATGTGTTTGGAGGATTCCTACCAGTTATTTACATGTATTGTCAATTAATACATTGGGATCTTCTTCCAGGAGGAGCTTCTCACAGTTACCAAATATATCCTACTTATGAATATGAAATCAATTAAAGCATCTTGTCCTCACAACATTCTTACATTCATTGCTGGTCTGAAGTCCTACTACACAGTTTAGTCCAGTTCATCTACTGACAATACTAAACTCAGCTGTGTGTGCTAATGCACAGGAACTCTGAATTTAAGGCAGAATAAATATGCTCCAACTTTAACCTTTCATTGCGTTAATGCAAAGAGACAGTGACAGCTCTTTAAGACACAGGAGCCCATTACTATTAAAAATGTTTTTTTTTTTTTTAATCCCAGCAAGTTCAAAGACAGAACTGCTAACCCATTTTAACTAAATTCCAGTACTTTTTAAATCTTCCTTTAACATAATGCACTTATTAAGGAACTCAAGATAGTATTGGTCAGACTATTAACTGGTGTGCTTAAGCCCTGAAATTATTTTTGAAAACTGAAAGACACCTAACATATAAAACACTAGCTGGTTTTCTGTTTAGAAATTACTGAACTACTTTTATGTGTGGACTCAAAAGAGAAAAGCACAAGCCAGTTGTGTAGAACATAAAAAGAAATCCTATCGGAGTACATGAATGTAACCATAATTTACAGAGAAGGCTGGAATCAATTTTGGGATGGGAAATAATGTACACATGCTCATGAATACTGTTCATGGAAGAGATCCAAGAGGCCCCTACCAACAACTCATCTAAAAGAGGCTATTTTATTTGTTCTTCACTGAAATTATAGTCTCATACAGTCTTAATGCACTTACAAGAAATGAATGATGCATTCAGAAGCTATCTGGGAGTAGAAATGTAACTACAAAACTGACCCAGGGGTGAAACTTTCAAAAGATAGAAATGGCAGCTGTTATACAGCCTGAAAACCTAAAATTAAGACTAATCCAATAAAGTGTTCTGAAACTAAGAATAACAGTTTTAAAAATATTCCTGAACTAAATCAGACATTTTAAGGTTGAAATTCAGCGATATTACTTAAAGGAAGCTAAAAAAAAACCCCCAAAAGCATACCACACCACAAACAAACAAAAAAACCCAAACAACAAAAAACCAACCCCACCACCAAACAAACAAAAAAAACCCACAGACATATTTTCTTTTTACCTTGATATGGGAAAAAAACATTTTAGACAAAAAACCTGAAAAATGGAAGGTCTATTTAAAAACGGTTTCTGTCAGTCTTGATCTCAGAATATAGAAGATTACAACAGATGGAGAAAGAGCTATATTTTTAACCTACTTCTTCTGAGTATCTATACATGCAACAAAGGTAGGCTGGATTTATGAAAGCACAAAAATCTCACTTGCTCGAGATGTTCATTTTTATGGAGTGTTTAGATACTAAGAATCCTTGGAAAGAAAAGTAAGTACATAACGATAATTCAAAACATACAAAAGCTTTTGAATTGAGACATATAATAAAGAAGAGAACTGGATATTATATTTTAGCACATAAATGTTTAGTAAGCTTGGAAAAAAAAAAACCTCAGCACACTACCATTTCCAAAGAAGATAATATAAATAGTCATAATATAAATAAAGGTAAATTTCTTCCACTCAAATGCCTAAAGAAGTAAACCTGATACAGTTCTCCTTAGAAATCAAGTGCGCTCAAGTGTGTTTACCTTCATAAACTCTTGCTAGTTTAGTTATTTGAATACTTTCTCTGCATAAGCAAACATCTTTTAACACATTACATTGACAGCTATAGCAGAAACATAACTAAACAGGAGACATGTATTCCCTTATTTGACAGGCAACTAGTATCTCATTATTCCACTGAGACAACCAGTAAGCACATGGTTAATAGAAATTATAAACCTTGTGTTTTACAGGACTATGAACTCTGTCAATGACAGAAATTCTGTGACTATCATCTTGGGCTTAGACTGCTGTCTCAGCCTGTAGCCTGCACGTATACACTGACATAGAATAGTAGGGTACTTTAGTAAACAGCATCAACAGATTATAACAGATTTTAATAGTTTAACCTTAAAGATTATAAACAAATTATAAGGAGGATGGAATAAATTAGTTTGCACTTTTTTTCTTCTAGATAAAGGCAAATAGAAATAATTTTCCTCTCAGAAATTGCATACTTTAAATTTTCCAACTTATTTCACACCTTAGAAGTTTTAGTGCACCGTTTCCGTTGTTACTTAGTCATCAGAAGATGAGATCTGAATTTCTAGTATCAAAAATAGGGAAAAAAATAAGCCTATATACACCATCTCAGATTGAAAAGATAAACTAAACTGATAAACACATATATAAAAAGAGGAGAGATACTGTATCTGAATTAGTTACTTAGAAATACAACCTCACAGATGAACCTAGGGTAGGATTTTATGAATTATGGAGTTCTTGCAAAAACATGCCACAAAAATACAGCATGGATCTAACAGTTTGATGGGAAAGTTTTCATATACTCAAACTTCCCCTCATTCTTGTAGACCTGTGTGACCTGTGGTGACAGCATTTACATTGCTCATGGTCCACATCATATTCACAGTGAAATTCTAAATTCAAACTTGTAGATTTAGCATTAGCAGAGACTAGTGATATGTTCTTCCCTGACACTGCAGTAATCAATATTTTACCACAGCTTTAATTTCAAGGTCAAACGGATGAACCACAAGTGCAGAGAAGTCACGAGATGGAGCCTGATACTGCCATGACAAACAATATATATGCATCTCACTAAGTAGTTATGGTATTGATTAGTTATTTACATAAAAAGATGCCAAAGTAAATAAAATTGAGAGTCCTCGTTTTCATCTCCTACATTTCCCTCCTCTTCCAAAAGCTGTATTTGCTTTAGCATTTTTGCACTAATACTTCGACAATTCACTTGGCATCATCTGTGAGCCTAACAGGATACTGAGCATCCAAATCTACTGTTGTCTTAATATCTGCCAGATATTTCGCTGTTTGCAGGATATGCAGCTTCTGCTTTACCCCAAGGAGAGGAAATTTCTAAGCCATTTATAAATATCTTTCTTTGATCCACCTAAGAACACATCCCAAAATAAATAAATAAATTTATTGACTGCAGATGGACTTTGAGTAAATGCTCCCCTATAATAAACATAACTTTTCCATCCAAAACCAACATCTCCATCAGGAAATATCTTAAGTAGACAGAGTGACTACTTTTAGGACACTGCTTACAAAACTGATACAGCTGAAGATGCTTGTAACAGCAAGCAGCACTATCAACAACCAAGGCGATTCATCCTAAGCCTCACAGAAGTGCCCTCTCTGATACATCTATGTGTTATGGTTATCTGTGAAAATCAGTCATGATAAAAGGGCAGCTTATTAAAATCCAAGTATACCTCACAGAATTTCTGTAACAATGCAGGTGGCAAAAATTCCTGAAGCTTTAACTGAACAGGAGGCCCAGTCCAATTGCTTTGAACAAAGAGCTGCAAACTGCCCACACCGAGTAGAAACACCAGCCTCTGCCTGCAATACAGATAAAAAAAGCAATTAGCAACATATTACATTTTTAATTAAGGCCACAAGATCTGATTAATTCTTGTACTAATTCAAAACCCCCAGTCCTTTATAAAAAAAAAAAAAAAATCACACAAAAAAATCACTCTCTTGTTCGGAAAATTCAATGAATGTAGCACATGCGAAACTAAAAGGCTTAGAAATATGTTTGTTTATAATGGTTGTAATTAATGACAAACATTTTGGAAGCAGAGTTAGTTCACATAATTCAAAATTTAAGGCTGTATCTAACTCTCAGAGATCAGAAGATTAACACATGATGCAGATTTTCCCTTATTTCCTTGTTGCGTGGTTGTTAGATTTTCTTACGATACATCCAATCCTCAGCATTTTCAGAGAAAAGATACTGCGTTTGCATATGTTCCAAACCAGAACGTTGAGGTTTGTTTTGACATAGTTGTTTATTTTCATTTCTTCTGATAATTAAATAATTAAATTATTATTTAAAAAGTCCAAAGCTACCCCACAAAGTTGGTTCAGAAAACATTTTCTGCCAAAATATCTCACTCAATCGTGCTTTTTAACTTAAAACATAGTATTTTATATAAAGATGGAATTAGAAGACTTTCTTGAAACTAAATATGGTAAAATTTTCTTTCTCTACATGACTAAGGTCATCTAACATCATTATGATATTACTTATTTATGCACCGACTGTAACAAATAATCCATGTGGTATGCAGAGACACAATCCTCAGAATTTAATGGTCGGTTTAACAGGTGTAGAGTTTTCGGAGATTTACACAAACTTCTGGTTTGTTTTATGATTCCTTAATGATTTAGAACCTTACTGTGTTATAACAAGGCCCTGCCACATATATAACATGCCTCCTGCCTATAAAAAGTTACCATTTTTCTTTGTGCTGGTTTGATATTAAATTTGGTAAGTTAGTTAAAGAGTATAACTGAACTAGAAATAAACAAGACTTTTTGTTTGTTTGTTTCTCTGTAAAACAAGGACTTAAAGATGCAAGAGTCCTCCAAATGGAAATGAAAGGATAAAGTGTTATACAACCCCTAAGAAAAACAAAGTCAAACAGAAAAGCCACACACAAACAAGTGGCTGGTGGTCAAAAACGTGACAAAAAGATGTAGAACAATGAGAAAGCAGGGTTGAGGACTGCTGGACTGAAACAAAAAAAATTCACAGCCTTCAAGGAGAGTTAGAGAACAAGGACTGGTATAAAAAGTTCTTGGTGAACAATACATGATAACATTTACTAGCTGTCATGATTCAGTCAGCAACTACATACCAGCAAATATTATTTAAATACATATCTTAGACTACCACTAAACTTCCAAACAACTTAAAACCACAAAGCACTAGTAATTATTGTATGCTACATTATTACCATTGTACACAAAATGACATAGACATACACTTTCTAATTATTCTCCCATGATAAATTATACTTCAAAGCTTCTGAAACATAGCATACAGAATAATCAACCATCTCCGCACTGTGATTTCATCAATGCACTTCAGTCCTCCAAAGAGTCATTTTCATTATTTTGACTATTATTTCTATTTATTTATTTTAACATTACTGACATCTATCTATCTGGCAGGCAAACTTGTTTGAAGTCTTGATAGAGTTATATCCACGCGGAAGGCCTCTGGAACAACTGATAACCAATTCCATTACTTTGGCTGGGATATTGTCTTACCACTGGCTAATTTATCACATTTTCACATCCATGACCAACTTCCTTATCACTTGCTCTGTATCAGAAAGTCAATTTCAAGCTCTAATCCCTGCAAATGCTAGCCTCCCCTGCCTGTCCCCCCCCCTTTTTTTTTCTGAAGAAAAAAATGTTTCCCTGACCACCCTTCACACTTACACTACAGACCTGCAATTGCTCACCTCACAAAGGCTGCCTGAAAAGCAGCAGAGAGAAGTGCTACACTTACTATGGTGACCTACATACTTTAACTTAGGTCTTATATTTCCTTATGTCTGTATCCATCCATCTTTTTCTTTCTTCCTCTATCTGAATGGGGGTTTTATCACCTTTTTTTTTTTTTTTTTTTAAGTGTTTACACCAAGTCCAGTAGGACTGTGATCCATGATGTGAAGTCAAATACTTACATACTCTGTAATATTCATACTGCTATACCTAATACAGCTCAAATTAAAAATAAATAAAGCATTTGTATTTGAAAAAAATAATGGATTTGCATATAATACTAGGATTTACAAACACAATATAAGAGTGAGAAAATAGTCAGCAGCCAGGCTATGATTAAGATGTGATTAGGTTACAGGTTTTGGTAGTGTTCCTTTTCTTTTTAGCAGAGCCAGAAATTACAGAGGAGAAGTCAAGACAAAAGTAGATGCTGAACAGTTGGGGTTATTCTGCAATTCATACACATCAAAGAAAGCTGCAGAAACAGCAAGAATTTCTTCATTTTGTTTTTTCAATATATGTAGCACACCAGTGTAACCAGCCATGAGACAGACCAAAGAAAATACCAGAAATACCATTCAGCATTGAGGCTGGGAAATCATAACAAGGTTTATTGTATGGATCTGTTTTGGAAAGTTTTGTTTTCATATATATGTTGAGTAAGGTAAAAGTAGTAAATACAAGGTCAATAAAAATAAGAGTTACTGCTCATTTCCTTCTTCCTTTAGGTTTGAGAATCAAACATAATAAGAAACCTTCAAGCTCTTTTGAAACAAGTTCTCCAAAAATCTTTTTGTTGTGTCCTGCACACTATTTCCTTCCAGTCTTTAAAATCAAACTGCATGTCAGGTAATGAATTCACCTCCTTCACATGGAGCTCAGGAAAAAAAAAGAAAAAAGGCATTGCCTCTCTACACAGTTAACACATGTACTATTGCTTCATCCTCTACAATTTCCCGATTTAAAATACAGCTATGAAGCTACATCTTCTGTAGAAGATACTAACCATTGAAGAGAGTAGCAGTAGCAGGGAAAGAAAAAAAAAAACAAACAAACACACACACCAAAAAAACCAACCAACCAAACAAAAAAACCCACCAAATACAAACCAAAACCAAAACAACCTCCTATTCAATAAATTTATTGTAAGCAATGCTCCGAGACTTCACTTTTAAGCCATAGAAGTGCCACAGTGAAAAATGTCTGGGGTAGGAGAAGGGGGAAGCAGTTAAAATGACAGAAAAAGTTAGAGCAAATTTTAAAATACTGTTAAATATTTTCTTTACAGAGCCCTGGATTTGCAAGTGGAAAAATTTACAGGCTATGTCCAAAGAAATTACAATCTAGATCCCGATTTTGAACTGTTTTGCCCTCAAGCTGCTCAGTTTTAGCTTTAAAAAAAAACATAGCTCCCTTACAGTTATTATAATTACTATTATAAAATAGTACATTGTACTGTGCTTATATTGTGCTAAAAGAATAAGAGTAACATTATCCAACTTTCTGTTTCCTATTTAATTCAACTCCCATTGAGTTTTTTTAATCTCAAGAATTACAACTTTCTGTTCAGGAAGAAAAAAACAACATATATTTGAACTTATCCTATCTAATAAAAGTCCAAATAAAACCAATGTTTTACTGAATTTTCTGAGCTAGAACTCGTGAGAGAAAGGCTAAATATTGCAGATCTGCCTTGGTATCTTCTGGCAGTGGGGCTTCTAATGATGCCTAGAGTTGCAGAGGGAACAAGAAAAACCTTAAAGACCTGGAGTGTGAGCACCTGAGAAATAAATTCCCTTGCCTTTTGCAGTAGAACAGTAGCAGTAACATCATGTAAATGGCATGAAGGCCAATAAAAGCTCACATAGGAAGCAGAAGAAGACATATCATCATTACAGGATACATATAAAATAAAACTGAGTGCAGAATATAGATTATTATCTTTAAGAAGATGAATGGTTCATAAAGGCAGTGACACATTTCTAGCAGCAAGACTTACTTTAAACAACACATGGTGCATTTAATGTTAAGAAGGGCAGAACTACCTTACTATGAATCACACAAGAAATACAGGAATTGCTCGGACAGTAACATTACATGGTATTTCAAGTAGTTATAGAAAAGTAATGCAAAAATTCAGAAAAATAACTTATAACAAATTGTTTGATGATACACAGCAACATGAATATACATCTGTTGGCTTCCTTATACCAGCAGCTTCAGAGGACCTCACTGTAAATAAAATCAGTGTTTTCAACAAACCTTCATATCACAATATTATCCAGCGAAAGAAACTATGATAGTGAATAGATACCCCAAAGGAGCGGGGGGAACAACCCAAGAAATCTGTTTTCTGTTTTTCTGTCTGAACATGAATTTTGGAAGCCCTATGTCACATATACTACAGAGAAGGAAAAAAAAAAAAAAAAAAAAAGGTAAAAAATAAGCCTTTTATAAAAATCCAACATGGCTTCTATTAATCTTCCACATAATAAATAATAGTTTCCACCTTTCCATGTTCTCAACCTCAGCAGAACAGTCCAGGTATGCGAGAATCTCTTTCTCCAAGTAACCATCAATGTTCTCGTCCGACACAGAAGATGCACTGAAAACACTCTGGATGGCTGGATTTGAAAATATTGCCTCATATTTCCCATCAAAAATCAAGTGCAATAATGATCCACTTTCTGAAAAACAAAACAAACCAGAAATTAATGTCAACTTTTAATTTGTCTTGCAAGACCTATAAACCAAACCAATACCACTCCCCTTTCAAGGGATGAATCTTCATGCACATTGCAGGAAAAGTGCAGTTGCATTGAAACCAAAGAACAGCAGTAGCAGGCATCACTTCATTCAAAATTAATATTACTGAATTTGTACTAATGTTACAGTGAAATACAAATTGACAGATGAACGTAAACCAAAACTTTGCACTGAAATTTCAGGGGAAATAAATGGATGACCTTTCAAACACATACACTACAGATACTGATGGTTACTTCCATTATCACAAGACAGTTTTCTTCCACCAAAACATTTTGTATGAGTTTATTATAGTAAAATCCTATAGATAAAACAATAATTTCACTGACTAGAGAACCCTTTTAGGGTGAACACAGCAAATAAAAGTGGTTCAGCAGCTGCAGAGTTCAGTGAATACATTCTCATGTAAAACTGCAGAATATACTCACTCCTTCCTTTAAATTCTTGGAATATTAAAAAAGAATGAGTAATATATTTTATCTTACTATAAGAATTATTTTCCTATGATAAGTTTACTGCCTCAGCACGAAGTCTGCATATGAAGGCAAAGTCTTAGGAGTCTTTAGGTGAATTTAGATCTATAAAAGTTTCTTCACTGAAGCCTTTCAAGACAAACTGAAGTCATGAAATGGTATACATTTAATTCCAAAGAAGCTTCACACCTATCAAGTTCTTGACTCAGGGTACAGCTCTGTTCACAGAAGACATCTTCTCTTCTTTCTTCAGATATGCTACAGTGCAATTAATCTGGCAGCTGTCAGAACAACTTCACCACCTAAAAGCTTCTACTTTTTAGAAAAATCAGTATCTGTCTATGCTGCAGCTGTGGCTATAACTCCTGTAGATGTACTAACTGATTTAAAACTAGCCCCTGCAGATGCTGGTAATGGTGCTGCTGTGGAAATGCACGAGTCTGCATAGACTGGGCCTTAATATTCATTTGTGATTCCAGCTGGGCATTGCAGGTCCAATGCACTCAGTGTTACCATAGCTACACTAATATTAGTATCTGAGCTAGATGGTTTAACACTAGCACAGGCACAGATCCATTATATGCTTCCATCACAGGCTCTCAGAGAACAGAAATAACAAGAAACTTCTTCCAATCTATGCTTTGGGAAGACTTTCTTTTGCAAATAACAACTTCTTTATCTTGGATTATAGTTGCCCCATCAGGTGATGCTGCAGTTTGCAGAGGAACTATTGGCTATGAGGACACTAATGATTCTGTGTTTAGCAGAGACCATACAAATTCAAGGTCACAGACTTTAAATTTAGTTTCAGAATCATCAATAGAAGAGATCCTGTAAGTGACAACTAAGAAACATCAAAAACCCCACAATTCTCTATCTCAACTGCATGATACCTTTCTTCACTAATAAAGTCTTCCCCACATCTTACAGCAGCATGCTACTTAAAAACAAACAAAACAACCAACCCCCCACCCAAGAAAACCCAAACAACCCCAAACAACAAAACATAACACTAACAACATACACAACTCCCAGAAAAGACAAGACATCTGACAGACATCAGCAATGTGACCTATTATTCCAGGACATTACAATGGCTAAGGTTAAATAAGAAGGGACATAAGGAAACAGAGATGAGTAGCTCTACACAGTTCTTTTCCAAAATTCAGAAAGTGCTTGGTGAGGGATGAGCCTTTCCACATGCCATGTTTTAAATGTTTTAAACCACAAGGCACATTACTTGATCACAACTGTATTTCTAGCCCATCTTACATATGTACTTGAATTTCATGACAGATGTTACATTTTAAAAGCTGCTGACCCCCCGTGCAGGAAAGCTGGGTCAGTAACAACTTAAGGAAGGCCCCCCCCTTTCCGTTGTTCCCCAAAGCAAGTGGAACCATGTAACTAATAAAATACAGAAGTAGCTCGCGCCAGACTTTTTGCTCCTGTTTTACTACAAGAGCAAGTTCCACATGAGTGCCAAACCGAGACAGGTAGTCTTTCCGTCGTGAGTCAGGCGGCAGTCGAAGGAAACACCGTAAAGACAGCCTCGGGAGTGCAGGCATGAAACGCGCAGTGGGGCGGCTACCGGCCCCCGGCGCAGGGCAGGAACTGCTGCAGCCGCAGTCTCGCCACCTGAAACCCTGTAGAACCGGCAGGTAAGGACCGAGAAACTCTGAGGAGAGCCCCAGGGAGGCGGCCACACCTCTGACATCAGCCCTGCCAGTAGAGCCGCCCGCGTTCGGCTTTCCCCGCCCTACGGCGCCCGGAAGAGCCTGCTCGGAGCCCGGCAAGGGGCAGAAGGAGCGGGAGG
>VWZY01009823.1:230438-245496 GCA_013399075.1 Chloroceryle aenea | reverse complement strand
CAGCGACAGCTTGTCGGGGCAGCGCGGACGCGCACCGGCACGCGCGCAGACACATGGCGCGTGTCCGCGCCTTTCCTCGCGAGGAGCTCGGGTCAGCCGCGGCGNTTCTCCTGCTCGCTGGGTGATGTCCTGTCCTCTTTGCTCTCAGGATCGGGACGTTAGAACGGCTGAAAACAACTTTTCAGCAGCATAGGTGAGAAAAGTGATAGTGTTTCAGGCCTAAAGTAGATGGAGAGCAGAGACTGAGCACGACTATAGGCAGCAGTCCTTTTCAACAGGTGTGGCCTAGGTACCTGCGTGCCTGAAGGCGGTTTGGACATAGAGATGCGGTTGAATGGACTTAATAACATTTAAGAGGAGCTGAGGACCGTGTTTTGGCCTATTCCTGTATTTCACCACCTGACCGGATACCTACAGGAACATAATAAGTGTCCCATCGTTTCTAAGCCCTTCATGTTTAGCATGGTGCATTGCACATCAGAAGAGGAGGAGAAAGGCCGTGCCTTCCTGCTCATTCCAAATTGAAGGAAACAGCTGAAACGATAAAAATGTGCATTCAGAGCTGCTAATGACACTCGAAGGTAACAAGTCAAAAACATAAGGCCATCACAATGGGGGGCAGATTCTTCATACAAAAAGAGGAATGTTCTGAAGATTACTGTACAGGCTGTAATTCATTTCGCTGTTAGGCGCAGTGTGTAATACGGAATACAGCATTCGTCAGTCTTACTTTGTTATTCTTCAAAAATAAGTCTTTTCATCATGCTTTGCTGTCGATCATTAAAATGAGGAAGAATTAATGCAGCTTTTCATTTAGATTACTGTAATAGATTATTTCCTCTTTGGGCCTGTTAATTTAAAATAGAAATGTAATAAGATTTACAAGACCAAAATGAAGTTAAACAAAAATATTGCCCTTCAACTTATTTTCTGACCTGAAACAATCCATTCTATTTATATCAGTTTTGTCAAGAAAATGGATATAAATTTATATAGTTAATAGCTATCAACTTGCTGTCAGTTCCAGCAGTTGTGAACCAAAACTGAATGTTCATCCTGGAAGTAGTGTGTTAACAGAAATTCTTAAGACACAGTAAATAATTCAGTTTCCATGTACTCTGTTAGAAAAATAATGGAATTCATAAAGTTTGTTTTATTAAATTCACTGTGGCAAAGTGTAATATCTGAGATCAAAACAATTTTACTTGCTTACTCTGCATGTATGTAAGCAATAGAATTGTGATTCTGTATAAGAAATGTAATAATCAGGTTTTAGGCTAATTCTTGTGTTTAAATATAACTTAGTAACAAATTTATTTACCTTCCAAGTAATAGTTCTGTACTAAATGTACATATATTTTCCAAAATTAAATGGATACATTCTTAAGGGAGGTCAATTAAACTGTAAAATCACACTCATTTTCTCACACACAATTTTTCTTTTTTTTTAAGGGAATTCAAGATATCTGTCAAAATACAACCAAGATTTTAGTAAAAAACCAAAATATATATTCAAAATACATATTTGCATGCTCTGTTGAGAAAGTTAAAATTCCTCTTGTGAGATTTTCTGCTTTTTATTTTTAGGTAAAATGGGTAAAGTAAAATGTTCTGGAAAAAAAACCCAAACAGTTGGTAAATACAATTATTTAATAAAAATGAAGAATATTTTACTGTCATTCTCACCTCTGCGAGTTCCTCTGATATGTGAGGGTTCCCCCCCTCCCCGGTTCAGTTCTGGAGGCATCAAGAAACTGTAGCAGATATTTGAGTGGGATTACCACCAGCAGGAATTCGTGCACGCCAGACTAACACGACTGATTGTTACTGATGATGTAAAATAAGGTTTTGATTGTTCATCAGTTGCTATTTGCCACATCTTCTCTTAAGCTTGCTTCCCTAAATAATTTGAAGAATATGCATGTATTTCTCAAAGAATAGTCAACAGATTTTTCCAACTAATTAGTGTGAAGGATTTAACTTTAATAGTGGTATTGGCTTAAGTGCTCTGTGGTAAATTATATATAGGAGCATCCTGTACGATAAGTGTACTATCCTGAAAAACTTAGCATTGCCTACAGCTTTGCCAGATAGCACAAATACATAGTTTGATAATTGCTATTTGGAGAATATCCCCTAGCTTGGACTTCTAACCAAAGTAGGTCCAATTTTATTATACTTTTTCTTCAATTTTATTTTATCTTTAACAAGGGCACAATAGTGTTTCCTGTGTTTTCTCCTCTTTTCTCTGAATTGTGTGTTTTGGATAAGGAGGTGTTTAGTGATTGGGCGTGTGGTGCCCTGTACATCAGAGAAGTACTTTTCTGCCATCTCTGTTTTTGCCATCTCAGTTTGTATTTGCTTAAGTAAAGGTTGAGTATAGTTTTGCAGTGTGATAGAACTATAATAACAGAGGAATAAAGAGTGTGTGAGAACCAAGTGTTAAGGCAGAAGACCTCAAATTTTGGAATTATCTGGAAATGACAGAAATTCAGTTGATCTCATAAATTTAGAGAACCACGCAATATTTATGAGTAGTTAATGTTTTACACTATTTTCAAGTGTGATTTTGAATAACACAGAGCATTACTGAGGATGCTGTTGGTCCTCCACAATTTGAGGTAGGCAAAACTGACTGCAAATGTTAGAAGTTTCAAAGAAAAAGTTGTAGCAAAATAAATAACTAGGTTGTAGTGTAGGAAAGTGGACAGAGAGAGAATATTCACACTTAAAGAACCAAGATAAAATCTGCACTAAAATTAATTTTCATATTCTCCATGAGTTTCTCCCTAATACTTTGTAACTACTAGCTTCTTTGAGGATTATCTGTCCTGGAAAGAATAAAAACAAGACAAATGATCTCTTTCATAACCTGCCTGAAAATGCCTCTTGATATCTACTATGTATTTATTACTTGACACACAGAAGGATTGATGAGATCATTAACAGTGGACTAGGATGACCAATTTCCTTGTCCTTCTTGACTGCTACTGCTGAGCTCTTTATGACTCCTGGCTTCCCAAAGGAGATACTCTGACATGTTCTGAGCAGGCTTCCAGAGAGTTGGGGGAAACCAACCTGTTCTTTTATAGTCCCTGAAGATGACCAAAAGATTCTAATCTCACAAATTTTCTGTGTACTGCCAGCATCCACAATGCACTCATGATGTTTTTTATTAATTTTGCACAGTAGGCTCCACAAACATCAGGAAATCTGTTGGTGTTATTCACAATTCCTTACTTTCCACAGGCAAAGCTCTCAGTATTGATAAGATCAGGATCTGACTTTCATTGACGTGTAATTTACAAAATCTTTCAGATCCTATGGTAAAATGAATGGTATCTGTTATATTCCAATCCCCTTCTAGGTTTTCTGTAGCTAGTAGCATGAATGTTAAGTTTTCTAGCTGTTCTTCTCAGTAGCAGAATTATGCCTTAATTTTGTTAGTGGGGGAAATTCTTTTTCTTCCTGCTGTTGCACGTTAAGGAACATTCTAGTAGGCTTATGAGTAGAGAGCAGACTAGAGAGCAGACTAGGAATGCACACAGTAATAAATCACCTTTTATATCTTCTTGTGTGCCTGAACTCTCAGGATCTGTTATACATACATTCTGTTCATAGGCTGATTGTAGCAATTAATAAAAATAGATTTGGAAATAATAAAGGATTAGTCCATATCTACACATTAATGTATGTTCTGCCACAAAATAAGTAACAGGGCATTGTGACCATACTTTGAATCTGGAGTATGGAAAATATTCATACTGTCCTCAGGCTGTTCACTTAAAAGCAGTTGCATTAGACTTCCATTGCATCTCAGGGGAAGACCTCTTCTTGTTTAGCTTTATGGGAGAGAAAAAAAAAAAAAGATTAATAGTAAAACAGTTCTGGTTTTGGTCCTTATCTAGTCTTGAGTTTTGATTTTAGGGTATTTGTCTGAATTGCCTAAGGTTCCATTTGTCTCTGTAGTAATTCTAGCTGTACTAATGAAGACTGGCCTGAAACAAATATGGTCACTTTACTAAGGGTCAAATGGTGGCTAAAACCACATTTTCAGTAACAAATTTAGAAAGTAAAGAAAACAAAAAAAGCCCATCAGAAAGTTGTTAGTGATGTGGGAGTTTATTAAGAGCTTGAGAGTACTTTTTGTCTTGGTATGGATTGACACAGAGAAAAAATATGTTGGTGGTCTGATATCCCAGAGTGGCTCTGAATTGTCTGAATCACAGAGCTACATCATAATGACTCACTCTCATTGCATACTGACATCCCTGCTGGGAAAGAACTGCTGTCTCTTCCTTGTAGCAATTTGTTTGCACATTTTTGTTTCCTCCTCCCACTTAAGTTTTTGTTCTTACAGACACCTACAGTTGATATTGCCTTCTTCAAGAAGACAGGCATTGTTTTGCAGGTGTAGTACGTCATTTATTTTTGTATCAGAAACAGGTATTCACTCGACCAAACAGAAAAGGAATGTAAAACCCTATCTAATGTCTCTAGGGGCTTTGCTGTAACTGAAGTCCCTCCCGCATCAACCTACAAGAGGATAGTAACACAAACAGAAGTTGCAGATTTCTACCGTTTCTGTACAGCTTTCCTTAATATATGTAACATCCAAATCCTTCAGAATAAAGATATTAATCCTTATAAAATGAACATCTAAGCAGCTACTGAAGAAAAAAGCCTTTCTAAACTAAGATGATGAACTAGTGTCATGAATTCTTTCTATTTGGATCCTCTCAGCTGAGAACTATTATGCCTGGGATGAAATGGTACATGCAGTGGATTTTTTGCCATCATGGATCAGTCTGAGAATGAGTGAACCAGGAACAACACATAAAGTATAGATGCTTCACTAACTATATGTTCTTCTAATCATTCTGAACGTAGCTGAGATGTTGTCTTTTCACGGCAAATTGCAAAATCTACACTAGTGGCAGGGAGTGGTGATGGTGGAATAAAAAGTATGTTTTTCTCCTAAAATTGTGATTATTCCCCCCCCCATGCTTTTCATCTTCTATAACACTGGTGACACAGTGGGTGATTTGTCCTTCCACAAAGTTATTAGAATTGTTAGTCACTGCATTTTTTCACAAGGACTTTTCAGGTGTATGTTGGCATTACCGCCAAGTTCTTGTCAGCACACTCAGGCTAAGAGTCTATGACTTGATGTCTGGCAAAAGTCCTGTAGGATTTGCTTCTAAAAATTGATCAGCCCGCACAGGATGAGGAGAGATCCAGCCAAAGCAGCACAGAGATAGTGCCCTCCTGAATAAAACATCCTTTCCTAGAACTTCTGAGGAGTAGGTTTTGGGTCTCTGCTGCTACCTTTGCCTTGATAATATTCTCAGAACTTCCTGTACAGATTGTTGGGTTCTTTTAAACTTTATGAGGCCTTGCCTTGCCTTTTTTTATCCAGGAAATTGAAGCTTAGGTTATTTGATTCAAGTTTTCATTTGGCGCTGGCAGTAATTCTAAGGCTGAGTGCCAATTCATCATTCCCATGGTGGATGATTACATGCTATTTCAACCTGGAATGCAGTTACATTTTGTAAAACCATTTAGCTAAGTTTTTCCCTTAGTGTCAAATAATTATTCTTAGAATCAATTAATGATTTTTTATTTTTTTCAGAAATAACTTTCTGGAGTGGTGAAAATGCATGTGTACATTTATGCATTACTTTTTTTTTTTACTTACAGAAATCAATTATGATTAAAATTTCCTTTAATCACAGGGTCTCTGACTGTTCAGAAACAAATTCATTGAGATTTCCCGACCCGTAGATACAGGTGGGTGTGGTTGGTTTTTTGGTTGGTTGGTTTGGGTGTGGGAGGTTATTTGTTGTTGTTTTGGGGTTGTTTTTGTGTTTGTTTGTTAGTTTGGGTTTTGTTTGTTGTTTGTTTGTTGTTTGTTTGCTTTGTTTTAATGGAAATGTCTGAAGAGTTACAGAACCAGAAGGTTTTGCTGAAATTTTTTAGCTTTATCAGTATTTCTTAACTTCTCTCTGGTTTCTTTCTCAAATTTTTCACTTTTCTTTATGAACTAGTCAATGAGAAAAGAGTTAGGATGATATTTAGTCAAAAAAAGATAAGCCTCAGGAAGTTCTTCCTTTTGTAAAAGTTGATACAAAGAAGACATACAGGATATTCAGCACACATATGCAGACTTTTGTGGTCTTCTGATGGTAGGAACTTTGCCTGAATCATCTCCTGACCTTCCTGATGAAGATTTTTCCATGGGATTTTGTCTCCTTTTAAGTTTTTCTCTGAACCTTGATGGGAGAAGGTTGCATTCACACTTGGTGGCTATGAAATATGCTTTATAGCTGTACTGGCCTAGAAATAACTTTTATCAGTATAGGACTTTACTGGTGTGCTCTGTTAAGGTGTAGTCAGGAAAAGGGAGATCAGAGCTTTCCATAGATGGTTGTGACCTGATAAATGAGCATGTGTTGTTTAAAACTGTGTATTCCATTTTCAGTGCTGCTCTATCATACTTTTAACACTTTTTAGTGTAATTACTTTGGACAAACGATTCAAAGCATTCTAGTCAAACACTTCTCAAAAAAAACCCCAAACAACAGAAAAAGATCTTTTCTTCCTCTTCTTTCTCTGCTTTCCTCTTTTATCTTGTTATCTCAGTTTCTCTTCTCCACCCAGGCAGAGCCCCAAAATTAATAATAAGTCTGATTGCAGGGAAGGATACTTGCATGACCTTAGAAAGACTGAGTAGAATTTCCAGCAACTGGAAATTGCTGTTGCTCTTTTATTGGTTTGGGTTTTTTTTTAAGTTACATATTATACAGTCTTAATGGCATTAGGTGTTCCATCTGCTAAAATAATGCTTTTTTACCTTTCTGTACACTTAGAGAGGTTATCAGTAAGTGTGTTGCTTTCCTTCTTTTCTACAGATGAGCATATATTTTAATAGCCAAATTTAGATTGCAGAGGTGACACTGGGAGTAACTGGCATGGAGACAGATTCTGATAGCATCACAGTGTGGTATAGGTCAAGACTTAATTTAGTTTGGCTTCTAGTGTGGACAGATTTTCCTCTAATGTCTTCTCTTTGATCCTGACATAGAATAATAGCTATTTCTATATACATCTCATTTTTGAGCCATAAGATTTCTGTGCTAGTACTAAAAATGGAAGAAAGGTACAGGATAAAGGTAGTGTCCTTGCTACAGTTGAATTGTTTCTGGAAGAAGAGGAGTAGGTGTTGGGGACCTGATTTTCATCCTGCTGTCTTAAAAATGAATAAATAAAGGTAAGATAAGGCTCGTATCTTTGAGTTGCCATATTAATGTAGCAATATTATCTTGGTTTATATTGTGGAGCCCTCCAGTTTCTAACTAAAATGAATCTGCTGCAGGGATTTAGTATGTGAAACACGAGTTTTGCAAAGACTATAAATCCTTGTTAGAGAAGTTACACCTAGCCTATACTTATAAGTAGTGCTGCGTCTTGATCTTTTTGTTCTTAAACATGTAATAATCACAAACACATCTTCCCATCTTCTAGTTCCATATCTCTCCCTGCAATTATTTTCTTCCTAAAGTCCTTGATGAAATAATAAAATGTATTCTCTCGTTCTCTTGTGGTTTTAGTGAGCCACACTGTCCTCCATTTCTGGCAGTCGAATTTCTTGTCTTTCCAGGTTTTCAATCAGTTATTTAGGAGCTCTGCTGCTGGTTTTGTTTAGTAGTATTTGTATCATCTTCTCCTTACTTCTTCTTGGGATTTGAGTTTTATATGCATGGGATCTTTAATCATGATTTTTTGGCATCTTAACATCTTGAATTAATTTAAGCAGATGAAAGAGATCAATAGGTAAGGTCTTAAATATTCCTGATAGCCAGATGCTCCTATATTTTATATGCAGAAATCTTCCAGCTGCTGTCAGATTGACAAATGGACTGAGTTTTGAATGTGTCCCCTGTTTACTTTAATGGCCAAGTGTTCAGGTATTCCAAACCCCATGTTCTGTCTCTGCAGAGAAGTGTATGGGCCTAATAGCAGGGAATCTTAATATTTATTAGTTTAGTATAGTACATTTCTGTCTCAGTGACCTCAGAAATAGTTAATTTTAAACATTTTTTAAGTATCTTCTCATTTAAACTCCAAACACAGAAATCTTTTAACTGCTTCAGCTTTGCAGAGGGGGCACTTGCTGGGGGAGAGGGAAGTTTATTTCAGCAGCTGGCTTTTGAACCCTAGAACTGAAAATGCAATTCTTGGTCACCTGTGTTGCCTAGAATTATTTTTGAATTTGCTGTGAAGTTGCTATAAATCAAAAGTGCCTCACCTTAGAGTGTATACAAATACTTCATTTTTTTCTTAGATATTATGGCATTCCAACATTTCCAAACAAGCTTAAAAAAATCTATAGCAGTTACTATATTCTCTGATATTATTTATGGGAAGGACTGATATCAACATATAGGGTCCTGCTCTAGGAAGGTCCCACACTTAGAATGTACAAAGTAACTGTTGTCACTATGTAAAGCCTTGAGACTTGTTGACATATAAATTGGAAGATAATACAGCCCATGGGAGGAAAATTTAAAAGACATTATATGTTATCATCACCCTGCTAGAATAGTTACTGTAAAATTCAAGATGTTAGATATCACTGATATTTTATTGATGCTTAATGACTTAGAAATACAAAAAGAGGGAAATCCCACAGGTCTAAGCACAGCCAAAATCTCTGCCAAGGTGCAGTTTGGAAAGATGCCATTTAACTCCAGGAAAAAGTCCTGCCAGAAGCTTGGACTAATAACAGTGTTCAGACTCACTGCCTAAATAAATAGACTTTACAGTCTATTGGATGATGATGATGATACATAAAAATATATTAATAAATCCCCGTTGTGGGATAATACCAACATCTTAGTCCTACACATGATTGAAAATAAACAGAGCACTTAACACAGGGGAGCAGAAAGAAACTGTTCAGCCCCTCTATTACTGTTCTTGCTTAGGGAAGACAGATCTGTGCAGTCTTGCCATCCTGACTGTCATTTAATAGAGTCAGAACCCACTGGCCACCTTCAGCCAAATTTAAGCAGAGGTGTAACTTGTCTCTAAGATTATTAAGTGTTTTCTAGGTTTGTGAAAAAGCTGGATAGGTAAGAAGATAAATAGAACACTCCCAGGTTGTGTCTCCTGCATGAAAACTTTTGTATTACTATGTAACTGAGAACTCACATTTGGGAGGGTGAGGGGTGTAGGGGTGGGAGTGAGGAGCCATTAAGTTCCCTGAGAGCAGAAAAAGCTTTGATTGCCGCTTGCAGTCATCTGAGACACAAATGAGTTGGAAGCCAGGCCTCACTAACCCTGGTGCATGCAAAACTCCTGATTTAGATCGATCACCCTGATCCTTAAAATTTCTGCTTACTGCACACGAATTTGAAACTGTTTACTTTTCACGGTAAATTTTTCTAGATCTTACTTTCTCTTTGTATATTATAGGGGTTTTGTACTTAAACGCATCACTGCTTTTCCAGCGTCACAGTACCCATGTACATCTAAGCTAAATTCCACTGCCCTTGGCAATGCAAACCACTGTTGGCTTTTGTCCTGTATTGCAATTAGCAGTATCCTTTTCTTTTCTGACAAGCTTACATTTGGGCCTTCTATTCATCAGTAGAAATGTGTAGCTTAAAATCTCCAGATTTCAGCTCTGAAACAGGATTTGTGACTGTAACTCATGCTGATGTCTTCTGGAGAAGGAGGATTGGGTTCTGATGAGCTGTGATTTTATTTGTAAAAATTTTCCATGTCTGTCACTGGAATGCTAATTGTTGTAAATGTGTCCCGGACTTTCTAACATGGAGGATGTGTTGCTTTGCGGCAGGTCATTAGCTCAGTCTTTGAAAAAAAAAAAAAAAATCTGAAAAAATACTAGCTAAAGAGGAAGTATGAGAGGGAGAGATGAAAGGGAAAGGGATTTACATTTTCTCTGTTGAGTCAGATCTGCTAAAATCCTTGGATTCCAAAGTTGACAATTATTTTCTTTTGGTGTCGTCTTAATTTCTCTTGGGATAAAAATATATAATCTTACTTACTTACTTACCTTTGATTGGTAGCAAGGGCTAACAAGGATTTATGAGCAAGATATGTAGTATTGTCCATGGATGTGCAAAGTTTACCCTTTAAACTAAAAAAAAAAAAGGGAAAACATAGAATAGTCCCATAAAATACCCTCATTGCACGTGCTCCTGCAAAGAACAGTTGAATGTTGCCCTTAGGTTCTGTGTATTTTGATGAAATTGAAAGTTGTTGCCTCCACAGGGGCACCTTCATGGTGGTTCCCAGCTGCAGCAGCCCAGGCTAGAGGACTTTGGGCGCAGGAAAATAGCCATGAATTTCTGGAACAGAGTTTCTTTAAGGAAGGGATTCCCTTTACTCACTGTGTAAGTCTCACAGTTCTAAGTTATAGGTTGTAAAATGTTGACAGGGAGGGTAGGGCTTCAGTCTTTGGATGAGTGTTTCAGGCCAGAGCTTTCTTTTTTAAAACATGAAGTTATTTTTCAAATCACAGTTTAATTAAAAAAAAACCCACTAGCTAATAATTTGCAGCAGTGGCAACATATTAAAGCCAATCAGTTTTAAGGAAGTTTCCTTTGAACATTTCTTAATACAACTTTCTTTGAGGCTTAAGAGCTATGCTGATAGTGGAACTATCCAGTTTTCTATAAAAACACAAAGCAAATTAATGAACATAAATAAGATGCTACTACTAGTTTTATTTATTTGCATAACTTGCAGGTCTCCTAAATCAGTTTGTAGCTGGCTTCATGTTTTAACCCAAGAGAATGAATTTAGCTTTCATAGCAAGAAAGATTGTAGGTGACATTTGGAACTTCTCCTCTGAAGGAACCTACCAAGAGCTTGGGGCCAGCCAAGCTTTTCTCCTCCTTTCATATAGCAAAAAGCAGCAGCCATGACCAAAAGTAACTAGTGAAAAAGATACATTGTGGAAATCTCCAAGCTCATAGATTCATAGAAAAAAAAAATAGGTGTGCTGAATATGACTAGAAGATGAGTGAACTGTCTTTGTTCTTTGAGGAAAAAAAGCTATCCTTATTCTTGATCTGTTCCATCCTAATGTTTATCTATACACCAGACCTAGAAGTGAGATAGATTCCTTGCTCACATATGTATCTGGATACAATTCAAGAGGGAAGAGTAGTCTGAGACACAGAATAAGTTTCAGTTCCCAGAAATAATTTCCTAGTACTTCTACAGTCCTCATAATTGAGTGAATTCGCAGGATCTGTAATGAGCAGCTTCTTGAAGAAGATGAAATAAAATACAATAGAAATTTAAATAAAGCCAGTGCTAAAGCTTACTGCTTTGTGTGTTAATGCAGCAGCACTCCGCATTTTTTTTCCTCTCCAGGACATGATTCAGTGCTACTGTAGTCAGCTGTCTGTCCTTGGAAAATTTTATATCTTTCTCAGATGGAATACCTACCATCAAATTTTCCTACAGTTTTTATAAGTGAACCTCATACCTATTATTCAAATAACTAGTTGAAAAGTGAAGGAGATGTCTGGTTGATAAATATTGATGTGTGGTGTGAGGCATTGGTTTCATATATAATGCTGGCAGCTGATAGATTTCAAATGTGAGAAAATCAGCAAGTTCAGCACAGGATAATCTTCAAGCTGAGAGTAGCTTGGATGAAGCCACAGGATGAAATAAACCCAAGAATGACTTCTCTTAAAAATGATTCATGTACCTTCATGAAATAAGAAACTTTCATAAGAAAACAGTGTCAGTTTTTTCTCTGATGTTGACAGGGCAGTTCAATGCCACCAGCTAGAGCTTTGCTCACAAGTACAGTGTTCACGTAATAGGGCCCTTGCAATTTTTCCTGTTTGAAGATACATTTTTTTTGAATAGAGAAAATTTCAGAAATGTTTTTTCAAGCTCACATAAATGAAGGACGAGGTCCTTTACTTTAGGCTTTCCAAAACTAGGTTGTTTATTCATAATAGGGTAACACCTCTCACAGACCCTGCTGTGCCAGTCATTACACAAACTCAGCATAAGAGGTTTGTAAATTGCCAGAGGCATAGCAGGCTAAATTCAGTACTGCCATACAACTGCTTTGCTTACTCATTGCCTGGGAAGTAATTTTCTTATTTTTAATGAACCATATTAAAATAGGACCTAGAAATCTTAATCACAGCAGAAGAATTAGGTAACAATCCTTACTACACAGCTGGCAAGGCAGGGTTCCCACCAGACAGGGCCCACTGCTCACTGTGCCTGAGCAAGGCAAGCCTGTAGGCTGTGGTCAGGTTGAACAGAGTCTAGATCATCATGCAAACTCACAGTGACGAGGCAGGTCTAAGGTCAAGCTGGTCCAGGGCTTGAGAATCAGCAAGGTCCATGGCTGTGACAGTACTGAAGACCAACATCAGGCATCTAGTTCAGGCAGAAATTGATGGTCCTGGTCTGGGCTTAAATAGAGGTCTTGGGCCCATGGGCAGAGGTGTGTGTGGAGGCCCAGGTGAGGGTGGTTGGGGCTATTAAGGCCTATTCGTGCACTAGAGGCTCTGACAGGAACTCTTCCAGTTGAAGACACAGCTATTACAAGATGTACTTGGAGATGCTCTGAAGGGCTAATGTAGTAAAAGTCAGAGAAAAGAATGTTTTCACAAGCCAGCTGTGTGAACAGCTGCATCTTGTCTGATTTTATCTTTTTAATGAAAAGATCTGAATGCTGTGTAAATAATGGAAAATGCTGTGAACCTTCCATGTATATACAATCAGTCCATTGCAGGAGCTGTCATGGTAGATAGTGAAAAAGGATGAGGAGTGTTGAGAAGTAACATTGCAGATGATCCTGCAAGGGTTTTAAATTTGTTCATAATGCAGTGAGAAAGACGGCATGAAAGTGTTTGTGGAGGAAAGGGTAAACGGGCAATGGAAGTGGATGTCACTAGCTGAGTGAGGGATCAGGCTGTACCAATTTACATAGCATCTATTGAGAGCTCTACTGTCTTGTTCAGGAGGTGATGAATAAGGGGAGAGGATAGATATTCAAGACGCCTAATGCATTGTTGTTACGGACAAGGAAAATAGTTATTAATAGTAGCCTTTTATGCTGAGAGCCATGGTCTGAAAGAAGCACCTGGTAAGTTGTAGCAGCACTGCTGGTAGAGGTTAAGTGTCTGGATAAGAGGTTCAGTGGTTGACTAAGACTATTTTAAAGTCTGCATCGTTTCTTTGGAGTGCACTAGAATTTTCCAAGAAAATGAAAACTAGTCTGTGTTCTTTCCTCTTTCACATAATTTACATTATTTTCTCCAAAAGACCTCTTGGTTGTCTTGGAATAAAGAGCATTTCAGCCTCATAGCTCAAATACAGGGCATCTGGTGCCCTTGCGGAATTTAAATAAGATATAGCATGTTGTCATCTTTAAGTGCAATGGTTAGAGCAGTTCTGCAGTGCAGTCACTGGGATGTCCAGAACAGAGGAAAGAGAAATTTGACTTCAGCAAATGCTGCATACAACAGTTTTGCAATTGGTTAATGCTATTCTTTGTCTTGCTGCAGTGCACCTGGAAGAAAATTATTAGACTGAGACACATATGCACACAAAAGTACTGTGAGTTAAAAATACAAAAAAAGATTAATTATTTTCTGCATTTAGTAGGTTGAAGGAATTCCAAGGAATTTCATATACCTGTATTTGTGGGTATAAAATTAAACAATTTGTTGGCTTTAGCATGGGTATAGATGATAATAGGCTCTAGGATGAATTTAAAAAACATAGTAGCTTTATCAACATCAAGGAGCATATAAGTATAAATACTCAGTTTTCTTAAAATACATACGAGACTGCCAGCTGCAGCCTGTTCCTAAACAAAATGTGAGAATGTGGGCATGCATTTCCCTTTTCATTTGTGTTACTATTGTCATTATCGTTTAAACATTACATTAACATACTGCTCAAGTGAGTCGTTTCAATTACTGAATTCCATTTTATATTTTCTTCCTAAAGGGGGCAGAAAGGTGAAGAGCTTGAGAAATAATTTAGATGGAACACAATTATTTAAGGTGCCACTTTAGGAAAACACAGTGAATTTTTTACTGTTGACCTAGAAAGTACTGTAGGAGTTTAGAGAATTAGACATCTGAGTATGAGGTAAGTACTAAACACAACTTAAAGAGTCTGGAGTGAAGGGCCTCCTATTACCAGAAGGGACCATTTTTTAAAGAAAGAACTTAAGCTTTGCATGAACAAGGAGAATATATGAGGGAAAGACAATGTAAACATTGGAAAAGTTGATAATAGTTTTTGCAGTGAGAACAAGATAAGTGAATGTAAATTGATAAAAGGAGTCATGCAGGGAAAGAGCACTTGAGAACAGTGTTTTGAGTTCAAAATGTTTCAGTGAGAATTCGTACTTCTTTTGAGTCAGTGTTTTTTTTTGGATCTGATTCTGCGTTGTGTCTCTTGAGAGTCAGCAGTAAAGATTCCATTTTGGAGAGTTACACCACCCAGATTCTGACTGATTACTACCAATAGTTGTTCTCATTTAAGATAATCCAAATCACTTGATATTGCACATTAATTTATTTCCTTCCTTTTCTCTCATATCAGTATTGACAAATTAATGAAGCTTACCAAAGCTCATTATAAGGGAAGAGACCATGTCATCCCTTTCAGAAGAGAGCAGAATTTTATTTGATTTTGCTTTTCTGTTATGATCAGTCGGCTCACACACAGCTACAGCTTCATGAAGGATAAGAACAGAGGAGGGGAAATAAAAAAAGATTTAGTGTCCTCAGAGTGATTGGGTTTTATTTTGATGTGTCATGTAAGAGGCAGGAGAATTCCCAGACAGCATGCACACGTATGGGAAAAGAAAGATTTTTGTTTCTTTTCTGTGTGTATTTAGGAGTATGTTTTGCTGGTGTACTGTTTGTTATTTCAGGTTTGTTTGGGTTTGGTGTTTTGGGTCCTTCTTTTCTTTTCTCTTCTTTTCTTTTTTTTCCTCTTTTCTCTTTTCTTTTCTTTTCTTTTCTTTTCT
>VWZY01009823.1:213223-230343 GCA_013399075.1 Chloroceryle aenea | reverse complement strand
TTTCCTTTTCTTTCCTTTTCTTTCCTTTTCTTTCCTTTTCTTTTCCTGTATTACGTACTAAGGCTTTCCTGGTGCAAGGGCACGCTAATGCTATGTCTTATGCCAAAAATAGATTTCAGAACACATCTAGGCTAATTAAAAATTGTTGAGCTAATCAAGCTGAATAAAAATGCATAAACATCACCAATGAAAGAATAAGGATGAATTCACCAAGAAACTGTTCTGTTGTAATGAATCAAATTAAGCATCTATTAAAATATATAAACGGATTTTACAATTTATTTTTTTTTTAATCAGAGAAGGAAACTGACAATGATCGGGTAAGTTTACAAACTGGCAAGGTATAAAAGCAGAGGCTGTACTTACATGAGCAGCTGAGTTGGCCAAACAGCTCACTGCCTCTGAAAATGAGAGGCCTCACCACTCTTCCCTCCTGTTTTGCTTCCATCCACATTGCCCTGTCCCTTCCATGGAGGTTGCTGTGAAACTCAGGAGACCTTTCCCTTGGCAGGACCCAGGTCCTGAAGTTTTCCTCTTTGTACAGGCAGCTTTTTGTATCAGTTGAGGATAAGACTGTCACAGTGATGGTGGTGGTCAGATGAGCTCCAGAGCTCACCTGGCAGTTAGCTGTAAGAGTGCAGTTTTAAAGCGAGGAAAAGAAATAAACTGCCTGACAAAATTGCTTTTTCTTTGGAGTCAGGCATTGATGTATAATTTGAATGTGAAAAGAAACAAATAGCAAACAGATCCATATTTTAAAGTATTAATTCTCTTTTACCTAGACTAGATGTTCTACAAGATACTATTTATTTCTTTGGGGTGTCTGATTTTTAAGTGAAGATGTAAAAATCTTATGTGTAAAAAGCTGACTTTAAAGGAGCTGATGTGGAAGCTGATAGAGCTATAGCCCTGCAGACATTAGAGACGGTTGTGAAACCCATTTTAAGAGCTGGATAAATGCTTAGGGGATATCCAGCTTTCCATTTTATCTTTATAGGAAATCACTATTTTAAAGAGACTTACTTCTTTCATTGCAGCTGGTCTGTGTGGGCTGCAGCACACCTCTGATTAGATCAACTGTGTGGAAAGAGAACTGCTATCCCTTTACCCAGCAGGGCTGTGGTTACTGACTATACCCACTGCTGCAGTAGAGAGTAGGGATTAAAGCTATGTGAAACACAGTTTAATCTATTTTCCTCAGTTTGTTTTTCATCTATTTTTCCCAAAGGAAAAAAAAAAAAAAAAGTAAGTAGAAAAAAAACATGGTTTGAATCAAACTAAAGTCAGTAACTACTTCTGAAGCTTGACTTGTAGAGGTCTTACATAAAGAAATAAGGACTAACAGCTTTGACTTGTAGTTTTTGTAATGTATATATTTGTTCTACCATGCTGCTGTAGGATTTCAGTAAATAGTTTTATTCTGTTTAAGGTATAGACTGTAATTCAGGCAAGGTTGGTTCCTTTCTGGGGGCGAAGTAAAATTTAGTTTCTCTCCTGTACAACTGTTTCACTGTTGAGAGTTCTTATGCACACAGCCAAATTAGATGCAAATCTAACTTCAGGTAAAAGAATTTGTGTGTTTAACTATGCATACAGTGCAAATTGTGAATGTAAAATGCTGAATTACTGTTAAAAAATTGTCCTTAAAAATTGTCCTTAAAAAGAGGAATTAAATGATACAACTTGCATGGTTATTTTTAATTTTAATAATCTTTCAGAAAATTTCAGATTTCAGAAAATTTCAGATTTCAGAAAATCATACTTAAGAGTAAGAAAATCCAGGTGGAGCTGGTTTTTTATTCTAGAAAGGTCCTGGGTTCTTACTGTTCCAGTATTAAATTATGTGTATATTTTCTTAGTCTGTTAAAGTGTGTCTATGTCAATATAGTATTTAGGTCTATTTCATAAAAATTTAAACCAAATTCTCTTACCAGAAGCTGACATCAATCATGCCCTGTCCTACCCCTCCCCCTCATAACCTTTAATGCTAAACACTGTTCCAAAAGGAAAATTTATTAGATCACCTATTCAGATTCTCTGACATCATTCTGTCATGGCAATGAAGTGATTTACATGGAAAAATATATTCCCTCTGCTTTTAGACAAAATGAGTTTATGATGATTAATGGCTTTCCTGCAAGTATGAGAGAAACTGGAAATGGCTCACCTTTTTAAAGTGAAACATGACCTATGCTCAGTTTTCCTCCTTATATTCTTCACCAACTGTAAAATGTAAAATTTTCAGTAAATTAAAATGCACAAATTATGTCTTGTAACTGAAGTAAGCTATAAATGCAATGTATCCATGGTAACACCACATAATGGGAACTAGAGACAAAAGGGGAGAAAGCAATTAGCTTGAAGCACAGAGTCTAAACTATGGGGGGGTCCCAGACCACATATTCCAGAGTAGCTGTAGTCATTGAGGGAGCTAGATGTTTAGTTTGGGGAAGAGCAGGCTAAAGGGTGATCATCTCCCTCCTCATCAGCATTTCTACGATTCTGTGATACTGTTGACTTTGGGCAGAGGACTTAGTATACAGAAGGGTAATATGAATGGTGAAATAGCATTTTAACAAGAAAGCAAAGGATAAATCATCTTTTCTGATAGATGCCTTAAAATGACATACGAAACATTTCCTTCACCTTCATACAGAGCTTTCTTTTTCTTTAGATGTCATATAAATAACAAGTAATACACAAAGGCCTAAACTGAGAAGATGGTGCTGAATAAGAACTCTGAAGTATTTTCTTTACAGATGCTAAATGAACTAAACCCCAAAGGTCATTAAGGAAAATACTGTTCAACTCTGGAAATACTTAAATTTGGGAAAAATGTGAATAGTGGCATTGCTTATGGAACATACTCCGTCTGATAAAAAGATGGCAAAGTTTGAGGTGAATACTTCTAATTGGTATGGAAACCTCACATCAGTCACAGGGTATAATACTTGGGAATGAATAGAGAGTAATTTCTGTACAATAGATCAAGCAGGCTTTGCTGTGGGACTCCAGATCCTGACCAGTAGCACACCTAATTGCAGCCTGTGATGACTGCTGGGGCACTGAGTGTGGTTCTATTGCCTCAGTGGAGCTTTGATGCATAGAAGGTCAGTCTGTTGAAATGTGGAAAATGAACTAATGGGAAAATTAAAACCGGATGAATTTACAGTAGTAGTTTGTTCTTAGTGACATTGACTGGACAACTGTCTTTGAGGGCACACTTGGCAATGGAAAATCACTTGCTCCTGAATTCTGTGCCTGAAAACACATTTGCAAGTAGAAGCAAAAGTGTATTTAAAGTAGTACTTAAAATACACTTAATGAAAATCAAACTAGCGTTTTTCAGGAAGATAGCAATATCACAACAAGCATTTTAACTATGTTGGTTTTATTCAGATGATTAATCCATGTCTTGCATTAGGCATACTTTGAACTTTATCATTCTACTGCAGTTCTCTCTATGCAGTCTTGAAATTTCAGCACTACCCTTCCTTGATTTCTGATAGCAGTACAGGTACAGGCTCTTGCAAGCTCTTTAAGATAGAACCATCTTTCCCCAGTTACACTGTTGTTTATCAGAAGCCATGTATTGTTCTTCTATTCTTTGTTTAAATGGCTTGGCTTCTTCTCTGATACAGGGTATTGATGTTCAGTTCCCTGCTGCGCCATTATTCATCCGGCTATTTGTTTTCTAACATGAATGATTTCCTTGGCGGAACAGCTAGAGAAGAGTGGAAGGAGGTTTACCACATCAGTAGGCAGCAGATACAACAGGATATTTTGTTCTCTGGAGTACCTCTGCTTCAGTCACCATTTGCTGTCATCAACAGCAATTGTTAGTGACTGAGTATATATTTGTAGTGTGTTTTGTTTTGTTTTAATTAAAATGAAATCTGTACTGAGCTAAATCATCACTTGGATGTAATTTCCACCTGGCCTTCCCTGTTCTGTCTTATGGATCAGGTGGTCTCTATTAGACCCTTGACATCGCTAATGTTTAAAGCCTCCCGGGGAGCTGTATGTCAGCATTTGTTTCAGTGTCTGTGTGACCGGCCTGCACTCTCTTGCCTTTAGTGACCATGAGGCAGACAGAAGATGAGTTGAACTGAATCTGGAAGAAATTTTTATTCCCTACTTTGGGACTTATGTAATGCTCTGGGACTTCTCCAGAATCCCACATGCTATGGCAAAATTCATCTAGCCAGATGGTCGCATCATTTCTCTTGTGACTGCTGCTGAGCTGGAGGCCAGGCCCGCCCCTGTTAATTCTGTGTATCACACCAAATTTCACTGGTTGAAAATGCCTCAGTGGGAGTTGAGAGGAGGGGACATGTCAGCAGGCATATAATTTCCTTTCCAGCAATCCTGCTGTTGGCTATTAGTTTTTGATCTGCCACATCACCTCTGTCTGCTCTTGAATCATTTCCACAATACAGTGCCAGCAAACATTTGCAAGGTTTTCAGGAGAGCCTGAACTGTAGCTATAGCCAGCACAGAAGCTGGGACTCACATCCCACAGGACTGTTCCCAGCCAGCGTGCACTGGGATCTGGTACCTTGGCTTCCCTCATGTGCTTGGCTAGGCTGCTTGTATGTAGGTAATGATGATGGCCTTGCTGTAATCCTAAATTAACCACACTGGTACCCCTTGTGGAGTGTTAACTTCTGGAAGAGTGCAGTGCTGGAAGAGTTACTGTCCTATTCTAGGCTTAGTACTTAATGCTGCACTGGGCTTCTGCTAAGCCTGCAGTACAGATGTGTGGCATCCAGCTCATTGCCACCTTCTTATAAGCAGCTTAATGTAATTGTATCCGTAAGTTTA
The DNA here is from genome assembly GCA_013399075.1 of Chloroceryle aenea. Taxonomy (NCBI): domain Eukaryota; kingdom Metazoa; phylum Chordata; class Aves; order Coraciiformes; family Cerylidae; genus Chloroceryle; species Chloroceryle aenea. Next base: position 225,519 of record VWZY01009823.1, on the reverse strand, counting down.
TTGTTTGAAACCTGTGGTAATAATAAAGGGATTTTGGACTGACAAAGTTCTGGAAGTTTGCACTGATGTTATTGCTATTTTAAGTATGGGCAAAGTCCTTCTGTGTCTGGAAACTAACTGTTTCAAGGTGGAAAAACAGGACTTCTGGAGACATCCAGGACATTGTTTAGGAGTAGGTTTCAAGACATTTTCTGATTGTATTCTTTTTTTGGATTGCATACTTGTTTAAACACCTGAGAGTAGAAAATATAGAAAAAAACACACGTATTGCTTTTCCCATTGGCAAATAGTTGGGGTTTTTCTTATTGGTTTGTTTTTTTCAGATTAGTTTGCTTTGAATTTATGGTTGGAATTTATTGTTGCTTTTTTTTTTTTTTTAAGATGTGTTCCTATGTTTGGTGGTGAGGTACTGGAATGTGGTTGCTTTCTACCCATACAGCTTTAAACAAAGAGTTTACGACCTACTGAAGGCTTTATGTATGTCCGTGGATGTGGGTCACAAGGTGAGGAAGACAACATGAAGGGAGATGCAGGACAAAGAAATAAATAAAAAAAGTGCAGTAAGTGGTTAAGCTGGAAGCATGGAACACAACCGTGGCAACAGGAAGGTGTCTGCAGGTTTTCAAATCCTTTGAGATACCGGATGTTTGCGAAGCCTGTTCCTCATGGAAACCCATGTCTGACTCCTTGCTCCAGCAACCCTATTAGATCAGCCTGCTTGTTATTTTTGTAAATATACATTTGTATTTGGCTTAATTTTGGGCATTACTCTCGAGGTTTAACAACTTCTGTTGTGTGCAAATCTCAGCACAGCTACCTCATTTCTAACTGTCTTTGAGGGGGACAGTAGCACGCCTTTTCTTACGGCTTTACTTGCACTGTTTCCCACAATTATCTCAGATGTCTTCCTATCAGAAGCAGGGCTGCTAGATGCCTTGCATGGCCTCTGACTGATAAAAAACCTACTTCTTTCCTCTCTGAACTTTAAACAAGCTTAAACACAAAACTCGTTACCTGAGTGACAGAAATGTTACTAACTCCAGCATTAATATTATCTAGACATTTGAGGATGATCATAGAATACCAAGTTGGAAGGGACCTCAAGGATCATCTGGCCCAACATTTCTTGGCAAAAGCATAGTCTAGACAAGATGGTCCAGAAGCTGTGGTATTGTATTATTCAATGATACAGATTTTTATAGGCACTCTTAATGTAAAGGACTAGTAGTATTAATACAGCTGGAGAACTAAGGGGGACCAGGTTATCACTTTGCAAGAGCCAAAAGTTGCTTCTGAGGCAAGAAGCACAGAAAAGAAGAGATGACAGGTCACAGTATGCAGAACTCTGTCAATCAAGATGAAGCCTTGTGGTTTGAGCCTTTATTAGGAACAGGGGCAGTGGTGAGAATAGTTTAGAACTCTACCATAGTAATTCACTGCATATATTTTTGTTGCATGTAGTGATGGATAAATTTGGTTGGAGATGAATCCCTTTTCATTCCAGCTGGTCCTCAATTAAAGGATTAAAGGAGCTAGGGGCAGCTGTACTTCTATCTTAACAGATAGGCCAATATTGTTGTGACTACAGGCCCTACATCAGCTGTACAACAGCCTGCCTGCTGTAGGTCTGGCCCCATTCAGAAGCAGCGGTCAGGTGCACAAATAACACAGTTTATGCACATGTAACAACAGAGCTGAGAAAACTGTGTTTCTAAGACAAGTAACAGCCAGACCTGATGCATTTATACATTTATCAATATACACGTGTGTATATACATGGTAAAAGAAAAAAAACAACTGAGAACATGTATCTGAAATAGATTCTGTACCTTATATCTGTTCCTTGTGGCAAGATAAACGTAAACCTGTGTCTCCTTTCCACTGAAAAACACTTTTAATTTCAGTTTTCTACCTACACACTGTTGACAGCCCAGGGAAGCGAGTCCATGTGATGGTGACTGGCTTCCGGAGAAACATAAGGAAACAAGAACTGAACACTTCTAAACCACTCTAATAAAAAAGTAGCATACAGGAGAAGAAAGACGACACTCCTGAGGAACAGCTACTAAAAACTTAAGCCTTCTCCTTCACAGGGGTCAAAGTAACATACTATAGTCCTGGCTTAAATGTACATCAGCTGGGTTTGTGTTCAGATATTTACAGGTAAACAAGATAAATTAATAATATGGTTATTTTCTTATCAAGTTGTTTGCCTCAGGATGTAAAATAGAACATTTGTTTATGTAGCACCAGAAGTATTTTGGAGAAGCCCAAAGCCCACTAATAAGCAGCCTATGATAGGATTACATAGTTGCAGGGGGAAAAAAAAGTTTGTTTTGTTTTTATGTTTTCTTAACAATGTGATTACTGCCAGAAAATGAATGCCCTGTTTGATACAGCAAGCAGAGACTAAAGCCCTAAGAAGAGTAATACACTTATTTCCTGTATTGTAGGGGAACTTTCCTTTTTAAAAATAAAGAATAGAAGCTCTACTGCTGCTTAATGGATCATCATCCAACCGCAGTGCTGATGACTGACGCACACTGCAGCTCCATTAGAAGTGATCAGAGCCTTACCTATGTTCACGTGATTTTACCTGCTGCAAGGGAGTCTCCTCAGCCGGCAAGTGATGTGTACAATCTCCACCTTGAATTGATGTCAAAGATTTAGAGAAGAAAAACCATAACAAAGCCCATTAACAATGTCAAACAGGCTGCTGTAGACCCAGTCAATCCATAGTCACAGATACCTTGTTCTTCTAGTACCTAAATGTCTAATATGTAATTACGGGAGTGAAACTTGCAAGTTGTTTATGGGGTTCTGATGTTTAAATCATCTTTGTTTTTCCTGTATAGCAGTGGTAGGATTACAGAGGAGCATTAATCCATCCATTTATGCACATCTTTTACCCAAAGGAAATTACAGAGGAAACCACTAAATCTTGCAAAGGTATCGTGCATGCCTGTATACAAAGAGTGCGGTGTCCACAACTGCAAGGCAGAACAGTTGTTTAGGCACCACAATCAGTCTAACAAGTGGTTTGCTCTCGTGGAGCACAAGGTCTCATAGTTAGGTCTTCAGGAGATAGTGAAGACTGAATCAGCCAGAAAAACCTGGCATTAGTGTCTGTGAAACATCTCAAAAGGTTATTGGCTTACTGTGTGGGGCACTCTCCCTTCGGCAGAGTGGCTGCAGCATCTCCAAGGGCTGGTAACATCCTACCCTATGGCAATGTGCCAGCAGCCGATCTTGGGCGAAAGGCGGGACCAAAACCACGGAATAAAATTCCATAAAGATCTAATTAGTAATTTGCTGCCCTTTGCGCTTTTGAAAATAATTTGCTGATTTAAAAACATTTTCCACAAAAACAGCATAACAAGGATCTTTTAATAGGACTCCAGTGTGGTTGTTAGAAACTGGGATCTATCTATACAGGTTCTATTCTGTTTGATAAAATGGTAAAAGATGAGGGGAATGTGTTAAAAAAAAAGATAGTAAGTTGCCTATGCACTGCATACGATCTATTGTGTTTGTATTGATTCTTGTATGTTACACCTAAAACCTGAAAATATGCATTTTTTATCTGTTGCCAGGCTCACAGTTTATTTACTAGACTGTAACATAGTTGCAACTTACTAAGGCTTGAATCTCTGCATTAATTTGGCACAATACCATTCTAGGTCAGGTTAGAGAAAAAAATGGTAATTGGTACGTAGATACAAATTAGAGTTTAATATCCCATGCAGCTGTTTACATCTGCTTAATTAAGCAGCAGTGACTTCACATTAGCATTGCTACATCATAAATACACACTAGAGAAAAAGGTACAATCATCTTAGCCACCCTCCTAATGTCAAATCAATTCAAGTTAGGTACTGCTTATTTCAGAGTTGTTTTTTAACGGTAGGAAAAAAAGTCTTCATGTGTAAGGAAGATCTTCAGCTCTCGATACATTCTGGTTTTGATACAAGTGCCAAGGTTTTATAAAAAGACTGCTCCTGTAGGCATATAGTTTAAGCACTAAATAAAGAGCTCTGATGGAAACCACTGACTTAAATATAGGTGGAAGTCAGTGGGTAATTTTGCTTTTGGAGCCCTTACAAGAATATCACAGTCATTTTGTACAGTAATAGAAGGGACATAAATACCCATCTAGAAAAATGTGGTGGTGTTTTAACACTGATCAAGTTTTAACACCTGGGCTATGTGGCATAAACGCTGTTTTGTGTATTTACCAGCAGCTCTGGCACAGAGCTTCTTGTTTTGATTTACGATTAAGGATCCCCTGAAGTAACACAGCCACGCTTAAGCTGGTGAGTTGAGGGGTGTGTACCCTCGGGACAGGCCCTGGCTTAACAACACAGCGGGGTAACAGAAAAACTGTACTTTGGTCAGAACTGTCAGAGTCTGTTGATCGTCAGCATAAGAACATGACCTCAGTTGGTGCCATTTTTAATGATTAGAAATACATTGCAAAACAAGAAGTGAAAAAAAATCCAGCGTGATACTTATAGAAACAAAGAACAAATAGAAAACAAAAAAAAGCTTTTTTTTTTTTTGCCTGGTTTATAGTGTTTATAATACAACAGATAGTTAGTCTGAGGTAACACCAATAAGGACATTTTCATCCTTCAAGGACTGCTCAAAAATGAAGAACAGTGATAGTAATGCATGTTATGATAAAAGTGAATCTTGATCTATAAATCAAGCAAATATCTTACCCTCTGGTCGCAAGTATAAAAGCAGAAGTACGTCTATACAGTAGGAGATACAGAACATTAGAGTCCTGCTTGGCACATCATTAGCCCCCGTCACTACTTAAGATTACAGCTGATCATGTAAAAATCAGACATTTCAACAGACAAAAGACTTTGTTCCAGAACAGCCCTTAAGAAATTTAGAATACTGTTATGTCTGCATAATACAGCCAAACAAAAGATGAGTTCAGAAGCCCAAATTTTGGCATGAGGTAAAACCATGTGCATTTATTTTATCTGCATTTTGGAATTAGTAAGCATAAAATTAAACATGTTGACTGTAATGAATTCAGTCATACAAGTGCAAGTCTTCAGCTAGAATGTATTTTATGGCATTTTATTTAAAAAATGTACCAGTAAATCATAAAAGAGGGGTCATGTCCATTTAACGTTTATTGAAGTATACAGGAGGTTTTCTTTAGAATCAAATATGAGCATGAATATATGGCCAAACGTAAAATTTATCAAATTCAGTGAAAATTTTGACTTTAAATAGTAGCTGTAAGAATGACCAATATATATTCTTTGTTACAACCGCCCTCACTCTACAAGTAAAAAAAAAAAAACCAAAACCAAAAACAAAACAAACAAAAAAAACATTCAGTAAACATTCTTTCCTAAGGTAGTTTCCCTTATATATCAGTGATTTATCCATTTCTTGTATACATAACTTTTTAAACATACCAATCAGTGGTTCTCACAATTGAAAAATAAAAGCACAAAAAAGTTTACACTCTTGTACAGGTAAATAAAAGATCATCTTGAATTAAACTGTATATCCTTAAGGGCATAGTATAGTTTCAATTTCATTACCTATTACATAATTAGCTTCTTACATACAAATATTGACATATTTGGCTTGTGCTTCAAAGCCTTTGTGTCTAGAAAGTCCATGTCAATGCAACTCATAACTTGAAATCAGTGGGGATATCTTTACTGCTGCTGGGCTTAACCTGTTCGTGCAGCATGGTCTCTTCTGAGCTGGTCGTGGCACTGCCCTTGTCTGCGGAGTCATCCATGTCTGGGTCCAATCCTTCAGGACAGGGAAGTTTTAGAAGTTCTTCCCGCAGCTGAGCTGTATGACGCTGCATATACAAAATGAAGTCAGCTTGGAAGACCACAGTTAAAACAATACTTTATACAATGTTAGACAACATAAGGCAATAAAAAAGGAATAAGTAGAAAAGGTGTAGATGGACTGTTTCAATGACTGGATAAAAAAATTCCCCTATATTTAAGGACTGGTACTTCCCTTTTAGTGAGGGAATAATTATCAAGTGCTGCTAGGGACTAATTAAATGCAATAAATAGAACTGCAGCAAACAAGTGCATCAATATAAATGCCACACTATTTGTCTGGCAGTTGAGTTGTATCTTGTGTTCTGTGATCACAGCAGAAACTGGATTGGACTACATAGGTCACACAGTCAAAATGTATATTTATAAAGACTTCATGATGCTATCTATTATAGAGACAGATGCACAGGGATTTGTATACTGATCATGGTAACTAACAGTGACTTCATTTTGACACCAGTCACGTTGAAAGAGTGCAAGTCTAGCAATAGAAAAAAAAAAGCAGCCTTTAAATTTGTATTTTTTTTTCCTCCACAGGGGAAATAAGAAAAAGTTCTGTTGTCCATGTGGACACAAAATACACAAATGACAGTACTTGGCTAGGAAGGAAACACAGTGGTTAATACTGTTGACAGAAACTAACATAGTGTAAAACTAATTGTAATGGGCCACAGTTTAATAACTGTGCTTGTCTATTAAAAAGCTTGTTTTCAGGCAAGGAAATGGGTGTAATACAACTTCATCATACACCCCCACTCACCCTTAGAGAGGACAAAAGTAACACTCTATATCTTATGTAAATATTTATAGAAAAATAAGTAGACCAGCTGCTAAAGGAGACTCTACCTTGTAGAGAAAAATACTGAGAAAGTGGAGTGCAGATACACTATCCCCTGACATCTGGGAAACAGGTTTATTTACATTGTTTAAAGTTGCTGGGTTTTTTTATTACTGCTACAAAAATGAGCTGCTGAGCAATTTCATTGCTATTTGTCATCTCTGGATTAAAGAACATAAAATTACAAAAGCAAGTCTCACCTTTAGAGCTGCTGCATGATGGGACATAGTCCTGCCTACCCGTTTGTCACTGCTGTACTGCTGTATGTCTGCTATCCACTCCTCACACTGAGCCATGATCTCCACACTTTTCAAGTAAAAATGTTTGTGGATGACCTACAAGAAAACATCCCGAATGAAAGAACAGTGTTCACCGTTTTCTAAGAGCCATATACTTCAACAATACAAAATTTGCAAGACCCCTGTGAGTCTAACTGGATATAAGAAAAAAAAAATCAGTAAGAGGATAATTAAGCATTGAACCAGGGTGCAAATAAACTGGAATTTCTGTCCTTGGAGGTTTCCAAGACCCAAATGGAATGACCCCCAAGGAAGCTGGTCTGAATTCAGTTGATCCCGTTTTAAGGAGGTGGTTGGCCTGGATGTCTCTTCCAGTCTGTATGAATCTATGATTTACATGCAGTGCCTGCCATTTCAGCATTCACTTCTGTTACCTGGGTGAAGGGTAAATGTGTGCCAGAAACACAGTTTCACACCAGGGAAAAGAAAAAGTGATAATAGAATGTTGGACACATTCTTCAGTTCAAAGATAATCTTACTATGCAGGCACTAAGTAGGCACGTTCATGTTTGTGTAGGGACAACTCACACAGATACAATATTAAGGCTTTTATTGTTGCGTTCAGTCCTATTTTATTAAGGAAGCAGAGGCAGGAAGTATAAACACCGTGTCTTCTCCTGTCACTAACCACTTGCTACCTGAACAGAAAAGCAAGCAGAAACACTATCAACGGTATGAGCATAGGAACATAACATGCTTCTGCATAGAGAGGGATCTTACCACCTGCTACAGAAGAGGTACAACCACAGTGACAGGCCCGAGGCAGAGGCAGCACCTCCGGGGACACTAGAATTCCCAGGCAATAACAGTTGAGCTGCCCACAGTTTGGGTGGGAACCAGAGTTTGATCACACAGCAGTTTGGGGATTCCTGTACAGATTTGAGTTAAAAACCCCTGACCAATCAAACCTCAGACAAAATTGTAAAACTCCTTGGCACTGCCTTGTCTCAAGCAGTTTGCTAAAATTCTGCCTGGTGATAAGAAAAATCACAGAAATTATCTTAAGCACAGAGACTTCTTGGCAATACTGCAACATAATTGACAAAATCATCTTTTTCCCCTAGAGGTTAGAGAACATAGCTATCTGTCCAAAGGAAAACTGATATTGAAAGCATAATTGACTTTAGTTCTGGATGTATTCCTTCTAACTGTAATGGAGCTTGGAAGAACTCCCAAAGGCTGGTGGTTTAGATCTGAGTCTACCTGTCATTTAAGACAGTGAAGGGAAGACAGCTCAGATTTGTGAAGACAAAAGGGATCTTAGGAGGTGAAGGGTGGACATTCTTTCATAGACCTCAGTTTTCAGGATGCATTTGCATTTATGTTACTGAATGATCACTGTTGCTAAGGTTCCTAACACATCCCTAGAAAAAACACTAGAGGTTTTAACAAGAAGCTAGTCTCTCAGAGAAGTGCTGTACAAGACCTGTACATTTCCATCTGAGGCCACAGACAGAATGTAATATTCTTCCAAAATCAAGAGAAAAATGTCATGCTTTCCAGGACACAGATATGCAAATAAAGAAGCATGCCAGTTTACATAATGATAGAGAATGTTTACATTAGAGAAGTAGAGAGTAGTTCTCATGTTGCACAAGTTGATAGGGCACCAGGTAGGACCCCCAAACTGAAGTTACTACAATGGTGTTTTCAATAGAAAAGCAAGCTATCTTAGCCTCAAACTTCTCCTTGCAGAAGCAGGCTGTTAAAGATTCAAATTTCCTATTAGAATCTTGAGAATTTCATCAATCTGTCCTCAAGACCTCAACACAGGGAAAAATAGAAAACTCTGTCTTGGGAAATGAGGAAAACTGCAGTTACCCAGACAAGAACAAAATGATTTGGATGCAAAGCTTGTAAGCGTTGGCCAGTTCTCTTCTGTGCAGCAAACCCCTTGTCCACTCACATGTAACAGGAGTTTCAAACGTTCAAGATAGCTCTGCAAACAGCTGTCTACTTCTTAACGGTCCTTTTCACTTGGGTATGTGTGTGTAGCATAGATTGACTCGGTCCCAGCTACACACCACATTTAGAATGGCTGTGTTGTTTTCAACATCAGCCCTTTGGCAAGGTCCCTTAATTCACCATGTTCTTGGGGAATGTTGGTTTTCCACTGAAACACCACCACCTGGACACAGCTTATTACTTCACCTTCCTGATAAGGGGCAGGATGTCAGCTGACAGGCTGCTTTTGTCATACAAGTAGTAAAAAAGATGAGGTGCAGAATAAGCACAGTATTGGGGAGATTGTTTTCAAAAGTGCAGTAACAGCTACTGGGACACATTTGGCCAATACTGTAATACTGCACATCCTTTATTTCTGTATATGTGAAAAGAAAGATGAAGCGTTACTGTCAGGGAGCTCACTACCTTCCAGTGTCTTAAAGTAATTGAAATTTACTGTAATTATGGAACTGTTCTTGCAAAAGTGAAATTGTTACATTTATCTAGAAAAAAAAAAGGACTTATTACCAGAGGCTACTTGATTATATGTCATAAAATTATCTTTATTATGGTCTTCAACTTACTGAGTAAAACATTTAAGAGGTGATTTAGAACAATCACCATGTTTTTCTCCATTAATTCAAGACACTGGAGTACATTGCACATCCTATTCCCCCTGCATTATTTAACTCCTGTCATGCAGGTGAAGTGTCTGTGCTTTCTTATTCCACCAGACACAGTAATTTTAAAGGAAAAAGGGGTTCGCATTCCAAAGGATGTTTTTATGGACAGCAAGGAAGGGATGAGAGACTATCCTCTCACTCAGATGCCACATTTACGTTAGCTATGTACATAACCCTAAAATAATGATGCCTTTTACTATGCAGATAATTGAAAGCCTAAGTGATGCTACAAGATGGTTCCATGCCTCAATTTAGACATGGCAAGCTTTAGTATTTCAGAGTAAAATGTGTATTTCTCCAAGTATTTGCTCGTAGTACTATGAGATCACTCATGTTTGACAAACCATTTTGCATTAACATTCATACAGATTCTCTTAGTGTTATCTTCAACTCTTTTTTGCTTGAATCCTTTGCTGTATATTTTCAAGTTCCTGAGGTCTAACTGACCTGCTTTGAGAAGGGAGTTGACAGACACTGATAGAAGTCCCTAACAACTAAATTATTCCACGATGCTGTGGGTGAGATAGTCTATTTTCAGAACTATAAACAGTTTGATTTCTTTCAAATTCATGTTTAAGACAGTATGAATTCATGAGTGTTACTGTTATGTTTCAGCAGACAGTTGTTTTCAAAGGCACAGATGTTTAGCTTCGTGGATCCCTCCATAAGTAACATTCAGGCTGATACTTGTTTTCAAGTATTTTTCCAATTTGCATTATTTTGGTGTATCCAAAGTGCTTCCTAATACTTCCTTCAAATTCATGTTTCTTGGAAAAATACTTCCTGTTGTCGGTTGTACTGGCTAACAAACAATGACACATTTCAGATGAAATGCATAAGGTACCACCTTGTAAAAGGTACCTGAAGAGCAAGCCAAGCTGTATGAACCATGTTTTATCAAACTGTGCACCCAGCTTCCCTACCGGCCAGTCCCGATCTGTGTGCTTTCCCCTTTCCTAGGAAAGAATCTCTGAAGTCAGGTGCATCCTTATTCACTTCAGTCTCTAGAGCCAGCAGCCCCAGGGAATAGAGGAGGCTAAACCGGACATCTTGTGCATGTCACTTCTAGACATATGCAGTGTTCTTAATATTCAAACATGATAAATAAATAAAATGGGATATTTACTGTGCTTCACAAAACCTACCTCCTTAAAACATGGCGATGGATTTCTGATTTGTTCAAGCATTGCCCACTTGACTGTTGCCTGACGTATATTTCCATCATATTCTCTGGAGCTCTGGGTACCACTGGGAGTACCTCTTGATCGTTCATAACCTGGTTCATTAAAATATGGTTCCGCTACCAGTATTAGGGATTGGACAGACACTAACACCTGTCAAAAGAAACTAAATGTTAAAATTGTGCCATCCACTTGTTTTTATAAATGTACACAGTTTTGCCTCCCTTACATGCAAATGTACTTCTACAAAGTGTTGTTACTTGTAATACAGGCTATGTGGAAGTAGGGAATGTCAGTTCTTTCAAGCCAAAACTGTTACTACACATAAAAAACAAGCCCTGTGACTGAGAAAATTACAAATAAGTTAAAAATCAACAAAAAAATACAAATAAAAGAACATGTTTAAAGAAAGAGATGTCTGATTGCACTCTCTTGTGAAAGAAAATGTATTTAACTGTCAAGATGTCTTGAAACTTTTCCTGTGGCTAAGCTTACTAATTCTTCTAAAAGGAACAAGGGGTGAAATGCAAACCTCTGAAGTTAATCCTTGTTATATAGGTAGAAAGACATAACTGACCTTTTACAACAAATTAAAACAAAGGACAGGTTTTTCTTATGTACTTAGGACTAAGTACAGAAAGAATTTTATGGATTACGATTATGTGACACAAACCTAGTTCCGGAGCTGAAAAGGAAAACAAAGAAGGAGATCTGAACATTTACTCAAATACTGTAAATCCTACGTTACATGCTGAAGAATGGCATTTCCAGCACCTGGCATACCTGGGTGCAAGACACCCACTGTGGGACATTAATAACATTCAGGCAGCAGTTTCTGGAACTGACTCTCCTCCCAGCCTAGATACAATTTAAAGCTTGGAGCCATCCCGTAATTTACCAACCCAGTTTGGGAATTTGCTTATGGAAGACAACAGTGCTACTTTTCCTTGGAACATGCTGAACACACAACTTACATCAGATGGGTACCGTGCCAGTGACAATTCAAGACTTTGGTTCTTTCACGGGCAGTGTTCCAGCAACTAGGTAGTTGTGCCCTGTGTGTAAGTGTAGCATTCTCTCAAGAGTTTCTCATGTAGCAATGCCTGCACAAAGGCACTCCAGCCTTCCATGTTCCCTACAAGGTGACCTCCCTCCACAGATAGAATGCCCAACCAGTACCTTGCATCACAGCAGCAGCCCAAGAAACAGTTGAATGATCCCAATTAATGTTGATCTCACCATCACCTCACAGAAAGACACCTTATTCCTCTTGGTGTCAGCACACTCCCTGTTTGTACTTGTGTAGATGCTGTGCTTTAGCTATAGCACAGAAAGGCAACCTAGAGCAGCTGTGTTTGCTCTGTTGGACAGGGCACGTGGCTGTGCCATGGGAAACTGCCATGGACTGGCATCCCCCATTGGGCTGAGATGGAAAATTAAACAAGCTTTTCTGTTTCCCAGACAGGTGCTCCAGCTACTTGCTGCTACATGGCATCATCTGCCCCATCACACTGCCC
>VWZY01009823.1:182207-213215 GCA_013399075.1 Chloroceryle aenea | reverse complement strand
ACACTGCCCCCCCACCCACCATGCATTTAACTAGAAGCAGACATGGATATTCTGTGTTACACTGAAAAATTAAAATAATGATAAATGCATTCAAATATACTGCATGTGTCACAAATCAAGCCCCAGCAAGAAAATAGCCACACAGAACACTAAAAAGGCAGAATATTAATGCAAATGTGCTAAGCCAAGGTAGAGACCTTCAGGTACCTAAGGTGTTCTGTGGCCTTTACTTGGGTCTGGAAGTAGTTAGGTTTTGCCTTTTTTAATTGTATATTTTAGATAGATAAAAAAAAAAAAAAGCTATGGTTGATCAATTTGATACTAAAAAGCATTGTACTTTATGGCCTTAATAACCAGTTATTAATTTGAACTACAATTACAATGAATGAGAAACTCTAAACTGATCTTCTTCCAGTTTCATCTATGTTATAAAAGTTAAATTTTCAAGTATTTTGGGTGGTCTGACAATAGTTTAATCTGAGCCAGAAAAAAAACCCATATAGTGCTTAATTCTTTCCAAGCAATTTATTTAGTCTACATCTGTTTTCCATTTAACAGTTACAGAGCACTCTTCTCCCAGTAGAAGGTGGGGGGGAAGGAGAGGGCACATTTCCTAACAGCTTTCTTACTACTGTCAAAGTGAAACACTAAGAACTTCAACATTTGAAACTTAAATGCTGTATGACATTTCTAACAATCAAATCTAATAGTTTAATCTAATAAAAAGGACTTTATTGAAAATAAGACTTCATATTACTTGTAACTTTCTACACTGATTTTATAATTATAGTCCAAAATTTCAGTTCACCTCTTGATTAGGAAACTTTATCTTTGGAAAGCGACACTACATAAGAAGCCACAACTTAGATCTCCAAATCAGAATTGTCCCATTAGTATCTCCCAGGATGGAAATTCCACAGTCTCTCTTGGACACTTGTCCTAGTGTTTGATCACCCTCATAGTCAAGAAGTTCTTCCTAATATTTAATAAAAATTTCCCATGTCTCACGTCAATTGGTACTTGTCCCACTGCTCTGCAACTTTAAGAGGTGTCACGCTTCATCATCTTTACCCTTCCCTATTTAGGGACTGAATACAGCAGTAAGATCTCTTTGCTGCTGGTCCAGCCACTTTTTCACCCACTTACAATCCATGTCTCACCAATCTGGCTACAGGGGTAGTAAGGGAAACTGCATCAGAGGTCTTGCTGAAGTCAAAGTAAGCTACATCCACTGCTCTCCCTTTGTGCAGAGCCAGCCCCCTCACTGTAGAAGACGAGCAGATTATGTAGGCTCTGTTTGCCCCAGTAAATCCAAAGTGGCTCTTCTCAGTCACTTTCTTGTCTTTCATGCACCTGAAAACAGCTTCCAGGCGGATTTGCTCAAAAGTCTTCCCAAGAACTTGGGTGTTGCTAACCAGTCTGCAGCTCCCCAGATCTTCCTTGCCCATCTTGAAGCTGGGCATGAGATGTGCCAGGAAGCTCCCTCACTTGTTCTGACCTTTCAAAGATGTGAATTTGTGGCTTTGCAGCCTCAGCACCCCTGGAGGCATTGTTCCATGAACGCGTGGGTTCAATCAGCTTGAACACTCTTCCCTCCATAATTTCTCGTTCTCACAGACATTCCTCCTGAGGGGTTGGGGACATGGGAAAGCAAACCTTACCCCAAAAGAGTAAGGCAGAGATGACCTCTGCCTTTTCTGTGTCCTTATTAGTAGGTTCCTGCCTAAACAGCAGGAAAGCCTAAGGAAGATGTGGCCTTCTGCTGCCAGCATAGTACTGTGAAGCCCTTCTTGTTCCTCTTTATATCACTTGCTGGTTTTAATACCAGCTGAGCTTCAGTTTTCCTAATTTATCTCAGGAGTGCTTGGCCAATGTCTTCATTTCCTCCTTCAGCCCATCTCCTCTTTCCACCTTTTGTACACTTTCTTTTTGCAGTTGAGCTTAGGAGGGAGTTCCTTGTTTAACCACGTTGGCGTTCTGCCAGTCTTACTTGACTTTCACACGCCGCAATATATCATTCTTGAACTTTCAGGATACTAATCAACCAGTTCTCCAAGGCCAATTCCTCAACAAGGTGAAATCCTTTCTACTGAAGCCCAGGGCTTTAATTTTACTACGCTGAAACAGAAACTATACAGTCTTGCAGGATCTGGGACATAAAATATACCTTGTGCTATGTAATAATTACTCCAAGGGAGGAATAAATTCAGAAAGTGCCACAGGAAAGAAGCCATTGCAGGCTTTAATTTTATTTCATGTATGTGCTTATTACTGCATTTCTGTGACATAAAGCTGAAAAGTGTAAGGACTGTATAACCCCAGTCTAATTCAATACTCATTGTTATTGAACATTGTATACCTGCACTTTAACTTCCTTCACCTTTATTCCTCTATTCAGCTTACTTGTAGACTTTGGAGGGGGACCTTTACAGTCTGCTCTAGAATACTTCACTTGCTCTCACTGTGTGGAGCCTGCTCTGTCTTCGCCATAAATAGCTTGTGATAGAACTCCAGGAGGTGATGCCATCTTTCAGCCTTTTGTGAAATAAAATATTTTAATTCATCCCAGCAAAGTCCAGGTGGAACAGGAACGAGCTGCACACATGAACAGCAACTCTTAAGACAGGACTGATAGAAATATCAGTTGCAATGAGCACTCTGAAGAACTTGCCTACTTAACAGTATTTCTTTTCCAGTGTTCCAGTAAAATTTACTGGCATTTTGTCTTAATTATGCTTATTTGAGGAAGAAAATTCTGGTTTAAATGCACCAGAAAAGGGAATGTTTAGGACTGAAAGACCGCATCCTATTAAGTGACACCTACTGAAGAGAAAGAAGAAATGCTCACCTGCAAAAAACTTGATGTTTGGGGATTCCATTTTTCTTCTGGCCTCCCATGCCATGTGTTAAGTATGCTTAAACACACCTGAAAAAGGTGACATTATTAATACCACAGATAAATATTATGATAAAATTGGTTTGGTTGGGCAGAGCAGAATGTTAGCATGAAAACTTTTTTTTTTTTTTTACAAATTTTATATAACTGAATTTTAAAGGACTTCTTTTTTTCCTGTGAAACTAATTTGAAATGAAAGCAGATAAAAATAATGTGGATAAGCAAGAATGATAATAAATGAACAAGGCAACTTTTCTTCAAGGCAAACCTATGGAGTCTAGTGGATCCAAAAATAAATGAATCGTGAGTATTATCTGATTCTTTACTTTCCTCTTTACACACTGTTCTAGAACATCGTTGTGGTTTTTAAAGACAGTCATTCTGCTTAAGCATGTGAAAGGTGGTTTCTGTCACACAGACTACCAAGGAACTCAAAATATTCCTTAACTTTTATGACTGATCCGGACATGAAGGGAGTCTGTGGAGTTTTTGAACTGTATGACAAAACGAAACGAAGACAGGGAACACAGAGACAAAAGAAACAGCACAAATTTAGAGGTCAGTATTTGCTGAGACTTAATACTAGGCAGAGAAAAAAGGAGATTTTTTGAGAAAATTGTAATTAAGACCACATTTTAGAGTTACATTTTCTTTCATAAAGGATACTGAGGTTAAGGAAAGGCTTTATCTTCCCTCAAGAAAAAAGCATTTTTGCATGGAAAAAGAAAGATGAGGCACTTGGCAAACACATTCAGTTGCAGCTGATTATGAAGCGTATTTTGTCCATGGAACGGATCCTGGGTATTTCAGCTAGCCAAAATGTATTTCTGCCTGGTTAATTTAGCAAAGAGGGTGGAAAAGAACATTTTTCACGGTCAAAATTGCTTTCATTTTGGTCCAGTTCAGCTCAGAAGACTTGCAAAAAAATCTCAAAGATGATTCAGAGAGAAGATCATTGCCATTTGGGTCACAGAACAGTAGAGGGTGGAAGGGACCTCTGGGGATTATCCTGTCCAACTCCCCTGACAAAGCAGGATCACCTAGAGCAGGTTGCACAGGAACACGTCCAGGTGGGTTTTGAAAGTCTCCAGAGAAGGTGACTCCACAGCCTCTTCTCTGGACAGCCTGTTCCAGTGCTCTGTCACCCTCACAGTAAAGAAGCTTTTCCTCATGTTCACCCTCCTGTGTTCCAGAGATTGTGCCCATTGCCCTTTCTGGCTGACAAGACAATGACCCCATCCTCTTGACACCCACCCTTTAGATATTGATGGGAACACCTCTCAGTCTTCTCCAGGCTACACAGCTTCAGAGGTGCCCCAGCCTTTCCTCATAAAGGGGATGTTCCAGTTCCCTAATGTCTTTGTAGGCCTCTGCTGGACTCTTTCCAGTAGTACCCTGTCTCTCTTGAACTGGGGAGACCACAACTGGACACAGAACTCCAGATGTGGCCTCACTAGGGCAGTGTAGAAGGGGAGAAGAACCTCCCCTGGCCTGCTGGCCACACTCTCCTTAATGCACCTTGGGATATCATTGGCCTTGGCCACAAAGGGCATGTTTCTGGCTCATGGTTAACTTGTTTTCCACCAGGACTCCAAGGTCCTTCTCTGCAAAGCTGCTTTCCAGTGGGTCAACTCCTCATCTGTACTAGTGCATAGAGTTATTTCTCCCTAGCTGAACTTGATTAGATTCATCTCCACCCACTCTTCAGCCTGTCCAGATCCTGAGGAATGGCAGCACACCTTTCTGGGGTGTCAGCCACTCCTCCCAGTTTTGTGTCATCAGCAAACTTGCTAAGGGTACACTCTCTCCTTTGATCCAGGTCATTGATGGATATGTTGAGCAACTGAAGCTGTTAAATCTCTCTTCATTTCAGTATGAAGACCAGTTTTATCCAAACAGCTTCCTCCAATATGTTAGGAGCAGCTGATCTTTTGATTGCAAAAGGAAGAAAGTTTAATCCATTTCACTTCCTTGTTATGTGTCTACAGAAGAACTAAGTTGACCTACCTTGCCATCATTGTAGAGGTTTGGATTAAATCTCACACTGTGACCTCCAGTTGTTTCCAGATTCACCAGTGGAGGGGAATTAGGATAGTCTTGTGGAAAATATACATCAAATTCAAAGCAACCATTTGCGTAAGGGGTGTCTGCAGGACCAGTAATGAGAACCTACCATTGTAAAAAAAGAAATATGACAGTTTTAAAAAGCCACCCTTTTCTGTCACACAGTTGAGATTCTTGTAAATTATAAAACATTTTATTTCCACAAGCTATTTATCAGAAAATACTGCTGGAATCATAATCATATACAGGCCGTGAAGTCTGTTCATTTTGATACTCTGAGCAAGCAAAGCCCTCTGCTAACGTTCATTTTTCCACATTGCAAATGGAAAACAAAATGGAAGGAGCTAAAACTCTATGTGCTAATGGATGCTCTTAATGGAGCTCTTCTTCAAACTTCAGGTGTAGAGCTATTCAGTGTACTTCTCCATACCTACTCCTTTTAACTGACTTAAAATAGTCATGTGCAAAGATACACATTGACCATAACGGAGTAGCAAAGTTAAACTCTTCCTTTCAGAACAGATGAGGAACAGTGCACCTTGTTCTGTGAAGTCTCCTCAGTGAACAGAGCTCTCATGGGGTAGCTGGCTCCCTGTCCCCTGCCAAGTTATTGGGAAATAATGATCAGATTCTAAAATATTACTACTTATACTAAAGTTTGGACAGCAATTAGAAGTGTCAAAGCAAATATTTCTGTTTTTCTTAAGATTTAAGGCACCTTTTTAAACATTCATCTGCCAAACTGCAAGAGGGAAATAACTTGCCTACGTTACCTTCATAATGTCAAGCCGCTCCTCATCACAACGTACGAAAACACTGGATGAAGATGAGAGAGGCAGTGAGGTTGAAAGTGTCACAGCTTCTTGAGCAAGACGTCGGGCTCTGGCAGCGCTGTTGGCGTCACTTGCATTTTTTACCTGAGACATGTAGTGGTAATTTACTTTAAAAACCAATTTTCCGTCGTCATCTTCAGAAACCATTTCAAATGTATCTAGAAGAGAATTTTAATGTGTCAGGAAAACAATGAAGTTAATAATGGATGAGTCTTGGGTAAAGACTCTTGAGTCTTTAAATCAGGCATTTAATTTGCATTATACGAATTCAAAAAATGCCTATTTTGTGAGTTAGCAGTGATCACAGAAAACAATGCATTAGCAGTCCCGGGTCAAGCTAATTTCTGCAAAACCTAAAGGCTTTCATATGCAACTTGTCAAACGTTCACCATTTCTGGTCTGGAAAGCTACCAGCTACTCTGGACCACAGATGTAATGACACATACAAATACATAATAATGCTAATAAAGGAATCAGGGTGAAGCAGAGTGCCAGCAGTATTTATTTATGTGGTGGTTGCAATGCTATTAAAGAATCATAAAAAATTACAGTGAAGGGGTTTTCTTTAATTACTTATTACGCAAAAGCTGTAGCACAGCTGCCAGGGTGAGAAGCTACTGTTACAAACTTCCCTACCTCCCAGTCTTGGCTAACACTCCACAAACATCTGTGAGGAAAATCCCTCACAAATACAACACCAAAGATAAGTGATTGCAAATGCTGTCATTGCAACTGCAAAAATACTCACAGAGCATTTGTCTGCAGTAATTTTATAGCTCTTTTTTTGGATAAGATACTCTTTGTTCTTTATGTTGTTTTGGTTTTTTTACAACACATTCCCTTTACAGACACAATAAGCACTGATTCCCTGCACTTTTCCAAAAGCTAAATACTGCACTCCATGAAAGGACACGAAGTTTACTACTGCTTCATTTTAAAAAACACATTCTGACCTGAATTCTATTCCATCTGAAAAATAAAAGCTACATTAACAAACATAGATATACAGTCACATATGAATTTTAAGAAAAATCTACTAACATTTGAATACAATTTGAGGACTGAAAGACTCAAGTCATTACTGGAATGAAAACACGAATGCAATAATTGAATTTATCTGGTCCTTTGAATTAATCCAGTTTATGCTTAGAACATTTCTTATTATTCAAAGAGTGCATTAGCTGGTAATCTGAAAATACAGACTTTTATAATTTTCCTTATGTGAAAGGTATCAGTGGTCACATAAATAAAAATATTGGTAACTTTAAAAAATAATCAGGGGTCTGTCCAACAGATTGCATATTTCCTCAGCATCCAATTTCTAAAGCACAAATATTCACACTTCAACCTACCGAACTGGAGTTTTTTCATGACAGCCACATACTTTTCTTCAAGAGACCGTAAAACAGACAAAGGCTTGGGCTTCACAGCAGCCTTTTTGGAGTATTCAGCCATCTTCTTCTCTGTTACATAAAATGTGATTATTATTTATAGTTAACCATGTCGTTTTGAGATAAGTACAGCAAGCACTTGGGAATTATTTAACTTGAAATGACATTTTGTGGTTAAATTCTTTGCAGAGAAGTCTCAAAACCAGGCATGGCTCACAATATACAAATCTGTTTTTCTTACTACCCTGCATTTCATCATCTGAACAGCCTGAAGTAAATAGAGGGCATAATCTGAGCACAGGAATAATTCGTGACTGTTGCTGCTATAAATACTCTTTTATAATAAAGTTTCTTTTAATTTTCTCTTTTAGAGTTTAAAATAGGAAGTATGGTATATAGACACGTGCTTGTGTGGATGGACACACTGGTATTCTTGATGCATTGTACAAAATTAGTACACATCTTTCAAAAACCACTCCCCTGATTAAACTACTTAATCTTTAGTTTTCTCTACTGGGCAACCAGATGATCTTCTGCGTGTCTGCAGGTTCAATCCATGATTTCGATTTTTATTCTACATGCATCTAGTTAAGAGTTCATAATAATTTTAGTTTTAATAGCTTTAGTTTTAACAACAAAGGCTTTACTATTAAAGGTCATGTATGGTGTCTTCTGCCAAGTGGGGAAAAGCCAGAAGCTGCTATGTAATCGTACTGGAAGTTTTGACATGTACTCTAACTTACTTGAATTCTGTATCCTGATTGAAACATTCAGGACTACCACAAGGTTCCAACTGCTACTGAAGATGTAGTCAGCGGCTGGTAGCAGGAGAGGAATATTTTTCCTTTTTACAGTATTTATAGAAGTATTTCTATTTTACCTTGGTTTGCTTGGCGCAAACTGGTGGTAGCAGCATAAACTATCTCCGCAGTCTTTTGGATGTCTGGTACCAAAAGTGTCAGTCCCTCCGGTTCTTGATCAGAGGTATCTGGTTTTACTCCTGCTTTAGCTTTGTCTTTTTTAGACCTGTTTGGGGCAAAGGAGTAGGATACAGCATAAGGGAATATTTTTCAACCAGTCATACAGTACTCAGCATATTTGTCAACAGAGAAAAATATCAAAGATTAAACGATCAAGATTAAACCAAAATTTCTGAAATGGAATGTCCATCTCCAGGTTAATCACTGAATGTAGCAATCAACTGTGACAATACCGAATGTACAGTCTTAATTTGTCAAACAGAGGTACACCTGATATGAAGAGTAAAAATATGAACACAAGGCCAGCAATATTAGTCTACAAGTTTCTGCTTCAACCATTTAGTATTTCTGATTCTTACGCTGCAATTCCTGACCTCATCTTTGCACGATTTCAAGAACTATTACAAAGCTTACAAAATCAGCCTAACAAAGATCATGTCATCATTGTGCATTTCAGCCACCCACACAGATCCCTGTGCAAATTCAAGTCCAAAATCAATTACTCTCCTGCTCACAATACATTAGCAATTATTAAAAATACACTAGTGGTAAAACACTACTAAAAATTCTCACCATGTCTACCAACTACAACCCAGGCATCACAAGACACAGGGTCAAAACCCAAAGTTTGTCTGTCCCTGCAGTTCTCTTCTGGGAGATTGACATTAAGACCTTTTATTTCAACAAACAGTTTAATGGAACTTACAAATATAGAAGGTGCCTATATTATACAGAATGTTTATAATCAACATATTGCAAATTAAACCATCATTTTAAACACCTCAAATTTTCACAATTAAATATTTTGAAAATACAGTATGTACTAACACTTCTGCTTATCAGAACCTAGTTGCCTAGTAATTTACAATATATTGTGACAACCCAGTCTTTACTAACATAATAGTTAACTGTTGAAATTGAGACATGGTATTTGATAACACTGTAATTTAAAGGTGCATATTTAAAAGCTTCTGTGTTTCCAGAGCTAGGATAATTTACATTGTTATCCTGAAAATGTTAGGAGATTTTAGTGCTAACAGCCCCAACATTGTTTCACTGCAATTTCTGTAGATTTTTTCTTTTACTAGCACTTGCTCCTGTTATTAAGATAAAGTTCAACAGCCAAGTAGCACGGATTTCCTCGTATGGAGGAACAAACCAGAAATTGACAGCTTTCACAACAGACACTAGTGATTTAATGCTTTGATGTCCCAAACATATTTTAGCAACTACCACACATTACTGTGTTTTAATCTAGACCGAAATCATGCATAAAGAATGTGTCTCTCAACTATTCAGCAGAGGTAATTACAGTAACACTGAAAGGCTTTGTACTGTACCTAATCCAATGAGAGTATCCCTGGAGTGCATTAATAACAAAATTCATTACTGCAGCAGGGTACATTTTCCTTGTTCCAGATTTAATGCAAAAGGATGTTAGCCCATTGTTGACTTCAAGCAATATGGAGTTTTCAGGGGCTCAAAGTGAGGAAGAAAGCATCAGAGCCAAACAATGAGGTACAGCATTTGAGGAACGGTTTTAAGACAAAGAAACAGCAGCTGCCTCTGCCATGCACGCTTTCCAAAATCGTTATCACTGCCTTTTTCCTTGGGGAAATCTAGGCCAACATTTTTATTAAATAACGTATCAAGCAGGTTCAGAAATGTACATTTAAGCCCCACTACCCTCAGTGACAGCCTGTTTTAACATCACAGACATTCTAGCTGCCAGCAGACCCGAGAAAGGTGTACACACTTAGAACTGCTTGCTGTTGCTTGCTATTTGTTACAAAACTATTGGAGAAATTTTAGTTAAAATGGAATGTCAATGGACTTATACAAGAGAAAGATGTGTGAAAAGCAGTAACAAAGTGACTGGTGAAATGAAATTAATTGTAAGAAATATATTTGAGACAGTTGTCTTGTAGGCCTTTCATCTTCCACATTGTTACAATTTTGACCCCTATTTGTTTTCCTTCCATTTGGTCTTAGAATAAAAAAACAAACAAACAAACAAAAAACATTGGCCTTTGCTTTACCACAAGTTTAAAGCCTTCAACAGACATACTGAATTACTGACAGTCAGCTACCTAAGCAGACAAGGAGTGTATCTCTAGTTGAAGCATTAGGAAAGGAGACATCTACTCAAATGCAAATTCTCAATACCAATAATATAATTTCCTCGCCTTTTCCCTGCTGTCTGAAGCAGTTAAGACTTCAGCACTTTTGAACTGTCAAAAGAGAATGTATTTTCTTAATGTCTCCTTTACCATCAGTATGACAATTCTGTCCACTGTTATCATGAGCAAAACAGACAAAACCCCTCTCTCCTCAGACTATATTTTAAATCACGCATTAGCAAAACAACTCACCTGTCACCTGTAGTTATCTGGAGCTTGTGTGATGGTCTGCACTGCCAAGTCGCCTAACTTCCGAGTCAGGCCATAACAGTGTTAAAGCACTTCAGGAAGCAAAGGGCAGGAATGACTCTAATTTTTTTTCCCCTCTTTTGAGAAAACCCCCAACTGGTATTGCCATAACTTGCAAGACTCCTGTTAGTGATGATGTCCACTTTTATTTCCCTCATTTTATTTTCCTACCTTTACTAGATTAAAATCTCTTTCTGTAAGAATACAAACTTAAATGTGGTTAATGCTGTACAGTTCATAAGATGTCTGCTACATTACCTTATTCTCTACTTATTTAGTGTTATACACAACTATTTAGAGGTATTTTACAGTATTTACAGTTTCTCAAATTGTTTAAGATCAAAAGATCAAGTAACTCCCTAGACTCCAGATGGGGAAATCTGTGAAAGGTTCCCCAGTGGTATGTACTTTCACACTGATTATAATTTTTGAAATTCACACAGTTTTATCATCACTTTCCACCTGAGACAGAACTGAACTTCACTGCAGGCAGGAGTTATTTACCTTGATTTTCTATTTCTTTTACATTAGAAGACCGTATCAGTCCTTTCTAAAATCATATCCTCAAAATGTGGTTTATCATGATTATTAAATAAATGCAATTAAGAAAAGAAGGAAAAGAAGCTGGGAAGAAAAAAAAAAAGAAGTCAGGAAGAAAAAGATTATATTACCCTAAGATTAAAATCTCAACTGAAACAGATATGGAATTGAAGGTGGAGGTGTGAAGCTGGTCCGTACACTCATGTCCCTGATGGAATGACACGTCCTGGTGTGGAAAACCTAAAAGTCTATATAGTTTCCTAAACTCTACTGTTATAAAAGGGGTGAGAGACAAATGTAATTCATATCCCTGTGAAAAAGTTCAGTGGGTTTTACATATAACTGATGCACTGGTGAATATGAGTACATGGGAAGTAAACAGAGGTCAAAATCACTTATAGCCTCTGTAAGTCTGCAGTGGCCTTGCAGCCTGCTGAACAGATCCTGAGTAATTAATAACTTAGTAGGCTTTGATAGATCTGGGCCTGGATGTGGGAAGGAGGATTTTCAGGGAAGTGAAGATGTTACTCCCAAGATAAGGTTACAACATTACTGAAGATCATTTTGTGGGGCCATAAACCTATTTTTCAGTGTAATCTGGAACACGTGGTATTACTTTGCACTTGAAAAAGCAACCTGGTGACCATTCTACCATTTGTGAGCATGCATAACACAGGCAAAACAAATTATTAGCTGAGAAAACATCATCCTCCATTCTTGGTGTCATCTCCACTTTTATATTGCTGCTGCACTCCTGCCTGGATTCAGAGCTGCAGCGAGCTCTCTCTGAGCTGCATGTGATAGACAAGTGTCACCAGGGACAAGAGAGAGGCAGATGCTGGCAATTACAATGCTCTCCCAAAAACATATGAATGCGGAGACGAAAGCCCAAGACTGAAGTGATAAAGCCAGTAAGATCCTTCAGCTCCTTCCCTGCACTCTAGCAGCCTGTATATAAATTCATGTGTGCAGATAAACTAGCAGTGTCAAACTCCTGAGCTCTAACTGTATGTTTTTCAACGCTATTCCAAAGAAACACAAGAACCAGTAATACTGATAGATAATAAACTTCAAATATATAACCATAGGTATCTCTTGCTGTACGTCTTGTCTATTTCTAGAAAATGCTTAAATGTCTGCATTGCACTGTACATTTCTTTACATGAAGATTCTTATCTTCTTGTGAAGCAAAATTTAATGGAGATAAAATACAGGCCAAACCTTTATCTGAATGCTCCAATTTCAGAGTGGAGGAGGAGCCAAATATTTAATTTAGACTTAAAAACTTGCCCACGCAGTTTTTCAACCAGTGAAGAAAAAGCAGATAAAATCATGTCAACTTGTATTTAAAAGAGTGACAGTCGCTAATATATTTGCTAGAAGAGACAGCAGTGTACATGCTAATAATTTAAGCCATTAATTTAGCTTGTGCTAGAAGATGACAGCCTTCTCTTCATGCTGTGCTAAATGAATAATGAATGATACACTCCCAAGGCAACTTTAATTTTTAAAGCCAATACTAATACTTACTCACCCGTGTCAGATACGTAGAGGTAGATGTTATGATACAGAATGATACCTTTATCAAAGTATTCACAAAATAAATCCAACGAACCATTCAGTCCTGCTGTACCACAGGGACAGTGCTTATGGCAGAATTCTGCTTGGTTTTATATTGACACTCACTGTCTTGGCATTAAACTGCCATAGGTTTGCAAACGTGGTATCTCTCAGCCCTCACGAACCCCCACCTTCTGTGGGTTTCCACAGGTACCAAATAGAAGCTTGGTTCCTTCCAGTAATTCACAGATTCTTAAACCAATCCCATGAAATGAGGCAAAATCAGCATGAGACCTTGCCTTTGCAAGTAAGCGCCATAAACAGGGTGACAGCAAGTGACCCACTCTGAGATGGTTACTCATACTCCTCTCCCTGGGGCTTCCCGTACTGTTTACAGACTCTAAGCTGAAGCATTCCAAACCAGGAAAGGCTGCAGGACGGCTCCCTGCAGCCAACCATCAGCTCTGAACACTATCTTAACAGTGCAGTAGAAGAAACAGACAGTTGTCTTTTAAAGAAAAACAAATTAAAACAAATTAGGCTTCAATTCTTGGGATCCAATGATAAAAATTTTTGTTGGTGAAATGCACCGTTTCACAGAGAAGTTTTGCAAGATAACAGTGAAGACAATGAAAATCCACAGAAGGGAAAATGCTTCAGGCCTACCTAGTTGTATTCTAACATACATCCACACTGTCTGCAGAAATGAGTGATTAGATCACTTAAAGAATCACTGTCAACATCACTTACACAACAGAAAAACATCCAGGTCAGAACAACAATTTGATAGGCAGAGCCTGGTAGGTAACTGTGCAGGATTAACCCTTAGCAACAGTGATGGACAAGTGATAGAAGCGAGTAGATGACAGATTTCAGATCTCCCTCAAGCAGTTGCCATGGGGGTGACCAGTGAGTTGTGGAAAGGGAAAGCAGATTTTGGAATTTTAGACATAGGCTTGCTATACTCCACATTACACATGTAACCCATAAGTTCATTGCCAACCTTAACAATTTGCCATGAAGCTCACCTAGCAGATGGCTGTTCAGATGAGCCTGCATTCGGCCATCATAGCAAACAAATGTCTCAAACTCAGCCCTATGGCAGCCCACTACACAGCCCGGCCACTCTCAGATTAGCAATGGCTTTTGAGTCCCTAACAGTCCAACAAGCACTCAAAAGAAATCATCTTATGTGATGTCTTCTCCATAATCCAGAAATTTCCCAAGTTTCTAACAGAAAATTATGGCCTTTGAAAGTAGATGAAATCAAATACTGACTGGAATCCAAACCCAAAACTGTTCCCCTTAAATTCTGGAACCAAGTGGACACACTTGCTCCAGCAGGGAGATGACTATTGGTAGACATTCAAGAAGAACTGCTGTGCAGGTAAAGGAAGATTTTTCTTTGACAGTAGATCTATAACTATGTTGTTGTTTTGGCATTTGACCTAAAAGGGGCAGCAGACTGTCCCATTTAAGAAATGCATGCCAATGCTTGCTTATATTTCTGGCACACCTTCAACCAAAATGCTGAGAACTAAAACCTTCCACCCCAATGATTCCAGACTGTTCAGGCTTTTGGTGTTTTCATCCTTGTCTATATTCTGCTTTGAAGGAAAACAGTACTATGCTTAAACCAACCAGTGGAAGACAAGATTTCGTTTTGTGCTAATATGTGGAAGCAATGCAAGAAAACTGTACAGATAATGTAACTGAACCAACCAATAGAATTTTTTATCAAATCAATTATTAAACTAATACTGATGGTGTTTCTATAGAATTCTTCTTTGTTTTCAGTTCCTAAGCTGACACTGAAGAACTAGTCATACCCTATCTCCTTCTGCCAAATTAATAAGAGCTTATGACTACGAAAGAGCTCCCAGTAATGGGATTCCTGCTCAGAAAAATCTTTTGGGTATCTGTTGTCAAATATTCTCATTCTTAATAGCAGGAGCAAGAACATTCAATACACACCTTTTCCTCACACTGTATTTACCTGCTTTTCATGGCATTTCAGCATATGCTTAGGGACAGCCCTAAATTTTGCAAGGAAGGATGGGTATTATTTCCTAACATGCCATCTTTAAAAGAGAGAAATTAAAACCCATATTGCAGCATTTGTTTTTCCAACTCCCTCAACCAGGGCAGAAAAAGATGATTCAGCCATTAAAACCCCCCAAATCCTCATTTCTGGAAACTAGAGCGGCTGAAGACATGCAGAAACAGAGATGGGAAGTAGGTTTTGAAATCTGTACCAGCTACAGTGCATCTCAGTCCTGCCCAGAGGCAGGAGGTATTGGGAGGCACGTGGGGGCTCCTACTCTGTGTGCTAGTCCTGTGCCTGTCCCTTCTAACAGCAACC
Organism: Chloroceryle aenea; assembly: GCA_013399075.1. Taxonomy (NCBI): domain Eukaryota; kingdom Metazoa; phylum Chordata; class Aves; order Coraciiformes; family Cerylidae; genus Chloroceryle; species Chloroceryle aenea. Next base: position 198,160 of record VWZY01009823.1, on the reverse strand, counting down.
ATTTGCAGCACAAACTTAATTGGTCAAGTGGCTAAAACCCAGGTCTTCTCAGACTTGTATTCTGCCCTGTGAGCTGTAACAAGAGCAACACTTCACAGAATGTGACAGTCAGATCTCAGTGACAACAGCATTTCTGAAGATGAGATGCCATAGTTTTGCCGTTTGAGAATTGATAATGAAAGCAACCACTCTCTGTGAATCACTCGTAAGTGCTTTGAGAGGATGATTTAACCTTTGGAACAATCAGAAATGGCAACAGAAATGTTAGCAAGGTGTAAGTAAGTAGTTTTGGCTGTTAAAATAATACAAAGATGCATTGTATTTAAGCAGAATGTGCAGTTTTTCTTTGTCAAAGGACAATATTTAGAGGGAAAAATGATTTAGCAGTATAGGTACTGGTTGTTACTGAGCAGAACAGTAAAAAGACACCGCTAGTCTACATTTTAATATTCTCCAATCAGCTGGTGGGATAATAGGACAATACTACCAGGTTAGACAAAGGAAAACTGTCTTGTAACTGTGGACTACACCAAAATCAGCAAGGAAGCAAAACAGCTACCAATAAGTCTGGGCCTGGAAGAGAATCTGTGTTTATTTTTGCCTTTATAACCATTTTACAAATGGAGAACAACCTTGAGATTGGTCTACGGTTATTGAAAGTAACTGTCATTCATGGTTGTCTCTGTGTTTCTTTAAAAGTCAGCTGAACTCTGGAAGGTGTGCAGAACACTCTCATGCAGCGTTATCCTGCAGCACTTAACACAGCCCGATGGCATCACAGCTGAGATGGGATAATCAGGTACTTTCCTATCTTTTGCTAATTGCTCTGCCGGATGGCAGGTATTTGACAAGAACTGCCAAACACATTGTTTCTCAGAGGAGGCTGGAAGACCCCAACTCTGGCACGGATGGCTCCAGGACATTCATTTGCAATTTCACATCATCTTCAGCATACTGGCTCAGCTCTGATGCCTGTGCTAATGGATGAACTGGCTGTCATAAAAATCACCAATTTATAGAAGTATGATTTTCATATATAGCATCAACAGCTACCGCTGTTAAAAAATTTCAACCTTCTCTCCCTAGTTAGGGTTCTCACCACAAGTAACAACTCCTAAATTTTTTGCCTCCTGAAACTTATTCTTCCTGACAGAAGCCAAAGGCTTCTATCTTAACTGGTTAGCCTCTGATAAAGAATCCATTGAGGAACGTGGCCCTTACTCAATGGGTAATGCAGCACAGAAGCATATAGAAAATAGGACAATTCTTGTAAGAACTACCATTTGGTTTGGCCCTCCCCAATCCCATTCTTTACAGAACTGGCTTCTTTTACATTTGTTTTCCCAAGGAATGCTCCTGCCTTCAAACTGACAGCAGGAAATGCACAGTCCTGCAAAATAAAGATTCACCTCATTGAAGATGGAAAGAAATTTAAGATTTGAAGCTCCTAGATTCTTGAGCAGTAATCATCTTTCTGATCAGTGGACACTTACCAATGAAGTGACAAAAGCACGCAAACCTACCGCTTTGTTTCATACAAAAAAAATCCTTATAAATAGTATAGTAAAACAGAATATATAGAGTCATAAATCTAGCTCAAATAAGGGGTATGGTCTCACTGCACTGCAGCATCCATTCAACAGAACTGAATCTTCTTATGCTCCTATATTCATATACAAATACACTTTACAAGAAGGTTAGGGATTGTAAAAGTGATTACCTCAGTCGGTTGGTATAGGTATCTACACAAGTCTTCATTTTAGCCAACAAAGTCCCAACAGAAGCTTGTGACTCCAACTGTTCTTCCTCCTCTTCACTACTTTCTCCTGACAGAGGAAGCAGTAATGGTACCATCGATGTGCAGGATGCAATAGCTCGGAGTAATTCCAGCAGAGCTCGATAAAGGGGAACATGTCGGGCCATATCCAAAACTAGGAGAGAAAAACAGTTTACAAAAATTACTAAAATTGAAGACCCTTCCACTCTTAGTACAGACAGTTTAAATAGAAAAGCTAGATTTTAATAATTATTAAAGCATTAATTAATAATTACAAAACATTAATGATGAAGCATTAAAGCATTTAATGATAAACCACAGTATTTTGCAATAGCCACTTAAAATTTGTGTTTTAATGGACTTGTCTAGAAAAAATTGCACAAGATAACCTAGAAAACAAAAGTTGGCAAAGGGCACAAGAGGACAAAAGTGCTAGCAAGGGATGGAACGGGATCACCACATGCTGTATTAATTTCTATTAGCTTAATATGCAATCACAGCTCAAGTTACACGCTGACAGTAATCGCAAACAAGTACTGATGGAGGAAAAATTGTAACCTATAGTGCAGCTGGGTAGCAATTGCTGACTATAATAACGTAAATATTAATAAAGACTTTCCTCCCACCCACTGTATTTATAGTTATCTTCTCCTTTGGGAAAATTTGCATTACTGCAGGAATATTTATCGCCATGAAATAAATGGAGTTCTCCAATATGAAGTCTAGCTTTGCTTCTTTTCATGAAGTAAGTATCATTTTAAAAACCATTTTGCATTCTTCAAAGTATGCAAAGGCTCAGAAAAAGATGCAAATTTTATCTGCCTGCATATGAACCACAAAACAGTAAAGGTGAATAAGAATATACATTTGATAGGCAAACCTCACTTAGTGAGGTGCTGTTCAGTGTGACATATATGTATAATAGAAGTAACTGTGGGTAGAATATAGATATCAGCTCCTCTGACTAGGACAGACAGAGAGAGACACATAATTCTAATGAGTTCTCCCGGCACCACATTGTTTATTTTTCTTTTCCACTTGCTTGGACAAACACATAATGGATGTCATTTCAACTGACTTTGTAGCATTAATAGAAATCCTGAAAGCGTAGCAATACACAGATACTTTAACACAGCTGCTTCCTCTGTCCCTAGGACATGCTATTTTTAACCTAACTGCATAAAAAAAATTGCTCTTGTTTGAAGTATTTACAAATGACTGGGTTTCTGATGAAAGAAAGTTATGCTTTTCACAGAAAAAAAACCCCAAAACAACAAAAAACCAACCGAACCAAAACAAACCACAAACAAAAAGCCCCTGACAACTCGCATTAGGACAGAACAAAGCATGGAAGAACTCTTTAATGTTTCATTTAGCACAACTCACCCTCCAAGCTAAAACAGATCACAAACTTTCATCTCCTGTCACAAAACCCTTAGCTCTAAATACAGCACAATGGGACAGCATAAAAAGCCAAGCAAATTCAACAAGCCAGTTTTATCCAGGTTTAAAGATGGATTTTTCTCTACTAGGAGCTGGAGCTCTTTGATTAACAGCTTGCTATTCATATTCTGAAACCATTCCAATGACACAAACTTAACTGGGTAACTTTCTGTTGTGTTGAACTGGAGGAAAAGTTACTGAAAGAAAGCATTAATGTGTCAGGCCTGGTATCATGGCTCTAAAAATATCCTGTGTCAAAATATTCCATATATTTAAAGCAAACTTCATTGAATTTCAATCCTGATATTAAGAAAAATTTCAATTATCTGTTTATTCTTATATTTTACATATATATATTCTTTATCCCCAGCTTCTAGTCTAGTGAACAATCTCTGCCCACAGTCTGTAAATTTGCCTTCTAGTAAGCATGATGATGTGTGAATTAGAAAAAGGAAAAAGAGGAGAGAGAAGGAAAGAGAAGGGATAAAAGGGGGGGGAGGGCAGGGGGAAGAAAGATAGAGAGGTGTGAGGGGAAAAGCAGAGGAAAAGAAAGGGAGAATGGGAGACCATAAAACCCATAGTGTAGCCTTTGCCAGAAGCCACCTCCCACCTGTAGTGATAAAGACCAAGCACCTCCTCAATTTAATCAATAGCTGTTCATTATGAAGATAGTGTGTGAAATTTAAGATACAACCTCTTAGATAACCACAGCATTTCACTTCTGAAAAGCTTTTATTTATTTATTTTACCAATGAAATTTTCATGAGGCTGGAATATATAATTTCAAACCCTTCAATGCTTGCTTGCCCTCGTCTTTGCTAAATGGGTAGTTAAATTCAAAATTACTGTCATGAGGGAAACTGAACGGACATAACTTTAAAATGGGAATGTTTTCCAGAAAGATAGGAGAGAATTTCTGGTTTTAACAGATTCAACTCACTTGCACTGCTTTGCAGTTGTTGCCATGTGAAACAAATTAAAAGAATTCACTTGGTTTCCATTTAAACAATCTTTTAGGAAAGAACTATCAGTTTCTTCAGTTTCTTTTACCTTAATGCTAAACTGTTCTCAACTCTTTTTTTTTTTTTTTTCCCATTTTGTGTCTTGTTGTTTTTTTCCTAGGCCTCTGTTAAATTTACTAAAGATTCTGACCCATACAAATGTGTTTATCTATGCAAAATGCCAGAATTCCCCCCTCCTGCTGTAAAGAACTAAAAATTGGCAAATTACTGTTTATTACCTTTATTTGGCAGTTCATCTACTCCTTGTGCCTACTTTGCTTTCAACTGAAAGAGAATGCCAAGCTAACTACGGTACATGTTTTCTGCAGATACAGCTCTGCTTTCTAAAACAGATTTAAGAAGATGAGCATTTTTTAAATCCCTGTATTTACATGTATTAGATGTTCCAAACTGGAGAGCGCTCAATTTTTAAGACACTATGTTTAAGCCACTAGGACTACAAGACACTCGCCTGTAAAATACCCACTGGTCTATAACTATTGTTGTCTAACATGTCCATCTCTTCCTGGTGTGGCTGAATGCACCTTTCTGGACTGACAGAGGCTTAGCAAGTCCAGCAGCATTCCAACTACAACATCAATGTTCAGGCTGTACCACTCGGACTCCGCCATCATCCTTACTGCTTACAGTGTTTGCAGCATAATTAATTAGTTGGGATTTATGATAGATGTCTTTCCTCCAGATACCATTATGTATGTATTTGGGGAGAGTATTTCAGAAATATAAATCATACAGCCCTGTAAAAAATATTTAGATCCTGTAACAAAGTCATTTAAAGGCAATTAATTAAAATACTAAGAACGTGAATAGTAATATAAGTCTGCAAATCAACAAATAACTATTTCCATCTAATAGAAGCAATGGAAGCTTTAGAATATCTTAAATATGTCAGATGCTAACATAATGTGATTTATATGGGTATGCACATAAGCACACCAAACTGCAAACACAGAGTATTCCTAAAATAATGGAAACAGGAGATTAAAATTCTTAGCTTTCTAGAAATGATAGATGGATGTATTATCTGGGATTCTCTGTTATTCCAAAATCAAAAATGTTATTAAATAATGACAAACACCATTTCCAAACAGCTCAGTTTGGTACTCTCAGACTCCCACACTGAGTGTGCCTGGACCACCCTGGCTCTTAGGCACACACAAACTGTGGCGTCTTTCTCATCTGCCTGTTTTTGTGCTGTTGGTTCTCCCCAGTTCTGTGAGGCAGTGAATTTCTATGGAAGGGCCAATCCCCACTACCAAGGCAAGGACCAGTTCAGAAGTTGCCCATTATTGACTGTTAAACAGAACTGCTGCTCTAGGGAGCCTATCTGAACTTTCCCTAGGTTTCCTGAGTGTTCTTCAAATCACATTACTTTTATCAAAAGACAGGTAAAGATTAAATTATTATTAGAGTCAAAGCAGGGATTTGCACTCCATTATTATCCTGCTTCCTTAGCTGCCTTTAACAGGGCTGTCAGGACAGGGCTGCCTGGTAACAAGTGTTGCCTTGGAGCAGGCTCCAAAACCAGTGCCTGGAACTTGGTTTCTGCACTGCCTGGCGCAGTCTGCTTCCCCTGAGAGCTTCCTATGAGCTTCTCAAATTGCATTCGGTAAATACACATTAAGGTGTTACCTTTTGGCTATACTAGTAGTTAACCACTTCAAACAGTGAAGCATGAAGCTAAGCAGAAGCTAAAAACTGCTGCTGAACCTGGAGTATGAGAAGCCAGCTGCAGGACACCTGTAAAACAGCCCCTTGCTAGGGCCAGGAGGCAGCTGTGACAGACCAAGGTGAGGGAGCAGGGCCGGGAGGTGACAGAGCAGCAGGGCAACACTACCACAGTGACCAGGAAGACTATGACAGCTGTGCTCTTGAAGGTTGGAATTCCATTGCTACCACAGACAAATGATTTAAATGATAGTAACAGCAGTATCTTTACTATCTATTTTTTTTAATTAATTGCAGAGTTCTGGAAGGATGAGTAGACACATTCAAAAAAAAGAGTCCAATGTCTTACTATCCTTGATAATTAGCAAAGAAGTTCACTGGAGCTTTTCTGGACAATAGGCGGCACGCATATATACTCACAATTCACATTGAAGACATGTCTCAGTTCTGAATTTATGTATTTTGCATTTATGTAAAGCAGAAATCTCAGCAAGGTCATTTGCTAAGATGGGTAGGAATGGCAAACATCTGGAAAACATCTAATGGTTTAGTGGGATAGTCCATCCATCCCTACTATTCTTTTAGGTAATAAAGGTCAAGCTTTACCAGAGTCACTACAGTTCAGTTCACCTCTTTCCACAACATTAGCAATTTAGAAAGACTCTGAAAGCTGAACAGGTTAGAAAACAACAAAAAAAACCCACAGAGATTTCATAAAATCAGGTATCCCTTGTTTGGGATGGTGGTAGAGGGAAGATGACTCTGACCAAAGTCATTTTAAGAAGGCTTGACTTTCAGGAACTGCTGAGCATCCTGTCTTGTGAAAACTGCAGTCTTTCACAAATGCCTAAGGTCATAAGCTATTAAGGCACTGATCCTATTTTTGAAAACTTCTAGACACAGCCTACTTATTCACACAAAAAATGAACATTCAAAGATTATGTCTGTATTTTCAGAACATTTCAACACATCTGTTTATTAATCACCAATATAAATCTATGTAATACAAAGACCTAAGACCACCCATATGCAATGCCAACCTTAATGTAATAAAAAACAGCGTATGAGGGCAGGTAGCTTCATAGGATCAATGTATCTCCTTAGATTGCATATATATCTGTAACAAGATAATGGTCCAACTGTGTCTAATACTCCTTTGCTTTATTTTAATATTATACAATATTCAAACAAAGAATAGCCAGGCCTAATGGCCCATTAAATAGATAGTACTGAACAGCAATAAATTTTTTTTGCAATTCATTTAACAACCTCAGTACAACTTAACTGGCCATGAATATGATTATAAAACTTATTTCCATTGCAAAGGATATTTAAAACATATCACAAGAAAATACATGTGTATGTTTAAATAAAGGAATTTATTAATATAGAATATTCATTAGATGAAAAAATCTTTAACTTTATAGCAGATTAAAGAAACAGAGAAGAGCAACTTACAAGAAAATGATGAAAAGTTCTGCTTTACTTGCATCTAATGTGAAGGCCTTCCCACTGTGATTCTCACCGTGACCAAACTAGGAATTCCTAACCAAAAGGAACCTACAAACTTGATGGAAAATAAACCAAAACAGACACTCCAGGAAAAAAAGAAAAAAACAAACCAAAACAAACACCTTTACCTATTTTAAATATACCATGTTGCCTGATGTTCACCCTCCTTGCTTCTGTGCTGTGAGAAAATCTGTATATAGAATCATAGAATCGTTTGGGCCAGAAGGGACCTCCAAAGGTCATCTAGCCTGACCCCCCTGCAGAGAGCAGGGACATCCTCAACTGGATCAGGTTGCTCAGAGCCTTGTCGAGCCTCACCTTGATTATCTCCAGGGAGGGGGCCTCAACAACCTCCCTGGGCAACCTGTTCCCAAGTTCCACCATCCTCATGGTAAACAACTAGCTTCTAACATCCAATCTAAATCTACTCTTCTATAGTTAAAAACCTCTCAATCTATCTCCTGTACATCATTTCTCATTTACTAGATTTGCATCTTTTAAGGACTTTCTCAATTTCAGTTATTTTAGAAGCCTACAGAACTATTTCTTTTTATTTCTGACCAATACACATGACTGACTTTCTGTCTTTGTTGAGGGAAAGACAGGTTTGCTGGCAGCCACAGCAGAAGGTGTAACTGGAAACTCTTTCCAAATCACAGCCCTTTTATTTGTATTCTCAAAGACATCTGCCACTGCAAAAATAAGAGGGGGTGGTCATGAATAGGCAATTAAAAGGAAATAACTGAAAAAAGGCATTCTGGAGAGAATGCATATCTAAAAACAGGAAATGTAAAGCAATATTCTTGCAAATGGCTATACATGTGGCTTACATTTAACAGATCAGAAGAGGAAGAAAAAAAAACCCAAACCAAACAGGTTACAACTTGAAATGACCAAATTGATCTCTGTAATAATAAATGAAATTGAATTTTGAGTTTATAATTACTCTCTCATCTTCCATTCTAAGAGGCCTCCTTCATGCATTGGGTAGTTTCCAATGACCCAAGAGATGCCTCATTTCTTATTTTGTTTTGAATTTATTTTTCTCCTATTTCAATGACACTTTGTATCTTCCTGGAAAGATGAATGATTGTATTTTGTTAAATATTCATCCAGAAGTAGCCATCTAATCCTGCCTGTGTTTCAAGGAAAGAAACCCACTGTTCTAACATCCAAGTAGGAAGATTATAAAATAATAATTCTGTTCTATTCATATCATGGACAAGTGCTCAAAATCTGCTACAGTATATCCTAACTTCCCTTGCAATAAACCCAAGAAAACATGTTTGTTTTACAAGATACCTACTTTTTTTGCCTTTTATGGTAATAAAGTTTAAAGGGCATTGGTCTCATCAATTTAAGAAGCTCAAAGTAAAATAACATGTTCTCATTATGACACTTACTAAAAAGTTTGTCCAATGTCAAGATCATGACTACACACTATTTTTTTATTTTCTTTTTACCTCCAAACAATCTAAAAGTAATACTTAAAGTTCTAATTTTACATCATTTCTGAAAGACGCCTGGTAATTACTGAGGCCATATTTGTGATGCCTTAGTACATTATTCACAAACCTAAATCCCATACCCATGATCAAAATAAAGATTTCGATATCTCATTATCATATTAAAGACTCTTGGTAGCTACAACCATCTCTGTTCAGAAAAGCCACAGAAAGGAAACACTCACTTCACGTTTTTAATGAAAACCTTCAGACACAGTCTTGTGGCCACAGATGCTGCCAAGCATGAGCGAGATACACTCCTTCCGACGGGGCCACACATCCTTTGGCTGATATTTCAAACTGGAGCCACTCCTCAGCCCCCCTTTACTGCATCTTTGCAAACATATGATCTATGAATGCAGTCTACGCTGCAGGCAATAGTGTCAGTTCCAAATACGTCATGCTCTGCTGCCTCTTGATTTTCAGAATCAACCCAGGGCAAGCCTCTTTTATAATAGGCCTAATTAACACCCTGTGTTCTGCTCCATTTTGGTAGAAAGCAAAGATTGCCTACAGAGGATTTTAAAATCGGATCTCTTTAAGAAATCATTAGCCTTTGGGTAAAAATAAAACTAAAGCTTTCTAAATATTGTCATCTTGTAATAATTTAATTAGAACTATTTTCACAGTACCATTTTCAGTAAGAGAAAAAATGGCAGCAAAAAAGAGGAGTCCTCCTGCAAGAAGAAGAAGAAGAAGGGGTTAACCCCCATACAGGTCATGAGTTACAAATCCTGTGTCAGAGCAGTAAAGCAACGTGAGAGAGGTGGGCCTCTGAACCCAATGTGTACAGTGTCAGGCTCCAAGTCAATTATTATTATTATTATTGTTCAGATTCAGCTTTAAAATTTTGCTCTTACTATGTCAGCACTGAGCACATTAGCAGTAAAAAAAAAAAAATCAGATCAAATATTAGAGAAGGTGAAGAGAAATTAGAAATTACTTAATGAGACTGCATTCAAATATTAGTACCACTTCAATACCATGAGCATTCTTCCCCTTTCTCAGAGCCAGGACAGAGCTGAAAAGGGACAAGTGAAAAGCGACTAAATAACCCAAGGTACAGACCGAGCTGCTGTGCTATCTGAAATGAAATAAAACTAAGACTTTGCAGTCTCGGTGACTAATGAAGTGTATCATAAAGTTTTCCTTTAAAAATTATGAGTGGTATAAGACTGATCAACACATCCAAAGGACTAGGCACACTGTCAGAAGAAATCATGTATAAGAACAAAGACTACACAACACATTACCATTAATCTTTGGAAAAGCTCAGCACTAAATGCTGTAAGTTGTTACAGGTTCAACAGTAATTGGGTAAATTCATGTAAGAATAGCCCATGAAGGGCTAATAAATGAGGAGACACCACCCTTGGCAACATGTCAGCCCCATTCCTATATTCTCCCAGAGGCAGCTGTTATTGTCCACTATTGATGATAAAGTAATTGGCTAACTACCTCATTCTGTTCTGGCGTTGGTATTCTTTTAAGTGTCTTCTAGGAAACTCGGAAAAAAAACCCCAACCCAGTTTAACTGCAATATAAAAGGAAAACAGTGTTCAATTATAGAAGCAAAATGGATTGCTCAAGTTAGTTTGTCAGTCATCTGGAGTTAGTGCAATCATGTGGCTCAAGGGAGCAGACCATTGCTCTTAATTATTTCTAGTTTGCTTTTTTTCAAATAATATTTTATTTTGGTGTAATATTTTTGGGAAAGTCAAGCACTACTTAAAACATTGTTACAAATGTATCCACGAGTCCAGAAAAGTCCTTTGCCAGAAAAAGCAGGAGGTGTTATTTCATTAGGCTGGTGTGTATAGTTGAGTAAACAGACACAATTTCCTGTATTTCAAAAAGACAGGAAAAAGAAATCCAAACCATATAAAAGACATAAAAATCACACTGAGCTTTTAAAGCATAAGTGAATACTAAAACCATGCATGGTCCCCAGTTTTGGAGATACTACTATTTCCATGCCACACTCTAGTCCCTGAAAATGGAATCTGTTAGGGATCACTCTCTACCACTAAGTAGTGCTTTAAATAATCTTGAAAAGGTGATCAGGTGAAAAAGGGACATTTCTTGCAGGCAACAGAGCCATCTGACATGGGCGGTGGGGAATACACCACATCGAAATAATTAATGAAAATTAAAAATACAAAATTCTATATTCACTGGTTTTGTTTGTCTGTTGGAAAAAACGGTCCAGAAAACATTGGCATAGAAAGGTTGTGAGCAGAGCACTGCAGAGGACGTCCATACTGCCACAGTCCATACCCCACTGCAACCTTTAAGAAACTCGCCTCTGAAAGATTGCTGGGTTTACCCAACATTAGTTCTTTAAAAGCAACAAAATATGAAGAAACAGAATTAAAGCATAGAGCTATAACCAAATCATGCCTGTATTCAAATCTAGAAAACAAGTGGAAGGAAGCATCCAAGCTGTAGGATTGCTCCATGTTTTCCAATAAATAAATAATGATATAAAGAAATATATAAAAAAACCTGTGAGGAAAGATAGATTGATAGATCTAGATCTATCAAGAAAACCATCAGAGCTACATGAGTACAAAGTTTTTTTGCCTCGTCAGGGGTTGAAAAACACTTTTATTATTAATATAACTCCTTACTATAGCATTTAGGAGTTACTGATCCTTTTAATGTTACTATTTGAGGTAGATGTAATAAAATAAATCTAATATTAAATGAAAGCTAGGAGTGTCAAATTAATCTTCCACTTAGCCAAAAAAATAAGAAAAATATTATCTGTAGAAAAAAAAGATGCAAGATTTAAATATTCTGCAGACAAAACCTTTCTTAAGGAAGTACAACTAAAATCAAGACAAAGCAGGTTCAAGCTTGCCTACCACCTCATGTTAAGTATCTCAAGTGCAGGCACTCCACAGAGATGAAATTAAAGGTATCACTACTTTAAGAACATAAAGCAAGATTTTAAAGGAAGTTATTCGGGCTTTTCAGCATGCCTGCACTGGAGGTAGGAATAGTGATTTCACTATTTTTGGCAGAGGAGTGGGCAAGCAGCCACCCTGAAATGGTCCTCAGTCTTATCATTACCCCTTCCAGCCCATAAAACAGTCACAAGTATTTTAGAATAAGATGGGAATTGAAAATAAGATGGAAAGCTGCCATTTCATTGCCCATGCTGCACAAATTGATGTGAAATTTCAAAATTAGATAATGAACTTGTGGGGTATTTTTAAACCATTACTTCAGCAGCTGGAAAAAGGCCAAGACTTGGGTCTTCTGTCAGAAGAGGATATCAACCTTATTACTGCATGGAAAGGACGTGCAGTTCCTGTGCTTTATGGCAAACTTTCCATACATGTGAGCATGCCTACAAGATCTTGTTCTCAGGGGACAGAAGAGAGACTACTTAGGGATCTCATTCTGACTTAAATATCTAATTATTTCGATTGGCTGAGATGGACAAGCCCCTGTGCATATGCAAAACAGAACCTTTATAACTTCAGCCTGCTTTCTAGAGAATGGTTGTTTAAATACCAAGATGGGCTTTTGGTGAGAGCCTCCCTGAGTCTAAATTAAACTAACCCCTTGTACTCGCTGCACATTGAATGTGCCTTCAGAATGTAAACAGCTATGTGGTAAATTTATCAACCAGTTTAACTAAGCACCACATATGCTGGGGTGAATAACTGATTCTCTGCCCTAGACTTATGGAACAGCAGAATTTCAACATTCTGTGCAACCTTATGCAAATTTCTGCATCACATATTAAAATGGATCATCCTTCATTATGTCACCGTGTAACAATAAAGACCAACTCAAAAGAGAAAAAAGCACTCTTTTTCAATGAGCAGTACTATTTTGAAGTTGTCCTCTAGAGAGGGTAAGATAGAAATACTATGAAAAAAGCTAGAGTTTGTGTATTGAAATAATCTACCATAGATTACCTTTTTTTCTAGACTAAATCCTTCTGCCAGAGATCCCTTTCCTTTGACTTGTATGCAACAGCATGAATACCCTCAGAGAACAGTAAGAAAGGAAACACTATGAATGAGAAGCGTCTGCACAAGAGTAGTGGAAATGCCAGATACATCTACAATATTTTATTTTGAAAAACAGGAGAGAAAACAAGAACAGAAAAGAAATAGAAGTCAAGTAAGACTGTTACTCCTCACTTGACCAAACAAATGAGACTTTCAACAGCTGAAAACAAAAGCTGGCCCTCACCTCAATGTTCCAGGAAGATGCTCTATGAATGCATGCTGAGTTAAATGCCTCAGCTAACAAAAACCTTCCCTTAAAGTACAATGAGCTTACTCTTAGGAAAGGCAAAGTAAAAATGTCTAGAACTCACCCTGGCAATCTGTTCTGTACATGAACAGAAATAAGGGGACTGAGCTTATCCAATTGTGTTGTCACTAATTGACAAAACCACTAACATGGAAAAAGACAAAAAAAATTGAAACTGAAAATGGCTTCCAGGCCTTTCAGGAATCTCTTATGTGTACAAATAAAACATTTGTGCCCTGCAGTTGTTACTGTATCTTTAGCAACAAGGACTAGGAAGGCATAAGAGTATAAAAAAAAAAAAAAACAGAAAAGGAAAGAAGTAGATCACACATTTTGTGATATAATATGGAACCACAGGGCATCTAGTATGTCACATTCTCCTCTGATGTCATATTCTCTTCTCAAAAAGGACTGAGTCTGTTGGTAATGAGAGGCATCATTTTCAAAATGAATTCTTAATACCTCCAGTAAAATCTGTGGAAGTTTGTAGCACTCTATTCCAGACAACCAGCACTCATATTCCAACTCACAATTAACAAGACGAAAAAGAAACTGCTTGAGATGTACTGTCTGACTGAAGTAAAGTAATATAGAATGGGAGGCCCAGTAGTATTTACTCTGGACATTTTGAAAGATGCAATATGGTATTTGCAGTTTTAAAGGGCCTCCTGAACGTCCTTGCCAATTCCTCTCTGATAGAAAGACAGGCTAGCTGCTATCATTACACAAGCTCCCAATCTTGTCTTACAAGCAGGGATATAGCTACCAAAGTTGGCTTCCAGTTAATGAAGGTGTGAAAGGAGATCCTCGATGAAACACTCACAGGCCATAACAAGATAAATGGACCAGTAAAGCTTAAGGATAGGCTACTTCCACATCAAACAAGGCAGAAGATTTACTGTCTTGTGCCTTGAACAGTCACATCAGTAACCTGGAAATTAAACAGCTATGACAAGATGGGGACAGTCTATTGGTAGAGAGAATTTCATGGAACAATTATGGCCAAACCCAAACAGTTCTGAAGACGACAGCCCCGACGTTTTATTTCTCAAGTGATTAATTTACAATAAACATACAGAATGTAACTTGGGAATGAAATGAACACCAGCTGCATCTTATGTATGATTTGTTAGCTTTTACACATCTTTGTAACAAGGATCAGCATCTAACTGCATTTCTCCTGAAAGCTTATTAAAAAAGATAACTCATCTGTGGGAGGCCAGAACACAAACACCACAGTATAGCAACTTTTTACATAAACCATTTACACAGTGAGTGCAAGGCATCTGTCAAAAAAGCCTATCTCATGTTAGTACCAGAAAAACAATGTCCAAGTGGATCCAAAGGGGAACAGAAAAAAAATTGCAAGGCCTTGGCTGGCAGATACAGATACATAAGCAGTCTGTTCCTCATGCTTTCAAGGTAAGTCATATTACCCTGCAACCACAGAGGTCTTGAACTTCATAGTAGTGTCCACATGAGAAAGAAACCTTATTTATTTACATTTTCAGGGTTGTCCTGTAAAGAACAGTTATGATTTAGAAAAAAATCTTGGTGATTTAAGGTTCATAAAAACAGACATAAACCCCCACCCCATTCTTGATTCCGGAGTACTGTTTTCCTGAAAAGTACTCTGCATTATTTATGCAGCAGGACAAAAAATATGTGGGTGAGAAGCAGGGGAAGGAAGAACAAGGTGAGACCTGAGAAGCCTGACTGAAATCTAGCCTTTACCCCTCCTGTTTCTCACCTGATAGTATATCTTTCCCACATAACTGCCTTCGCTCTGCAAAACATAACATGTACTTCAATTCTCTATGAAGTGAGTGGGGCCAGAGGTTGCAAGCAAGTCTGCACTATGCTCTCTACATGCAGCTGCAAGATCCACCACTAGCTGTGTAAATCAACAAAGAGCTCTCCAGTTAATGGGTTTATGGTTAAAAGCCATATAAAACAATATGCAGTACAGAAACAGGTAAAAACTGAAGCAGAAGTTAGTCTCTCTGTGATCTTTGCTAAAAAAAGATCAGTTAAAAGAATTAAATATTTCCACTAGTTCTTTGATGTAAACGTCAGTCTCTAAAACACTGCTTCATCTGCCATGCAATCAAGTACCCAATTACAACCCCAAAATAATCTGTTTCATTCCTCCTAACAACTATTTCAATTTTCAGCGATCTCAATGCCATGATATCTCAATACATATTTCATAATTACTCCCAATAAATTACAACAAATTTCTGTAGCACAGCAGAGTTCTAAGTACAAATTTACAATCTGTTCTTTCATAGATATTTTTAATTATTAACCATTCAAATGGATAATCAGTTTTGACATTAAAAATTAAATAAATCTGTTATTAAAGTTCTAGTTCAAAAGATCTACTAGGAAATAGCCTTCTACTTCAAGTGTTTGGCAAACTTATTAAGCAGATATGCTTATTCTCTTGCAATAGAAAATAAGAGATTTAATGCAAGAATTTCATACTTTTATTTCAAAACTATTTCCAACTAAAGATGAAAAGTGAGAGGAAAGAAATGTGGCAAAAGATGTTGAGATGGTGTTATCTTCCAGGTTCATTTGGTTTGGTTTTTAAGATGAGTCATCTGGCAACTCTGCTGAACAAGCTTTGTTCTTTCTCACATGGTAAGATGCTTTGGAGGAAAAGAAACTTGGTTTAGTGCTGTTGTTCTCCACCAAGACTCTGGACTCTAGGTTCAGTTCTCACTACTCTGCTTCCTTTTTCTTGCC
>VWZY01009823.1:109843-182185 GCA_013399075.1 Chloroceryle aenea | reverse complement strand
CAATCTGAACACACAAAGTGACTACACTAAAGAAAAAAAAAAAAAAAAAATTTACACGACAGCTCAAAAACCTACTGCTTGAAAGCCCTAATACTTCTCCAGAAGCATGCAGCCTACACTCAAAGCAATGGGAAGAAACAGTCCCAGATACTGTCTGTCTTTGACAAAAAGCCTCTTGAGCTGCAGAGAACATCACTGAATCATGACTGAAGCATTTTAAAAGTTACTAGCTGCTTTTTCAAGGTACAATATCCATACAAGAAATTATTTTTGACACCACTGAAGAAAAATGAAGAATGCCTGATGTTCCATGCAAGACTAGAGACTTGAAAAAAAAAAAAAAAAAGCCTCTTTCCTTTTTTTCATCATTGCCTTTCACCCATTCCCCTTCACCATTTCCAGAAGGTCACCACACACACTTGGGGCAGAAACCCTCACTTCTAACTCAGGAACATTCATCAGCCACCAACATCTGAGTTGCTTCAGCTCATCAAGAGAGTGATTAAAATAATACCCAAATGTAAGACATGTCACTCAACACCCTCCAAAGGTAGATTGGCTCAATTTTTCCTAAACTATTACTCAACTGCCAAACTGTCCACTTCTTCTGACAAAATACCTGTGTGCATTCTGGCCATATTCACAGATGATAAAGCAGTGGTTGAGACTGATGAACGCTAAAAGAAGCTGGTGTTGAAAGGTGTATGGCAGAAGAAGCAGTACTACTGCATGCCCATTTGATTTCTTAACACAGAACTATATGAAAGCAAGTGGAAGAGAATGGAACAAGTAAATTGAAGTAAATTTCTGGTTAGTGAAGACTTGACAGGTGGGAACAAACTAGAGGATCTTCTGTAGTTAGTTATGAGAGAAATCTGTTTTTTTTCCACGGGTATTCTGGGTTGGTAATTAAGTTACAAAATCAATAAAAAAAGCACGACAGACAATAATGAAAAGTCATTGAAGCTCCTCAAACAGAAGTAAAACAAGATGCAGACATATAGTTGAAGTGTCAAAGTCATCAAGTCAATGCTGAGATGAAACACATGAAAGAGCTGTGAATGACAATAATAAGGTATCTAAAATTAACTTGTGTCACTAGGGATGAAGGATATGAGTTCTTCCATTTTTTTTTTTTCAACAGAAAAGTAAAACAATAATTTTAAACCTGGATCAAACTCGCTGTGCCCATCACTGTTGACTCAAGGTTATCAGACAGCATATTTTTTAGGATATAGATTGATAACAGCTCCCACAAAGAAAACAGTCACTGTGTTTAGTTCTCAGGAGAGAGATAAAAAGAAAAAATTAGGAAGAAGGAGCATGGATATCCACTTCTCACTTATGGTAAGCAAAACCAGTTGATCTTGTATTTGTGCATACTATAGCATTTTCCAAAAGACACAGCTTTGCTCTATTTTTCTGAAATGTAACTGAAAAAGTGTCAGATCTCATAAAAAGAAGTTTGTGGAGGCTGTCAGAGAAGAAAACTAGAATGCGTCATCTACAGGATGCACGTGCTACTACATTTCAAGTAGCTTCCTGCATCTTAGGGAAAATGCAAAACGGCTACAAGTGAGAACAGTTTTCATGGGCAACTGATGCATGAATGGTCTTTTGGATTTCATTACAGCTTTTTAACCGAAGCAGATTTTTAAGTCTAGCCAGATCTTTACATTTTTCTTTCCATTTTCTCTCTCAGATCTTCCTTTACATTCTGCTTTAACTTGCAATCTTCCTCAGCTCATTTGTTCTCCATAAAGGCAAAATATACCTAACTCAAAACATGCTATTTTAATGAAAAAATGAGGCATATAGAATAATTCCTGAGTACATGAAAATAAAATTATTATATAAATCCATAAAAGTACATAAGGAAAAAGAAAGCTTACACTTTGATTAAGAGTACTTGTTCCTTTTGTAAATGTGATGTTATGGGTGCACCACATTACTCACGGTAGCGGCATATAGCAGGATAATGATTGTCTAAGGAACAAGACTGTAAATCATTGAATTTATATCACTAAGTTTTTACAAGATAGTCTGGCAACTTCCTCTTGAAGTACAAATATCTTTAAAATATGACATACATTTTTTATTGCCTAAGGTCTATTCCCATGCTATCCAAATGCTCAAACATCAGTAGTAATGAAAGAATGACCTCTCATCAACAGAATTTGTTCTGCTCCTGGGATGCTACATAAATCAGTTACCAAGAAGTTGCCAAAGTCTTACTAAGTGCCTTGAAAGCTCTGCCCAGATGGAAGTGACAGAATTAAATTTAGGACATTCTTGGACAAACCCAAATACTATGTAACCATATTACTGACTCGTATAAAATGTACTCCTAGACTCCAATGTTATTTTACACAAAATGTAAATGTCTCCCCATCTTTATTATCAGATGTTATGGATTAAGCAAGGACTTTTCAAAGCAACCTATAATACTCAATTCACTCATGCGAAAAATGCAGGAAATCTCGCATGAAATTTTCTCTTCATAGTGGAGATGTTTTGTAGCTATAAGGAAGTTACTTATTACAGCTTCCATCCAACATGGATCAATTCCACAAGTTTCCTTTAACTGAGAAACGTTATGTTAAGCCTGACAACCTTTCTTTATTTCTTTCTTTCCAAATAGTAACTTGCAGCTTAAAGCAGCTACTGTCTCATCCCTCTTACTGCTAGAGATTTATATTTGTCTGTGTCTGTTTTGCAAACTAGTTCACGGCATGTCTGCACAGACACACATATCAATACAATCGAAGGACAGGAGAGGAGAAACGCTATCAAACCAAGGTCCACACCAAACGTATCTGAATCATGGTGTGCAGGACCAGTCACTCTCCCTTGACTGTGTGCAGAGGGAGCTCAGTGAGATTTGTTTCCCTGGGTTCACCTTTGCCACTCAAGTGCCAATTGCATCACAACTATGAAAATGGCAAATTACGATGAGACCTCAACCATAGCAATATCCAGGCCAAGAAATATTTTTTGAATCTTTTGCTGTTGTCTGTGGATACATCTTACTTAGCTAGTTATATGCAGTAGAGCTACTGAATTCACCCTATTGTCACTATTTATACTCCATAACATTGCAAAACGTTCTGCTGCCCTTAAATCTTTATAGCTGTTTGTGTTGACAAGGTGACAAGATTCCTACCCGCCAAATACATCATTTATCTTTAAATAAAAGATGTTCATTGTATAATTTCTCCCCCTTCACAAAGGAAATTATTTGATTCTTAAAATGTGAGGGTTAACACAATACAATGGTTTGAAAATTCAGTTATTGCTGGGTGCTCTCAGCAGCATGACTGGTCAGAGTACTCAGGTGAAAATTTCCCCATCTTTCTAATTCTAAATGTATCTAAATGAACACAGAAGTACATGCGAGATGCACAGACAGAAAACAATTCCAGGAACAACTGAAACTACATCAGTCTTTCCAAAGTAAGGGAAGAGCTTAAAAAGAAAGACCACATACACATATTAGAATATATATTTAAGGAAGTTATGTTAGATATTTAACCTAATTACTTAATTCTTCTAGAGTCAATAAATTTCATTGAGGCAACCTTGCTTTCAGGATAAATGGGAAATCCTGTACAAATACCAGAACACTCATGGGACTTCAGACGTGGTATATACCATTAAAACACTGCACATGTAAAAAATGCAGTTTTGTCCATTACCAAGAAACTAATACATGCATCTACACACTTCAGAAAAATGATGAGTAAAAAACTTAATGTCCAAGTAAATTAATTTGAAAATTGAACTATTGAAAGCAATGATTTTACCCTCTTTTGCTTTCTCACAAAAAAAACCAAAAAAACAAACCCAGACTATTGAAGACTGAATTCCAGACAATGCCTTGTAACTTCTAAAATATGCTGGTTTGGAAAGTGATCAAGGTTTCCAGTTACATTCTTACTGTTTGAATTCTATGTAACTAATTATATTTTACTTTTTCATATACATAAACGTTTTGTACTTTTTAATTCTGGATTGCTTGATTTGCAAATGTATTTTTTTTAATTAGTTTTGCAACATATGTAAAATAGAATTGCCTTTGTATCAAGAAGCTACGCTATACTAACAAAACCACCTTGCACTGGTAGCCTTCACAGATCCAAGTGACTGAAAAAGCTTATTTGCAACACAGCTTCTTGCAGAGGTTATTAAAATTGCTTTTTAGATGAAAAAAAGGACTTTGCAGAGCTCCCCCTCCTTTTCAATAGGGCAGGGAGAAAAATCCCTCTTTGATTTACATAGGAAAAAAAACGAGTTGCCGCTTCTTATGAAATCAGAACAGGAATATTTTCCTTTAAGTCTGTGTTTTCACTAATTACATGCTAACCTGCATTCTTTGGGTGGCAAATAAGAGAAGGACCAGCGATAGAAATAGTATTTCCCATAGAAACAACTGCCTGTCAAACAAAGCATAAAAAGACAAAAGGCAGAAACACTGTTTCAGCTTGAATGCCTTAATGTCACCATTTGTCATGCAGCACTTCCTCGGAAAACCCTGAAGTACAGTTAACTCCGCTCCTCTTTTCACCGCACACTTTCTCCATTGGTACGGGATTAAAATGTGCCGGGCCTGACAATGAAACAGCAGAGCCAGCGCACATTGTTATGCAACTCACTGTCTGCAAGGGTGGCTCGTAGCTCCTTCTTTATTCAGCAAGTGCCAAGTGCATGTTTAATCAATGTCACAGCTCACCACAGTCTGCAACTAAAGCCACTGTCATTCCTCTCCTCAGATCTGCCTGGCTAAGTTATGCAATGCTCCGAAGAATACCTTGGAATTCTTTCCAGAGGCTTTGAACGCAGGTGTGTGACAGCGTTCCCACTACTGCCAGTAAAGCAGACTTCTTTTCATCCTTCTTCAGGCTGGACTAAAATTACATAGTGTGACTGCACGTAGTTTGCTGCATTTGGAATTACAGCATGTCAATGTGAGAAAGCCTCTTCAGACGCCTGCTACAGAGAGTAAATCAAAGGCTGGGTTTTTCAGAAGTCTTAATAAATAAGTATAACTGAATAAAACCAGGGGCTGGTTTTTGTTGTTGTTTTTTTTAATTATTTTTGTTTTTTGTGTTGTTTGGCTTTTTGTTTTTTTTTTGTTTTTGTTTTTTTTTAGAACAAAACTGAACAGCATGCACTTCACTGCTCTGCATCATCTAAGGAAAAAAAATCCGCAATTTTAATGAGAATTAGTCAACGGTGAGAATCATTACCAGAAAGGGTTTTACTGTTTTTCGACTGTACTTGCTTTAGTGGATTACTGAGAGAGAAGACAAATAATTTGGAAGATTCTGTAATGTTATTATCCTCACCGATAAACTTCATCAAGGAACTGTTCATGCTCCTATCTGGTGATCTGGTGTGTCTGAGTGAGGAGAGCAGCCCCTTCATGAAGATAAAAGCCTGGTTTGCCACTGAATCGACGAGTAAGAAGCATGTCTGATGACATTTTATTCCTGATGCAATGTAGGGTAAGAAACAGGTTTTTTTAATTTTTTTTTTTTTTTTACCTTTCTCTGAGATACGGTCTGAGCCGATGGCTTTAATTAGACTCACAGCACAAATACATTTATCTCCAATGATTAAAGATGTTTGCCAGGAGAGAAAAAAAGCTATTGTGCTATAAAATGTGGCTGCGAATCTTCAGTAAATCAGGGTTATATGAACTAGTAGAAATCGCAAACAAATTCTGGTTTCAAGTTAAAAATTTCTGAGCAGTAAGGCTAGAGCAGCATAGCAGACTACATATAATATCAACATCTCTGCCACCAATGAACATAATTTTACAGGGAACATATTTCTAGAGGGTATTTGACTGTAAATTAAGAGTACAAGAGCAGCTAAGTAATAGAGATGACCTGTCAACCTCACTTTTGCAACAAAAAAGGTAATAAATCATACACGCATCCAAATATCTATCTCAAATCCTTATATTGCATAGAAATTTGTGACTATAAAAGTACTACTGGCCTTTGACATACTGCAATAATAATTATATACAATAAGAACAATAACACCCTTTATATTTGAAGAGACAGACATTTTCTGTTAATTGTTTGCTATTGCACAGATGTCCAAAGGCTGATATTTGAAACAAGTAAAAGGTTAAGATCTCATCTGCAATTGCCTACTTAGGACTCACTGGTCAGAAAAGACTGTGATACTGTATTAAGGAGGCTTATTTTCTGTGTTTGAAAACAGTTGAAATAAATATTTTCAGCTGGTTTTGTACTATGACAGTTAAATATTTAACAGCTGAAAATTCACACAACCTCCCCAGGCATTTCAGAGTATTTGACAATGCCCACATACCTGCTTTCATCAGTTTGATGTTTCATAAGGAAACAAATTAGCTGCCTAAAGACAAATTTTAATTTTATAATAAAGCATATTAATTGGCTTGAAGAATTAAGCTATTTTTCACTGCTATCAAATCTGTATCTACAGAACAATTACTTTCAATGTGGACACATTCATGCAAAAAGAAAATATAAATGCAACTTGACAAATATAGCATTAGGAAATACTGTGTTATGAAGTACAGAATTCTTCTTTAGAAAGAGCAAAGCTTGCATGTTTGTCAGACCAGATTTACCATTTGCTTTCTTTCTTCTAGCTAGCTGCCAGAATACTGGTGAAGGTATTTGCAGGAAAAATGGGGACCTCTGCCATCACAACACTGGAAGATGTAAAAAGGCAAGAGGAGAAAGAGGAAAAAGAAGAATCTATTTTAGCATTGCTCGGGATTATTGGAACTGTGCTCAATTTATTTGTTATTGTTTTTGTGTACATCTACACGACACTTTGATGATGCTTTTGAACATCAGTTGCACAGCACACAGTGCAAAGATCGGCGATGGTAAGAATGATTTCTAAATTTAAAGCAAAAAAAAACAACACTGTCTGAAAAGATTATCAACAACATTCCAGAGCAAAGTGTCTGGCTAAGGGTGCTCTATCAATGACTGCATCTGTGAGCCCAGCTAGGCTGCTAAATTACGTAAATGAAGGCAGACTATATTCAACTTCTCATTGATAGCAGATGAAATTGAAATAGCAGAAACAGAGATGGCACTGTTTCATTGCCAGTAAACAGGCAAGACACAGGAGATGTTAGCAAACATATAAGAGAGATTAATTAAATATATAAATACATTTAAGCAAGCCCCGTGATGCTTTCTATGGTTTTGTGCAATGTCTCCTCATAGCTGAGACTAGAAAACAGACAAAAGGGTTTTAATTTTAGATCACAATAATTTAGGCTTATTATTTACACAAATGTATAATAAGTGTGGAAACAGAAACACTGTTATACCAAAAATTGTAATATTATAAATAAAATTTTAACTATTGACTATATTCTGCAGCATTTTTGTTAGACTTGTGGAAAGCTTAAAAAGGTTAGATTTTCTTGCCTTTACTGCATCTGTATTTTATATCAACATGTCATAATGACTATGTGCTTTTTCTAATTGAAAACCCTTTAATTTAAAGTGTTACAAAAAAATAAAAAAGTTTCAGTACTACTTTTAAGAAATATTAATAATTACAATGACACACTAGTACATATTCTTCAAATGAAAAAACTCTTAACATTTCTATATAGCCATTTCTAGAATGTGTTTAACCTAAGTCAAATACAGCTTTCATATTTCATCCTGATGCTTATTTCCAAGTAAAATAAAACATACGGCATCAGGATCCACGGTACTGCACAGAAAACAGGTTCAATAATCTCTGCCTCGAAGAGCGTACTCTCACTTTTGCGACAGGTCCTGAAGACATTTTCCCCCTTTGTACCATTTCTGATCGAGGCTCAAAATTGCAACTCTTATGCATACTTCAGGAACATGCAATTAGTCTGCTGAAACTGATATAACTAATTCTACGTTTTAAATTCAACCTATGTATGTCTTTGAATTAGATCCAAAGCAGAGACAGTTTGAGATCAGACAGATTTTTGTATACATGAATATATATTGCACACATCTAATGAAAAAGCTGCTTTTGAGGTCTTAAGATAAAAAATAATAGAAAAACAACACTAACAAAACCCAAACAAACAGGCAACACTGATTTTAATATATACTGTTTTGCGTATTACACGCGCCACAGAAGAACAATGGAGGAGCTGCATTTCTGACACTCAGCTCAGTTCCTCCTCCTAGGCTGCAAAGCTACACATCCAGTCCTTCCATAAAATGACAAGCAAAGAAATACATCCCTTGTATAGGTGATAGCTTACTACTGTATAGAACTTCCTAACTGCTAAACCAACTAAGCCTTTGGAAGTCACTTTGAAAAAAGCACACGTATAAAATAAGGTCAGGGATCTAGAACAGAGTAAATTTGGCAATGGTGGTTCAGTCAGTTGCAGAAACTACACTGTAACACTGATTTATGGATAAATGAAGAGGAAGATGTTATATTCTGATTTTGAGACTCTGAGTCAATACTGGTTCAACCAGAAGAAATGATAAACAGAGCTGAGGCTGCACTGGAAGGAAGCATGTGCAGACCAGAAAATTTATTCCCTATCCATAGTCTACAGCAAGTCTCCAGTACTGTATACTCATTTTCAGTATATGAAGCACCAAAGCATTCTGTAAAGCTAAGCTACATTCTAGAGGAATGATGCAGGCTATTCATGTTTATTTAAAACTATAGAATAGAGTCAATACATTATTAATTTTTTTCAATATATTTCTTATATCTACACACTTATTAGATATTATAGCACTAATCTCATAATACAAGGTTATTTGATATGGGTCTTAAAATGAGAGGTTACAAGAACCTGAAAACTGAACAGGATTATGAAATTCAGATAGAAATTACTGCTGTTTATTTTGATCCTGACATTATTTAAAACTGTCAATTCTGTGAAATAAATAAACAGTTTTATTTCATGTCATTTCAGTGCACAGCTCTCTTCTCGAAATTGTGAATCAACTAGTACTCCAGCACTGGAGTGAGATACTGTACCTTTTTTTTTTTTTTTAAATACTTCCAACAGCAAAACAGATAAAAAGCAATCCCAAAGTTACAATGAAATGTGGCAAAGGTTCGGCATCATTCTTTCACCAATGAATGAGGTTTTTAACACCAATGAAAACTAGTGAAATTTTTCAGTAATCATATACTGTCTAAATTGCCATTGTAATTCTAATTTCACTTACAGCAAAAGGCTTTGATCCTTTGAGTGCAAGTCATGGGATAACATTATCATTAGAAATTGCCCCAACACGAGTCGTATTTTGCTTTACAACAGAAGCCTAATATCCTCTCTTAACAAGTATTACTTGGGCTCTTTACTTATGCAGATGAAAGTCTTCAACTTTACTTAAATGAGCTCTACTATACATCTCTAGCACCTAAATGTTTAATCCAATATATGCATAAGATCTCAACAGCAAAAAATTGACAGCAAATATCTCTTATTAGACACAGAAAAAAGTCAATAGTCTAGGGAAAAGTAGAATTTCGTGATGATTCAACATCTACACTGCAGTAGTACATTCACACCTTCAGCAGTGGATGAATAAAGATGGTGCTCTTAGCTGAATGACCTCAGTGTACCAACTTCAGATATCCGTAAGGGAACACAAGCTTCCTGAAGTGCTCAGCCTGCTCAGCCCAGTGGAACTGGACTACTTTGCAAGAAGTAAAACAACACCGTATGATGCCTTGAGAATAACTATGATTAGCAGAAAATAAGTACTCTAACTTCAGCAGGCACTCTAGTGTAGTTCAAGCCTGGAGATAAGAAGGTGAGGCCTGAAAAGTATGTTTGTTGAGTCCATTAAAGTAAAAGGCACATCAAAACAGACAGAAAAAAAAAAAGAAAAAAAACCCCAAAACAATTAATTCACCATCAACACATTTCTCCATAGTACTTACTAAATAAAGTTCACAAAAAAGAGGTATTTGGCATCAGGATAAAGCAGCACAACTGTTCAGAAATCCCCAAGTCCAGGGTGTGACAGTACTTGGTAAACTATGAAAGGTGCATTAAAAGCAAGTATTTGGACTCCTATGAAGTGGAACATGCTGGTCAGTAAACAATCCTTTTAGTAAAGCCCTCACATAGGAAAGCATCATCTCTTCTCAGCAGTCAAACCCAAGGAAGACTGAGCTAATCTAAAACCACAAGCTATGCTGACCACAACACATGTAGCCTTTCTCCACCAAAGAAAGGGTGGCTAAGAGAGGTGAATGCAAGAAAACACCGGCTAAATTCTAAGTATCACCTGCTTCCTGTAAGTACGGGAATTCAAGCAAAGAGAATTCAAGCAGAATTCTGCAACTTGCTATGAGGTTTGTCTTCTGAGGAGGAGGCAGTACCATGGCTCTCTCATTCTTCAGCTTTAAAAAGTTTAAATCATCTCAGGGTTTAGTAGATACCACTTCAGGGACAAACCAGTACAACTGTATTGTTAAGTGAATCTACCTAATATTGTGGTATACTGATTAATGCCAATTTCAATGAGCTTTTTACTGTCTAAGGCTGTAGCACAGTCCGTGTCCCAAAAGCCACTTGATTTTCCTTCCGTTTCATGATTCCCTTCCCTTGCCTTGTCTCTATAAACCTCATTAGCTACACAGACTACTATTACTACTGCTTTCTTCTCTTCCACTAGTAAGTACTAGATTGTAATAGTCTTGACTAAGAGTTACTTCACTAACGAACCTAGTTTTGCTTCCATCAGCAACATCCAGATCTTCAAGACAGTCATGTGTTGCACAGTTAGTGCAAATGTTATTGTTGTGCATATTGTTGAAGGAGAGAAGAGTTTGCATATTTGAAAGAGCTCCTACAGCAGTAATTCTTTCAAATTAAATATGCTGTATACAAGACAACAGTGAAAAGGTTTTACATGACAGCTTTTCACGTGAAATGTGCATAAATGCATGGTAATGAATACATGCTAGGTGTTCTATGACACAGAAGTTCAGAATGACATCATTTTTACCAATGTAAGTCAAATGAAGTCCTCAGGAGTAAACACAAGTGTAATAAAAAAATCTTACCATGTTACAAAGAAACTCTTTTCACTTATAAAATGAAAGATAAAAGCTACAATAATGCCATAAAAAGATACGAAAGAACGAGGAAAAAATTACCAGAAAACAGGGTGAGCATTACAGCAGCTATTGCTCCTTGTGACTAGAGCTATGATCTATCTTGCATAGTAAGAAAAGTCCTTCATAGACAGATAAACTTTCCTTCTCTAAAAGAAAAAAGCAATTATGGAAATTAATGAAAGTGGTCAGTTCACAATTTTCAAGGACTTCACAATCACCTTGCTCTGATGTAATGAAGCTGCAGAATGTGTCAGAGCAATCTGGTTTGTAATGGTCTGCTTCAAGGTGAGGTCTCTATATGATTAAATGATACGCAAGCAGTCTTCATATTCCTTTTATATAGAATAACCTAAATAACAATCTAGCCCATTTATGTTTTGGGCAAATTAAGCAAAACATATTTAAGCAACAAAAAACCTAAATAAATTTCTAACTGAAACATAGACCGATTTTATATCTGGATACTGGAACTATTCAAGAATTTTGCCAAAAGAACTATGCAAGCAGAATATACCATACCTGTAGCTAAATGAACACATGTAAAAAATAGATAATTCTCATCAATGTCAAAATATTTACTATCCTTTGTCACCACAGTGGTATCAGCCTACAATGCAATAAAGGGAAACAGCACAACCAGAGCTTCACTGCACATATTTCTTTACTGAAAATTCTGCCACATAATCTTATGCACATGGCAGATGTGTGTATCTACGTATATGTGATCATTCTTATTGTAACTGTGGAGAGCAAAACCTAGAACCCAGTAGAATACCTCCAGCACACTGGTAACCTTACACTGCTTACACCAGCATCCATGCAAGTCTGAGAACGTTACGAGTTGCTGAAAACTGCTGTTTTCTGTCAGCACTGTGCTGGGCACACCTTGTTCCTGCTGGGATGCCAGAACCTGGGAACACACTATTAGAATTCTGTAAGCACTGTCCTCATTCATCAGTCCAGCATGTTACGGGAAGAATACAGCTGCCTGCTTCTTCCACATGAAAGTACAGCAAAAGGTACACCAGTCTGAAAATTAGAATACAGTGTACATGAGCATTACTACTGATGCTGTTCCCCTGCCCACTTCCCCCCTGGGTAGGCCGCCAGCCATGCTGGAAAAGAGATATGCATTCAAGATAGAGAAGCCTGAAATTAGATTAGGTCTAACAGGAAAGACTCAAATCTGTTCTATTACACTGCAGTGGTCTTTGGGGTTTTAAAAAATAATTTTAAGTAAATAAATAAAATGTCACTTCCAGCCTGGTGTTTTGTGATTCTGTGAAATGCGGAAGGGACCTCAAGGATCATCTCGTGCAACTTTTCCTGTCCAAGGCACATTTGAGTTAATTTTTCAGCTTTACCAGCATTGTACCAGAGCTTAACGAAGTTCCAGAGCTCCTCAGTCTGTCTCTCTTGCAACACCCAGGCTCTGTTAGCTACACATCCTGTTAGTGAGCCCCAGTATCACCTGTAACTCACGCTCAATGTGAAAATTACCTGTCTGGTTTTTAGTAAACAGTAATTAAAACATCAACTATCACTAAGACAAACTGTTTTCAGGGACTCATTTCAAACTAAAGGCATCTGACTCAAATATTCATAAAGAGTAGAAATTTTTTCCAGAAGACATCCTTTTTGCACATTTCCTTCTCCTACTGATAGTCTATTATATTTTCAAAGACAATCTTGACTGATACAAGCCTGCAAACTTATTAAAGACAAAATAAAAAAAAAATCAGAAGTTGTTAATTATACTTTGATGTATACTTTTTTGAACAAATACAGCAGGACATTCCAACTTACTACTTGGATCAAAGCATAACTACCTTCAGATTTTACCATTCTCAATTCCAATAGAAATTGCATCATCCTTTGTGAATCTGTAATCAGGAGAGTATGTAACAGCTTTTCTCTGAAAAGTAAGGTTTAGCTTTAGAGTAGTTTAGCTGCTACATTAAGAGCTACATATCCATTTAGGAAAAAGCAGGAGGTTATCTGCTTTTTTCGCTCTCTATTAATTGTTAAATCACAAGCACAAAATTTCAACATCCCCTGCCAGCCACAGTTTACGAGCAGTGGAAAACATACCTAAAATCAGAATTTCCCACTGAAACTTTGCCTTTTCTTTGTACTTTGGGAAAACAAATGGCCCTCAAAAGCTAAACAAGTCTGAACTTCCTGCCACCAGCCATGTATCTCATCTCTTCTATCAGTGTATGATGGTTCTTCCCCAGTTAAAGGTGACTTATACAGACATGTACGTTTTTCTATTGAAAACAGCAAAATCCAATTTTCACAGCTGTGATTCATCCATAACTCAAACCCAAGAGCTTTATCCATTAGATAACACAGCATTTTTGCCAGGTCTCTCAATGACTTTTCCTTGCTACCTCAGTGAAGAAGAGTTTATTGCTATCTGTTAGAAATATAACTTTATTGTTTTACTTTATCATTATTGGTTTACATTAGATTTTCATTTGCAATTATGAGCACAGTGTATAAGCCACGTAGTTAATTTTCCTCACTGTAATGTGCAAAACGGAACCAGCAAATTCACTGCAAAATCAGGGAGAGGTGTCAGACTGTGGTCTGGCAATGAAACAACTTCATATTATTATATTTAATATAAGGCCCCAGTAGACTTTTTGAGCTACTTCTATTCCATCATGCAAAGTTATGCAATGCCCTCGTTACTACAGATTAAAACAGCCATGTTCTTATTTACAAATCTACATAGGCCTAAAACACTTCAGACATGGATTATTTCTTTTACCTTGGAGACTAAATATACAGTGCAATTCAACAAGAGGCTATGACAATGTTTCAAGAAACTCAAAATCAGTACTCCCTACAACTGGCATCCAGAACTGCAGTAATGTGACAAGCTGTTTATCAGTTACTCCAAAAGTAGGGCAGGCAAAATAAGGTCCAAAGCTAAATTATTCAAATTTGCAACAACTTCTGCTACAGAATGAAGGGTTAAACCCATGTTTACAAACAAAGTAACCTAACAAAAATCCAATCTAAGCCTCAAACAGTGTTCAAAAACTTCAGACTCATAGTTACCTGAAGAAAAATGCTTATCAATAACTTCATACTAAAGCCTGTCATCTAGTGAGATTGAACATAAATCACAAAGGCAATTTGCTGATTTTGCCATTAGTTCCACAAAGGCATTTGCTCAACTCGTACTGCTTGACACTACCTAGTACAACTGAAATGTTTTCCATAGCAAGGTATAACATACTGGATGAGAACTATCAAAACATCTTTCTTTGAAAATCACGCATAGAAACGTGATGACACGCAAACTCATTTGTTTTTCCTTGAAAAAAAGAAACCAAACCAAAACCAAACAACAAATTCATCATTCCTATACATCTGAAGTATTTTTCAGTTTTCATCTCCATAGGCTTATTTTTGCATTTCCTAAATAAAGCAGAAAAAAGCAGAAAAAGCTCTGATCCAAGTACTGCCCCAGTATGTGCAACATTTGACAACTTCAGGCATATACTTGCTCAATTATCTTGCAAAATTAGTGTTCTTGACAGTAAGATTCATGGTCTTGTATCTCTCCATGTATCTTCTGTAGAAGAACCAGAATGTAAATTTTTCAGATAGAAATACTCTTTTCCTGTTAATGTCAACAGTTTAGAACTAAATTTCTGAGACACCAAACCAATAAAGTTTAAATTTTTGCAACAAATGAGTATTTCAATGCACACTATAATTTTCTTTTCTAAGGCTCAAGGGAATGTTCTGTTAGTTCAATTATAAATTGGCAAATGTACTGAAACTAACTGGAACTACCTATTGGTTATAGAAAAACTTGCTTGACAGAAGTAAACCAACTTTGATTTAGAAGACAACAGCACATTACCTGAATCGTTGCGGAGGTACGATGACATTGCTGGGATGAGGCAAGATTGACTGAGTAACTCTAGGAGAACAGATGGAAGAGCACTGCTGTTTTGTCCCCTCCCCTCATGACCACTCTGGGTCTCTCCATTTGAGGTACTTCCTGCAGGATTTATGTAACTGGCAAGAACCTGAAATACGCAAAAATATTTAATCAAAAACTCTTCATTTTAGATAAAAGAACTTTGACTTTCCTCCCTTAAAGAGCACACCATAATACTTCACTATTTTCCTAATTCAGTACTGGTATTTATTTTAGTAGTCCCAAAAAATGTCTCAGAAGAAATTCTATGCAGTCATTAGCTCATGTTTCCAACTTTAGCTAATGATAAAATTAAATAACTGTTTTAATTCAGAATGACTTTAAGAAATCAATTAGTATGATTTTTGACAAACCTGCTGGAGTTACTTAAAGCAGGAGTTTTCTGACTGGTATCACTGAGATATGCAGCTTGTCATCACATCAGTCACACTCACTCTAGAACATCAACTGGCAGCTTCTGTTGTTGGTTGTTTTTTTAAACTGCAAATGTTTCAAAAAACTTTGTAACTTCCATTTGGATGGGACTTCAGGGTTTACAGATAAAACGACAACTTAGGGTGAGCATAACAATTACTTGGAAACAACCACTTGTGAACACAGCTCTTGCTTCAGTAAACAAAGAGCAGCCCTCTGTGGTGGTGGGGGAGTCACCTCACAACTGCACACTTGCTTCTCCACGGGTAGTTCTGCGAAAGTTCACAGGCCCTTATCATGAGTTGTAGACACAGAACCTAATGCACTTCCATGGGTCTGGTTTGTGCAACTCTACTCTCCAATTAATTAACTTCAAAGCTTGAAAGACTGTATTATTTGAAGTCTCAGGTGCTCTAGTCACTTTCTTAGCCGCTTTTCTTTCTTTCATTTTCCCACTTTGCTCTAACCCAAAAATATGCATGGCATTTTGCTGTTGCACCCTGTAAAACACAATTTTTCTAAACAAAAGGTGGTTTCAGGAAAAGTCTGCTGTACAACTGACTGACATCTTCAGCAATATGCTGAAGGGCTTTTTACTTCTTCCTCCAAAGCAAATGCCTCCTTACCTCATGACTTATCACAGTTATAGCTAAACATCTCCATGGTATAGTTGAGAACACTGCTTAGAAGGTTGGCCAAGATCTTGGCCTTAATTAGATGACTTTCTTCTTTCTTGCTTAGAAAATCTGTTTCAGATGTTGGTTTGCTTTTGCAAGAGATGTGATGCTTATACATTGTAATCTACAGTGACTGAAATAACTGATTGTATCAAAATGATACCTTCATTAATCAGGGCATGGGCATTTCAGAACTTCATCTCAGCAGTGAGTTTAGCTAATGCATTTGCACTGACAGTTCTGTGAATTAATTTTTTGATAACCAGATAGAATCTCATTTTCCTTAGAGTGACCTAAGATAACAAGGGTTGGTTGCATTCAAAAGACTAATCATGCATGATTTTCTTCTCCTTAGTGTGAGGCATTTGAAAGGCATCAATTTTACTAAGATCTGGAAGTTTATGGGTGATTTACTACTGTTAATTGACATACTCATTATTTTATAGTATGTTTGAGTAAGATTTTGGCATAACACATTCATGGACACCAGTAACAATGACTTGCATTTCGTTAAAGTAGGAGTAAAAGATGTGAGAAAACAATAGGTAGGATTATTTGGCACACAAAAGAAAATGCCTCTTCCCACATACTCCTCCTTTAAAGGACAGTCTTCACCTTTGACTGAATGCAGTGACATTGGCAGACATGTGCCACAGGTCCAGGGAAATACATTGGAATGCCTCTTTGTTCACTATCTGTTCAGAACTATCACACAGGCTTATCTACAGAGGTCTTTTTTATGCATCAGCTTAAGTGATACTTGAAAATAGCCTCACTGCAAGTACAATCTACACCATTTTTCGTGTAGATGAGTGGTTGCAAATTATTTTCTGCCTAAAACACCATAATGATTTTGTAATATGACTGAAAAAATACAAGCTCTATTTTTAACTTCCAGTCCTAATGTTTCAAGGGCTTACCATTAATCGAAACTTCATTATTACATACCTGTAGAAGGCAAGTCACATGCTCTTCTTCTAGCCTTTGCTTAGTCAAAGCTTGTTCAACGTCCCACCCTGAAGCTGTGGAGCCTGTTCCAAAGCCTGTACCCTTAGCCCAGTACAACTGCTGTTCTTCCGTTGACGCACTGTTGTGTGTACTTGACACCTGTGGCTAAGTTTAAAAAGAGAAAAAAAAAGTCAGAAAAATTTCACATTTTTCATTTTATGAACACGGTCTTTAGAAAGACTTTGTTCTGCAAAAGAATGTAATTCAAAATTATTAGCTTTATAAAGACATCATCAGGATCCAGTGAAATTCAAAGCTTTCAATAGGAACAATTCTGCCACATACACAGAGTTCTAGTATAGGTCAGTGCTGAATTGTTGCAAGTGATTCTTCCATTTCACCAGCACTGTTAAGCCCATTTTTGTTTTCGTTTAAGATACTATCACTACTTAAATGATTACTGCTTAACTAGTCAAGTTTAATGACATAAGGAGAAGAAGGGGAAGGGAGTAGAAATATTATCAAAAGTACACAACTGATGTTAAGATGCTCTAGTATGTGCTAATTTTGAATAAATGTTCCAAAATAGCAAGAGGTGGAAGTTACATATATAGCTCTGACATGTGATCTCTGGGTCACTGAAACACACTCTTTCCTCTCCAGATAAGAGAGGAGGAGTTTTCCAAAGGTGCTTGTACAGCTTTTTCCAATAGTCTGCCTCACTGCATTTTCCTAACATAACTCCGATATTTTATTGCTTAGCCCTTATGAAACTATTTAAGGAAATATGTTAATTTTGAAAGTTTACCAGATCTTCAATGAAAAGGAGGCAGAAAAAGCTCTGATAAGGATTTTTCAACTGATGTTTTCTTAATTATATATTTAGCACCCTAAGTGACCTCGTTTTCCAGAGCGATGAACACTTGTTCCTTTCAATAGAGTTACAGGGTGACAATTAGCCTTACTGGAAGCCAGGTCACATGAGTAGGTGCCCAAATTTAATTTGTAGTATTTGATTTACAGTTCTGAAAAGTTTCATTTTCTGTTCAGATTTTCTTCAGTGACTTTGGGATTACACTTGTAGGAAAAGAAATTATCTATGAGCAGACTACAATGATAAAATAAGTTATCACTTATGAAGTACTCTACTGACAGTAGTCTGGAATCACCATTTAACTTTTACATTGGGAATGTAATGCATCTCAGTGATGAAATAGCTAAGAGATTATTCTCATGTAGACATTACTCATTACATCACTTGTGAATATGTTGTGCTTTTAACACTCAAGGGGACTGTCATGAACACTGACTTAAAGCACTTAAGGGAAAGCCTGGCCCCAGAAATGCAAGCCTCAGTGTAGACCTGATGAATCTCTAGTTTCATGTTGCCATATGAATTATGAGAAAGCAAGCTGCTTAAGGGGTCATGGTAGAACTCAAGCAAAGGTATGAACTAATGGTTGCCCTTTCCCTCCAAAAGACTCAAAATACTAAGGCATTAATGTATCAGCAGCCTGATACCCTATTAGAAGCAGAATATCTCAGCTTTCCCTTAAATTAGGCTAGCCATTAAAGGGAATGATTCTCAGGTACGGCTTCCTCTCTCCCTTGCTCAACTCCTCATCAGTATCAGAGCTGCTAAAGTATGGACATCACTACATTTTGCAGCTACTTAGCCATGTTTAGTCACCAGGAACTTCTTCATGCAAACCTCTCCCACAACATTGCTAAAGAGGGCAAGTGATTTTTTTAAATGCTTTTGTAGATAATTGGCATGTTGTGCAGAAATGGCAGCTCATAATTGTAAAAAAAACAAACCAAACCAAACCAAACAAGGATATACCATGTTCAAAACAGAGGGTTGTATAATACAGGAGGTATGCTGAAAAAGATTTTGGAGATTCATTCAGGACCTTCAACACTATGGAAAATGTTTGTCTTTAGATCTCATTTCCGTATCAGTCAAAAGGTTATTAGAAAAAAAAAAAAAATCACTGCATTAATTCATTAATTTTCAGAACTCATTTACATTTGTGAAGCATTTGGGACAAAATAATTTGTAGCCAGTAGAGTTTAGATGATGAATGCTAAATAAGGTAATAAGGTCATGCTATCTAATGAGGATTAAACAACCACCATCCATTGAGCATTATGCCTCTCATGCACTGAAAAAGAAATTCCCATGAAAGAAACGGATTACAACTTAATGCATCATGACAAGCCTTCTTTGTTGGTTACATTTAATGATTGCTATGTTTATTTGCAGCACACAAGGACAATTACTTAATCAATTACGTCCTAATTATTTTTGCTCTTCATTCAAATGCCAACACTGCAGAAATTAGACTATAATGAAAGCAAGGAGATTATTTTCTTTTTTTATAGTTAAAACTTCTACTACTACTCAGTAGCAATTATTCTGCTGCTTAACTTACCTCTGACTGATTAGGACTAGAGTTGGGCACTCTTGGTGCATGGTGGCTTAGAGCAGACAGACAGGCGAGGATAAGATGTATAGCCCCAATCTCCAGGGCCATCCGCCGAAGCAGCACTCCATCATCAGTAGTCAATGGCGTAGTGCTGAACAAACTGCGCAGCACGTGGAAGGGCAGAGTTGGAAGCACATTTGCTGAAGGAGACTGCAGGATATGACCTAGATTGAAGAAGAAAAATATCAAACCCACATTTTCTTTCAATCGTTCAATACAGCCTGTTAATCTTTGCAATAGTTTATAAGGAACACATACAGAGATCTACTAAGGACTTAAAAATACACATATAGTAAGCTGTTTAATATAGGTGTCTCTTCACAAAATTTTTTCAGAAGAAGAGTGTAGAAGAAAGAATGTTTCTTTATTTACTTTATGGATCTGGTTAAGATCAAAACTTAGAAAACCTGATTTGTCATTTCCAGGTGAATCCCTGACTGGGATCTCATGTTCCTAACCAAAACTGAACACCTGTGGAAAAAGCCCATCTGATAAGACTTCCAGAACTGCAAGTGTAGCCAAATGACAAGGAGACAAAAAGAAAGCAAATCTAAACATTTGTCCATGCTTTATCTTTACAGAAAACTGAATCCATACTTAGTCTATAAGCCACAGATTTAAAAATGCAGCTCTTCATATTATATAAAAAAGTATAAGAGATTTTAGTTGTATTAAAAGATGCATTTCCAACAGAAAAGCACAGTATTAATGCTTTATACAGAAATCTAATGTGGACTACCGAGTACAACTGATCCCATATATTGTAGAGTTGAATTCACACCTTTTTCCTTAGGGAATGGAGAAACCGACTGCTTAGTCCAGCAAAAACAAAGGCTAAGAGGGAATACAGTTCCTGTCAACAAATGCATCAGACAAAGAAGAGCTATTTACAATAAGGAACAATTGCTGGCACAATGATAAATAGGCACAAACTGAATAGGAATAAATTTAGGCTAAAAATTAGAGAAGCCCCTACCTATCAGGAAAATAATGTTCTGGAACTGTATTTCAATAACAATAGTGGATGCACATACACAAAAGAGAAAGCAACTCAAATTTTAAGGATTTGAGTTAATCACTTTATTAAAAAAGAAAAAAAAATAGTAAAAAAATTTTTTTTTTTGCAATAGGAAGGGACTGGAACCATTCAAGGACATAAAAATCTGAGGTACTGCATATAGTCCTTCAGCTAATTACTACTCAAATTAGGTGGGAGTAAGCAGTCAGAATTTTTATTCTTGTCTACTGTCCTGT
Organism: Chloroceryle aenea; assembly: GCA_013399075.1. Taxonomy (NCBI): domain Eukaryota; kingdom Metazoa; phylum Chordata; class Aves; order Coraciiformes; family Cerylidae; genus Chloroceryle; species Chloroceryle aenea. The sequence goes on along the minus strand of VWZY01009823.1, from coordinate 161,321 downwards.
AGCTAAGTACAAGACAAGTAAAAAGATAAACAGAAGGGAGGGTAAATGAGACTCTTAGTTTCTCAGTTGGACCTATGAGCTACATGTTGTCCATTACCCTACAGGCTGCTAAACAGAGAGTAACTTGATTTGATTACTGCACAGAAAAACCCACATTCTTTTCAAAGTCATAATGAAAGGAAGTGTCTTAAAGGTACTAAAACATCTTTCACATACACTCTTCCAGCTTTTTCAAAACTCTTAGAAATACAAATATCAGAACTATATGCAGAATTTCAGGTTTGGTTGCAAAGACAACAACTACAAATTGTCTCTCAGCTCATCTGTTCATTCACTGAAGAATACCCCATTTCTCCCTTAGAGCTCACACCATTACGACAGCAATCAAATTAGCTGAGCAGAAGCTCTATGAACTCTATATCTTTCTCTCCTCTTCTGAAACATTGCTATATGAGTTTGTTCTACATATGCTGTAGCTATGCTTCTGAGTGTACTCAGCTACTCAGATCAGCGTGTCTGAATGCACTGTCATCTTGACAGTGTCGTGTTTTATCGTCAGTTATTTTACAATTACTCTGACAGCTAGATAAGAACACTTGAATACTGATGATTGTGACAAAACTTTGCCAGACAGAATTTAATATTTAGAGACAACAGACTTATCAAAGATGCAAGCAACACAGTTCTGCATAAAAACATTTTTAACTTCCTGCTAAAAGCACTACAGTGTAAATAAAGTAAAATGATCTAGCTGTGGTGTACAAAGAAACATAGTAATTGCAGCACATACTTCCTTCACCATCATCTGTAACTCCCAACACCAATCTCAACAGACACTGAGCATGTTTCCGTTCTTTTAGCAGCACCTCAGCATAGCCCGGGAGACGAAGAAATAAACCAAAGGCAGCCAAAGAATGCGCGGGTATGGGGGACATAGTCTGAACTGTTGACTTGATTGGTGGAGGTTCTGCAGCAATTGTTTCTGGTGCTTCATACACCAACTCCCCCGACTGTTCAATGGTAACCCATTCAAACTGATCACTGTCCTTCTGCTTTTCCTGCGTGGTTGATGTAACCACTGGAGTGCTCACCTTAACCCAACAAAAACAACAAACACTTTGTTAGAGATTCAGTCAATCAACTAGACAAACATTTCAAGTTACGATCTGAAGAACATATAATCTCAATATAGAACACCATTAAAAAGTCTCATGAAATACACTACCATCTACAGATACAGGGATTACACTAAATGGCTATAAATGGCATTTCTGATGCATTTTCAATAGTATATTAGTTTGGCAACCTGAAATTCTCAGTTATAATGTGTTGCTTAAAACCTAAAGGCAACAAATTACACTGAAATAAATAATGCAAAGATTAGTTTATATATCAGACTATTAAATAAGAAACTGCCCTTTTATTTTTAAAACTGAGTGTGAACTCAAGTGTTTAGATTTGAACTAGATTAATTGCAAAAAGGAGAACAATTAACTACAGCACCCTTTTAAAGCTAGGAAGAAATCTGGGTGTCTTAGTCCTGCAGTAGTGCATGTGTTGCTTTCAGGATTTCAATCGATTTGGCAGGATTTATTACTATTATGATCTAACACAGAAGTCTGTAGTTCTATTTTATGGACTAACACTGAACCAAGGACTACAGTCAGGCATTATGATGTAAATCAGAGTTTAAAAGGGTAACATTTGTACAGTTCCCCAGAAAATAGTCATACACAAGTTAAAATCAAGGTATGACACTCAGACAGGTCTTGCTCATAATTAAACATCACAGAAGTTTCAGGGTTTTATGCTACTCAGATGAACTGATACAATCATATTTAAACTTTTAGTATTTATATCACCAGACTGATCTACCCAAAAAAGATTAATCTGAAAAACCCTTGCAGAATTTATTCATAGTATCAAATTCCTAATTAAAAATCAAAGCCATGATTAGCTGCATTTATTCCAATCATTTACACATTAAGAGAATCAGCATTATCACTGACTTAGACACATACAAAATTAAAGAATGAAGAGTCTGGAGAATTCATCAGTCTTCACTATGAATCTTTTATTTGCTTTTATTGTACTTAATTTGCTTTTATTGTACCTAATTTGCTTTTATGGATTCTTATTCAGTATTTTAATCCAAAGTTGTATCTCAAGCTAAAAAATTACGAGAAAAAAATAACTTCCCAGAACTACAGAAAAATAAGGAAAACCCCCAAAATTTCTCATGGCCATGAGTTGCTTTTCATCTCTTGCAGAATTCCATGAATCATTTTACTTCAATACACATTAAATGTTATCTCTCTTGGATTTCAAAATACGGTAATTGTTTATGTGTTATTGTTATTCCTTATTTTTTAATTCTTGAACCAGCTTAAGACTAGAACTCTGAAACATCTTCGCAGAACTGTTTATAAAGGATTCATACTAATTATCCAGCCTCACTACAGGGTTCCTATTCTGGCCATAGCTTTGAAATCAGGGTAGCAACAGCACCCTTAATTAATGATAAATTTAATTTCCAAGAGAATAATATGTTCACAATCTTTCCTGTTCAGCATATCAGCCAAAATTTTCAAAACTATAGCCAAACAGAATTTGAATAATTCACAGGTTAGTTTTTCCCTTTTTAACAAAGCCCATGTACCAAGAACAGCAGCCAAAGGAGTAATTCCACACTAATGCCACACTTTTGAAAAGCCCTTCAGTGCTTCCATAAAAATCCTATCCAAAATTATAGTAAGTATACAATCAAGTAACATATATATTATTTATTACATAATTTATTTTATTATTTATGAATATAAATTAAGACTATACAGTTATTTCTTAACTAAAATAATAAATGTAAAATAAAATTACATCATCTGCTTTGAAAACTGGATTTCACTTAACCAGAGGAAAACCCACCTCTGAGGGTACATTTACACGAGCAATTAAATGATAAGCAAGTATGGCTTTATGGTACATCAGGAACTTTGTTACTGCACCTTCCAAGATATCTTATGAATTAACAGAAGCAAGGCAAGCAGCAACATGGAATTCATGCATTTGTTCACAAGGACATGGTTACTCAAGCAGCCTAGAACATGCATAGGGAAGCAGCACGTACAGCTGGACTGGGCTTGTGCAGTTATGCACTCGCCTTTTTTAAAGCGGCTTCCCACATACCGGAGATGACAAATTGAACCAGAGAAATAGGAGGAAAATATTGTCCTGAAACAAACAAAACACTCATAGTATACTGTGTTCCTATACTCATCTTTTTCACTCACTTGCTGAATTACATCAGGATAGAGCATAGGGAGTCTCTCTGCAATAAGGGCCAATCCCCCCATTCCTGCGAAAACTTGCAGTGGTGACTGAATGGGACAGGCTTCAAGAAGTGATTCATCTAGAACTGCATCCATACACTCATCTCCAGGACTGATGGCTTCATCTTCAGGGCAAGGTCCCAGTAAATCTGCATGCTCTACAAAAACACAGAGGAAAGAGAAATTAATACATCATCATAAATATTGTGTTTATTTTGTCATCCTCACTTAGAGGATGACTTCACAAATATCGATTCTTTCTTAAGCAAAACCTGAAATGATTGAGTACAAGAATATCAAAAGAAAAGTATTTGTGTTACCTCCTGCCAGTGATGGCACATCTATATCATAATGTGGCATTATTTGTAGAGTTACATGTTTATTATTCTAATGTTATGTTTTATTAGAATTCAATCTATGCCTTCAAGACTTTGTTAACTTTCAAAGTGTAACATTTTTTAACACTGTCTTTCATCAAGGAAGTAAGAGTAGGTTTGTTACTCTCTGATAAATAGTTTATAGCAGAAGAAAGGAATGATAACCTTACATTAGTCTTGCTTTTTTCCTCAAAAATGCTGAACAGGAACCTTTTTTTTCAGTTTCACCTATCCCATCATTTAACTTATCATCATCCATGAAATCTTATTACCTATCACTCACCAATCTATCATTCTCCCATCTCCTCTGTAAGGCATCAAAACGCCCCCCTGCCAAGCCTATGTAATTTAAATCTATTCTTCATCAGCAAAAAGGTAAAGATTCCTATTTTCTACATTCTATTACCATCCATCCTCCCAGTTTATAACTAAGCACCCTATTATCTTGTACAACAGACCAAAAAAAAAAGTTTGTTTTATATGCTGATACACAGAACCCTTACCAAAATCACATTTTGCCAAAAATCAGCCCTCTTTGCTTATTAGCACAGGCAAACTTGACAGTGAATATTTAATCTACTATTCGTAAGTAGAGAGGCAGAAACAACCTCTGTAAGTTTTCCCTATCACCACAGATAGAGGGTGAGGATGTCTATAAATGTGCTGTCTCACAAGGGACCACCTTCCGTCAGACACATGGAGGATTTCACCACTCTAGGTTGAACATGATTTTCAATTCAATTGCTTGCAATGACATTAAATGATCAGACCACAAGGTTAGATTTCCTTCATAAAGAAAATTTTAAGATAAAGATTTTGAAGGGAGACTCACTCCCCTGTTTTACATTGGCTTACAGTGTAATAACCCATAAGTATTCTGAAGATAGGAAAACAAGGCAACAGACACACAGATTTTCACAATGTGTGGAAATATCACCAAGGCAAACACTTCTCTGCAAAATTCCTTGAAAACTGTTATTGGTGAGTAAGGGTATAGACAGATTTTTTTATTAAGAGTGCAAATATAATGCTATTCCTTTCTCATCTTAAGTGTAACTCCCTCCAACAGTTTTTAATTATGCTTCTCCAATACTTGCTTTAATTAATCTTATAACCCTATTTAAACCACTACGTCTGCACGAATGTTCTTCAAGTTTCCAGTGAAGTCATGCACTTCAGCTGTGGAAAACTGCTGATCTCCAAGGCAATGTAACACATAGGAAAAAATGTAACTGAAATTTTTCCTCAAGTATAGCAGTAGCATATGCAGAACTAGAGAATCCACGTGAAGTTATAAAAATCTATCCAGCACAGATGGTGTCAAAAAAAAGATTCTACTTTAAGAAGCAAGTAAGGAAATACTGATAGATATCTAAGAATGATTTATACAGAGAGTAAAAGCTAGTCATAAAAAAGCAGTAGCCTTCTTAACTGATGAGTGGTGATTGTGAGACATCTGAATGTAACTAATATTTACTGCATAGCACCACATATCAATGGATTTGTAATGACAGAGTCAAAATTTTAAAAGTTCTAGTCTAGAGTTTAAAAACATAACCAAAATCATAGGAACTTAATAAAAGTACAGAGGTCCTCCATGTTTTCTCATACAACTCTACTACTAAACTGAACCGCCTCTAATGTTTTTTGAATTTTATTCAAATAGAAAAATAGTTATTGTGTGAGAGATTCGTATATCCAGCCATCACATGGAGTGATGAAATATTTAGCTCAGAACAGATAGAAAAAAAGATAGGCATTTTTTCTTTAAACACTTCTTTCTGTTTCTTATTTCTTCTAGAAAGAGACTGATCTATGATAGAATCATATAATGGTAATAGTTGGAAGGGACCTCTGGAGAACACTGAGTCCAACCCTCCTGTCAATGCAGGATCACCTAGGACAGGCCACACAGGGAGAGATCCAGGTGAGTCTTGAAAGTCTCTAGAGAAGGAGACTCCACAATGTCTCTGATCAGCCTGTTCCAGTGCTCTGTCACTCTCACAGTAAAGAAGTCTTTCCTCATGTTGAGGTGGAACTTCCTCTGTGCCACTTTGTGACCATTACCTCTCGTCCTATCACAACTGAAAGAGACTGACCCCTTCTTCTTGACACCCACCCTTCAGATATTTGTAAACATTAGTAAGATCCCTTTTCAGTCTTTTCCACACTAAACAGCCCCAGGGCTCTCAGCCTTTCCTCCTAAGAGAGATGTTCCACTCCCTTAATCATCTTTGTAGCTCTCCGTTGGACTATATCTAGAATATCCCTGTTCCTATTGAACTGGGGAGACCGGAACTGAACACAATACTCCAGATGTGGTCTCACCAGTGCAGAGTAGAGAAGGAGGAGAACCTCCCTTGACCTTCTGGACACACTCTTCTTAACGCACCCCAGGATACCACTGGCCTTCCTGGCCCCAAGGGCACGTTGCTGTCCCATGGATCACTTGTTGTCCACCAGGACTCCAAGTCCCTCTCCATGGGCCTGCTTATTTATCAAGTGAACAGTTTTTAAAAGAAGCCCCTGTCTCAAAATAGCTGTATAGTTAACTTTGTAATTCCATGTCTGTCAGCAGGCTGGTGATCAGCAGATCACCTTAGCTTAATTTTAAGGTCACACTCTCTAAGTCCTTCCATAAAGAAAGGACATAAAAGTATTTCAAAATATATTCCTGGGATACAGATTCCCCCTTCCCCAGGACTATGAGTAAGTATAGCAAGCGGTTAGAAAAAACCAAACCAACATTAGCAAGAAACAGGCCATATTGGAGAAGTTAATGTCTTTAAAAGCTTTTACAAGACCTGCATAAAAGGGCTTCAGAAAAATTCCCATTTTGAAAGAAGGATTTAAGTAACCAAGTTGCCCCAACAAAAAAATTCACAGGTTTCTGTAACTCATATGGTTTCAAACAGCTCCTGCATTACTTAATCTGCCCTGGTTATAAGCACAAACACTTAACTATAGAGAAATGGTATTGATGTCAAGAAACAAAATACACCGTATCTATACAATCATATAATCATACCATACCTAACACTATAATGAAGAAAGAAAAGTGAAACCAGAACAACCATATTGGTGCATCTTATAGATACAATCTAAAGACCGACAATTAATTTGTTCTTTATCAGGGAATTTAGTACTTGTAGTGAATGTCTCAGGAACATCATTCAAGAAAATACAGAAAATGGCTGTTTCTTATCAAGAAAACTGAAATAATTTTTTGTCCAAAACAAAAGCATTTCAAAAAGGAAGATACCGAAAAAAGTACCAACACTCACCTTTTTCTGTGTGAAGACGTTTAAATGAGTCTGTTTTCGATAAGCTTGGATCTGAGATGACTTTGGAACCAAGCTTAACTGTCAAATCTATTGAACGGTATCCTTGAGGGAGTTTACGGTCATATAGCAGCGTCAGAAGCTGAGCAAGTGTCATTTCAGCTGGTAGCGGCTGCCCTAAACACCAATGGCATGGAGTCAGAGGGGAATATCATGACTGAGTTCTATTAACACACATGTGCAGGTAATGTTCATTACTCATTCCACAGATGCCAAGTAGTCTGAATATTACCTGGTTCTGAACCAAGGCCCTAATTTTACTGTTTGTCATCTTGGGAGAAGGGGCCCCTTCAGTTTGGAACAAAGCATCAAAGAACTATGCCAGCTCTGTGCCAAAAGTCCAAGCACTTGGCTTATTTAACAGCTGAGGCTGAGATTTGATGTGAATTTTAAGTGGGTACTTCCTGTCCCCTACTATTAAATCCCACCCGTGCTTCACCCTTGAATTGTGGTGGCATAAAGATGTGTGAACATAAGGTAAAATGGCTGAAACGGAAAACTGGAAAACCGAGAAAATTGCCATTGTTTTCCCGTCCCGGTAGTCTCAGTAAGAAAAAGTGAATGGCGCTGCCAGGAATACTTCTCAGCAACAACAGAGACTTGAAATGAACATGCAATACAGCCCATACTTATTACTCAAATCAAGATTTTGGCCACTTTGTTGCTTGCAAAGAATGTGCTCTTCCCTGAAATTATAAGTTACTCTCAAGGCAGAACTATTTTTCCTGATAAGAAGACTTATGCATGAAGTGAAATGTTTTACAGTTGGACCATAACTTGGTAACTTGGCATGTCCATTTCATCTTGACTGTAATTAATAACACAAGCTCCAGGAAGGTCTTTAGTAGGAACCTGTTTCTTCAGTGGAAGATTGTGTCTTAAGAAATTAAAATTAAACTGTCTTGTCATTGTGCAAGAGAATACATTTCCTGCTCTTTTCTTCAACTTTGTTTTTCATGGCCTCTTGTTTTGTAACAACTCACTGTTTCCACATGACGTGATTGACCAGATCACAAATACAGAATGGTCTACATCACCAGTAGACAGTCAACCTTTACCAGAGATAGATACTGAAAACAGGAACTGAGTTTTGATCTTTTCTCCAAAATAGCAGCTTTAACTATCAATTTTAGACATTTTAATCCAAGTACATGATCCCTCTAATAACTGCCAGAGGACAGCCTCAAAGGAAATAATTCTACAGTAAGTTCCAAATTTAAGTTTTTATTAGGTAAAAATTACTTTGATCATGAAAATTACTTTGATCATAACTTAATCATTTAATTCCATTAGCCAGATCCTTGGTTTTATACTATAAATTTATATACAGATACTTGGTTTTATACAGATAAGAAGCTCTTCTACATAATATTTTCACCTATGTTTCTTTCCTCTGTGTCTGATCTGATCCTATGAATTCCAGTCAAACCAGTTTCTCTCTATAGAGAGAGATCCCTCTGCCTCAACTACAACATTGCCACCATATTTGTCCATGTAGCTGATAAAATGGGAGCATCTGTTTTAAGTAACTAATTGCTTAAGATATACTGTGTTTGAAAATATGAGTATTACAGAATACAAGAGTATTCCTGAACTGGCAAATCAACTTCCCAGAAAGCAATACAAGTTGGCATCCACTCAAAGAATGAAATAACAGGGCACAGATACCACTTCATTTCTGCATTGCAGGCAAAAGAAAATGGGAGTCACCTTATAAACCCACCCTGTTTTTTACTTGTTAGTCAAAGTGGAAATCTTCTTGATATTTTATTTAGGAATAAGAACATAACTACAAGAAATATTAGCATAATTGTTACTTTTGTCAAGCCACTATGATGTTAAAACGCTCCACTTCCAGTTAAATGCTGTTACCAACCCAGAAGGGTTCTAGGCTTCAAGACGTTCAGCAGAAAGGTAAAGATGTCCATTAGCATTACAACTACTTTCTGATGATTTATCAGCCACTGAAAAAGACCAAAATTTTGAAGTTTAAAACAGGTTATTAAAGTTACCTGGTAGAAGTTTATGGTATAGATGAAAGACTGGAACACTAATGGTCTTGCTGGACGATTCTCCTCCTGAGGAAGAAGTACCTACTTTATCCGCCATCACTCTTCCTCGCCTTGATGGTGGACGCGGAGGGGTGGATGAAACAGCTCTCTTTGACTGAGATTTCAAGCCTAGTACAGAAGTAAAAAATTCCAAGTCAATAACTTCAGTTAGCCAAGATGCAGTGTACTCAATACCTTTCAAGAGAGGGAAAAAAAAAAGTAATATTTTTCAGCACTGGATAATTAAATGTCAGAAGAGCATTCATATATAAAACATATCCAAATATAATGCTGGTATTTTTATACTTACGAGGCTGCACATCCTTCTGAGCCTCAAACACAAACCAAACCATAACTGTGTTAGATCATATCATTCATTAAAAAAGCAAAAGCTATTCTAATTCTGCTCTTAAAAAGCATGTCTAGCAATGGGCCCTACAGTTAAACATTTCCGGGTTGTATTTTCAACTGAAAGCAAGAAAGGCAAAAAGTTCTAAATTGATGGATATTTCAGCACAGACTACACTACTAAAAAGATGACCAAGCTGCAGTGCTAACAGCACCACATGGAATGAAAGACATCTTTAAACATGCTTTTAAAGTTGCCTAGGTCAAAACAGTTACAGTAAGCACTGCATGAAAATTAAAAGGTAAACCAGATACCTAAAAGAATACTGGGCTTATATAGCAAGACTGCCATATTTTGGGACAGTTTAAGGTGACTTAAGGTACAGCAAAATTATAATACTGTCATGTACCCTTCTATGCAGGTGATAGACCAAATGAAAAAGCCAGTAGGTCAAAATACAGACACATAGAACTACTGCCTCATCATTAGTCAAGAGCAGCTGCAAAACTAATACCCACATCTGGAATACTGCTCAGCTGAAAGCATTCTATGATAAGAACAGTCATAATACACAAGACATTCTGCAGTAATCTCAGTATAATAAACTACCTTGTCTCAGGAAGATCCACCATCTACTCTCTATTAATTTTACTAACAGGGAACAGGTTAAATACTGGCTGCATGAGGCTCTAAGAACACTAAAAACAACCCAGAATATACAAAAAGAAAAGATGGAAGAAGGTTTCACAAAGAGGCAGTAAAATCAAATGCAAATGAAATAAGTTCACATTTAAACTGTTTTACTTAACTGAAAAAAAAAACAAAACAAACCAAACACACAATCACTAAAAGATGGAAAAGCTTAAATCTGCTTCTTTCTAAATTGGGAATGGGCTATATCAGGCCATGTGATCAGAGATGCAATGGGGGTGAGATATGGCTGACTATGCTATGCCCTATCTTCAAGCTTGGGATATTTTTTTTCTTCCTAGATTCTTCCTTCATGTTTCAACCCTTCACTTGGACATATTAATAATTTAAATATTACCAAAATGTCTACCCTGTTTAGGTGGCACCTACTGTAAATATTCTTTCCAGATATAGATGCTGTAATTAATGTCAGTTGTGATGCTTTAAACATACACTAAGATCCATTAATTGTTGCCCCATTCAACATTTATGGAGTGTTGAATAGGGCATACAGTTCTATCTATATCTAAATACTGAAATAAAAAGCTTAAGAAATATTGGTGCCAGAAGTCAGAGGAAATCAACATCTCTTCATGCTTCATGAAGTGTAAATAAAATTGAGGTACCTCAGTGAAGGCAGAAAGCTAGATAGGAAAAGAGTAGTCTGAAGTTCATTAATCTCTCTCATGCGCACCAGAACTTAAACCAAAAGACTTATCATCTCTATAGCCATCATCTGCACTGTAATTTTCTCGTGTCACTGCAAAATTACTATGTTCAATCTATAACCTCCATAGTAGTTTTGAAGGAAAAGGGTTCACATGAATGATTTCAGAAGGATCTTCACATTAGTTTTTAGGAAGTGAATGCTTCAAGATCCTGTATTTGTGGCTTCCAAGTGAAACAACATAGTTTTATGCTTACATTTCCAACTGACAGTTTTTTAGCAGAATACCACCAGTTGTTACGCAAGGTACATGGATCCTTTTATTTCCAAAGTATATTGTGAGAGTAGAGATGATTAAACTCTGATGCACCAGCCACTGCAAACAGGTAAAGGTAGTAACACCCATACCACAATAATAGTACACAAATATTGATTTATTACTATGTAATCCAAGCTCCAGACGTGTCTCTACAAAATCCTGTAAAATGCACTAGCAACAGCATCCACAACATATCACTGATGCACACATTTAGGTACGAGGTTGTTCAAGTAAACAATCTGCTAGAGGCAGCGGTTCTATCGGGAACCAGTCTTTGCTGCCTAACAGTCAGTTAGACTAATTGGGCACTAATTTTTTTCTAACCATCACTAGTAACAAGAATTGTTGAAAAGTATTTCCATACACATAGTTGTAACATGAGAAAGATCCATCTTTCAGAAGGTAGAAGAAAAAGACATACCAGAAGCAACAACAACGCTATAATTGTCCTGAAATCCATTTTCTGCTTTAACTTTTTCTTTCTCTTCATAATTCTTTTTTTCTTTATCTTCCTTCTGTTCATTTATTAGCTTAGCTGTAATACTGGGTGTATCTATATGGGGGGAGGGGGGGATAAGACAAAAAGGCATTTTAAGATACCAAGTTGATTTTATTATGGTTTCTAGGGTATTTGCAAGGCTATTCTCAACTATTTTAGTGACTGAAGAGTTCCATCCCAGGCAGCAATAGTCTTGTAAATATCTAAAAATTAAAGTATTGTGATAATTCTGGTCCCTCTTCTACCCAAAAACCTGTCCTCTGACAATTCAAGACTGTAACAGTTTAAAATCATTACCTGCTGAGTCAAGGGTATTCATGTTAAAACATCACTGCAATCAGCCAGACATGAGAGAAGAAAACTCCCACCCAAACCCCAAAAAACTCAAACTAAACCACTGAAAACCACCAACAAAATGACAAGACACCATACTCCATTTCAGAACTGGCAAGTATGATTGTTCCTTTGAAATGGTAGGATGCCTAAAGTACATTACACATCCAAAACTTGTTCTGTGTGCTGAACTGAACACTAGATTACTGCAGTTCAACCATTTTGGTTCAATCATCAGTGCAGATCACAAATACCAGCAAGCAACTATAAGTTATTGATGACTGGTGACAAGGGATCATTTCACACCTTGTAAGGTGCAACACTGGCACCAAAACGGCCAAATAATTTTCTAATTGCTTTTGAATAGTAACTTGTTTCCACACAGCCGTAGCAGCCTTAAGCTGCAATCACAGACTCAAGACCTAGAAGTACCATCCAGCTATCTTTAACTGTCTATCATCAGTGGGTAAGGTGCTGAAAGAGATATGGTTTCACTGCTTGCAAATGTACTATGATTTGTGCTTTAAGACACTGGTTATGTCTGGGTTAGACAATAGCGCAGACCAGAAGAAGATAAGAGGGTGAAACTGCTTCTACTCAGGACCCAACATCCACAGGCTCTCTCTTTCTCTCTCTCTCTTTAGATATCTAAACATCAGTAAGACTGGGTGTTGACTTTAAAAAAATTCTCATTAGTATTATTATTACTACTACTGCTATTATAAAACTTCAGAGTTGATCTAGTTTGGTCTCATGGACTGAAAAATTTAAATGCTGGAGAATTTTAAGTCATTAATAAAATTATTAAAGAAGCCTTAAGCAATGGTATCTTTTACTACTCATATAATACCCAGATTTGTTGTTCAATTCTTCTGGCCAGCCAAGACCAGTAACTTAAGAATGAATGAATTGCAAAACAACTGTTATTCATCCCAGACAATCCTATCTGCAATGATACCACACATTTTTTTTCGTATGGTGAAGGGATGCGAGTAGAGATTTAGCAATGGTTTTAGATCCCTTGCCCCCCCCTTATTTTTTTGTTAAAGGCTGGAAGAAAAAGTATGAAATGAACCTGTTTATAGGGATTTATTTTACCAGAAAGTATGACAGAATCCATTTGAGACATTAACAGCATAGTTAAAAAAACAAAAAGAAGTTAACTCCAAGGACAGGTTGTCAGGATCTTCACAACTTCCTATTATTGCAGTGGTGGCAGTCTTTTCTTCCTTTCTACCCCCAGTCCATCCCTTCCCTCTCACCTCAAACACAGTTTACCCTCACATTTTACTATGTCTTAATCTCTGAATGATATACAAGTATCAGCAAGTTTTTAATACAATCAGAAAAATCCCATTAGATGAGGGATGTAAACATAAGAGAACCTAAACTTTTATGGAATCAATTCTTCTAATTTAAAATGAGAGTTGAGAAATAACAATTCTGTGGCAAAACCTAAAGTTATGGTGCCCTATGAAATCAGCATTTGATCAATTTCAATTACAGACATCACCACCACCTTATCCTTCCCAGTCCCTATTATCACTGACTGTCAAGTTGCCTGAAATACACCACAAAGGCAACTACTCAGTAGAGTTTATGTCACTGCTCCACAGCTGATCCTTACCTCATATGCAGTGACTATCCCACTCATTACAGTAATTCTGACCATAAACTGCAGAAGGATCTAAAGACCTTGGTCACATTCCACCCATGACTATGTGGAGGCAGTAAGTGAATACAGAATTTTAAGAAACTTTAAGAAAAAAATAAATAAAAATAATGCCTTAACATTATTCTCTCATTATATAGAATGTAAAACTTAATCTCTAAAAGTAAACTATGGTTTTCAATCTCAATTTAGTAAGCAAACTCAAATGTTTATGTAATTAAGCAAATGTATATCCACAGAAATTCGATGGAGCCTTCGTTAATGTCCTTTTCATAGCAGCGTGATTTCATCTCAATCATGACAGAAACTTTTAAGTTCTCATTATTTAACTGACATAATTTGGGAATATTTAAGTGACTGGATATAAGACAGAGTGTTTTAAAGGCTAGTATTTGCCCTATCATTTGTATGGTCTTGCAAATATCCCCTAGATCTGAGAATAAATACAATTAATACTAAAAAGCAAACAAATAACCCATAACAACCAATCAACTAAGCAACCAAAAAAAATCCCCAACTAAACAAAAAAGAAAAAGAACTAAACAAAAAAATGTTGTTGGTTTTCTTTTGAAATTGTATCTTACAAAAATAAAACTATTTCAAACTTGCCTGACACACGATCAAGAACCTCTGCTAGAGTTGTTGAGACAGGCAAGTGAAGAGTACGAAATTTGTGTCCAGCTCCGTACATTGGATGTTGAATTACATGACTAGTAGCATTAATTCTACCTTTGTACAGCTGAAAGGAAAATAAAGTCAACAGTTAACACGACTTTAACATTCAGAAATAAGTTAAAACACCAAGTTCTTGTAAACTCACCTCAGTAAAATAAAATCATATCTTTTGTGTGCTAAAAAAGAAAGCTGACACATCCTTCAACTTTGGAGGTATGCAGTAAAAATGCATCAGATTAGAACAAGTCTGGGTTTTTTTAACTCAAAACAATTTGCTTTGAAAGCCTAGGATAGTTTTAGAATTAGAAACAGTATGATATTTGTTATAAAAAATTCAATTATTTTACATAGCTTTATATGAGGAAAAAAACTGAGTTGAAATCATGAAATTAAAACAATTATGAAATGAAATTAGGAAAATCACATTACAAGGGGGGGTAAAGCTGTCATTTCTCTACTGCTCTGAATGAAGTGTGAAGTTCTTTTCTAGACTTAATATCTTTTTCCTATTATTATGGATAACTAAGTTACTACTAGTTAAAATATTTCAAATTTTTATCATAACCTTTTAGTTTGAGAACTGCTTGCTTTTTGTATTATTCTTTGCTTGCAGGAACTTCTTATGACTTTTCTGAAAGGAGAATGCCACTTATCCCCTTCCTCTTATCATGGGGAGAACAATTTACTAATATTCACATAAAGGATATATAATATTGCTCTACAATATTATTTTTTTAAAAATACTACTTGATTACAATGAGAACTAAGCATCTAATAGACAGTGTTGGTAAGAACTTAAATGATAAACATGGGGATCCAATCTTTGGAAGATTATGTTGTCTGATATGCTAGAACTATATGCTGCACATCCGGATTATTTTTAGGGTTTCTCTTTGGATGTTAAGAGAAACATCTCGGTAAAACCAGACTGCTTCTTGGTGTTTTTAACAGAAGAAACTGAATTACCTGACAACTTTTCAAGATGCTTTTTCTACCTTTATATATCTAGTAACATTCTGTAAAAATCTGCTGCATGTAAATTATTAGGAAATTCATTTTAACTTTAAATTACCAATGACCATTTTAACAATTACTCTGAGCTAGCTTCATAAAAAAATTTAAATGTTTATGCTAGGGCTGTATTTGTTGTTCCTTTTCCATTTTATACTACCTCATTCAGATTCCCTGTCATATATCTCATGTACTTTATTTCTGAGATGTAGTGTGAATGGCAGAAAGCAAAGCAGAAAATAATTTTCCTTGTATGGAAGTACCAGATATTTTAATAACTTCTAGTTTTCCTAAATTTCTTTATTCACAGCCTTCAACTGAGAGCGCAGCACTTCAGTTAATTATAGTTCTGTGTTCTGGTGAAGCATGTGGAAGTATAAAAGCCTACATGAAGGACCTCTGTCAATTTTTAAATACCAAAACTATGACTGTTCCTTAATGAAACTGATAATTAAGAACTGCTGGGAACTAAAACTTGTATCTATATTTGCTGCTAATGCATAAGGATACTATTAAGAAGTCTTTCGTAAGATAAAATTCAGTTGTCAATTCTTTCAGAAACAATGTATTTTCAACAAGATGGCTTTGTTTTACAATACTGCCTTAAGTTTTCCTTTAACGTGCTCAATTACAACTAACACATCCCTTTCCAAAATTCTGCCATGTGTACAGTACGAAAAGCTGCTGCCTGACATAGTTTACCAACATTTATTGTTTGCTTTCTTTCTGCTTTTGTTTGTTCATTTAGGTTTTGGTTTTGTGGGTTTTAGGCCTAATTTTTTCCCATGTTCACCATATCAAAAATTCTTACTGGGCATGGGGATTGAAGAAACAAAGTCACTTTCTCATCCTCTAGCATCAGCTGCAAAAAAAGCCTCCTAATAAATCCAGAAATATTTCCAGACGTTGGGAGGTTCCCACGCTGAGGGGAGGACTGGAACAATTCACAGAGAACCTGGGAATAAAAATGACATCAGATTTAAAATATTTCTATATTTAGGTGTCTAAAGCATAGCTCTACACAGCTATATTAGGCAGCGCATAAGAGCTACCTTTCAGTTATCATTCAAACCAGACCTGAAAGGTGCACCACTGAAGAAAATACCAGTGGCAAATAAGTTTTTTTATAAAGAAGTTGAAAATGCTGCCAACAGCATCAAAGTAAGTGTAAATACACAGACTACTCAAAAAAGACAAAAAAATAAGATAAAGTATTTAGAAAAATAGCCTTCAATTTCCTAAAACAAAAATTCACCACTGCATAATGCAGTATTACTATGAGCCATTAACTGAGAACTGTACTGAATTTTTTTTCTGAAGTCTAGCTGTTCCCAGGGCATCAGCATTGTTAATGTAGAAAAGAATATTTTTGCAATTATACCTTTATTCAGCTAGGTCTGCAAGGCTAACAAATAGCTGAATTTGCACTAGAAAGTCAAATGCAAAACCATATCCTGCAATAGCCTCTATTTCCCTGGTCACAGATTGCAGAGGGTATACGGTGTGCAAGCAAATTTACAAGAAATCTCTTAATGTTACTAATATAAAAGATGCATATGAAGCTTGATTTTCAAATTCCACTTCAGAAGAATTTATACTTATTCAATTAAATAGAACAATTTGGATTTTGGTCTAAAGTTTATTACTCTAAAACCAGAGGAATACAAATATATACATAAGACTGGATGGCCTCACCAAAATATTTTTGTATTTCTCAAAGTCAGACCGAGAAACCAACAATTTTAATAAAACTGTTTTCCAGTCAATAAAAAAAAAGTTAAAGAAAGCTAAAAAAAGTAAAAAGCATGAATAACTACAGCCAACTTTCAAAAAAGAAAATTAAACTTTTTTTCTTTTCTCTCACCTGTGCCATAAGTCTCTGGTTATTAGGATGGCAGGAGATGCACTGTAAGAAGAAAGCAACTGTTGCATTTTCAATTGCTGTCCGCTGCTGAGTGGTCAACCCTGTCGTTACAGTTGAAGAAAGCAAGCTAGATCTTGCACTGGCCTGTTGTGTGGTCACATTGTGTCCTCCAGAAGTAGCACCAGAATGGCACAACAGAAATAAAAGTGCTGTCCACAATGGATTGACTTCAGAGCCACCCAACCAATCCTTCATCATGTGGCTGTTGCCAACTTCTGTCAAAAACCTGAGAACAGGAGCAACCAGGTCTGCTGTGATAGGCATTTTATTAAAGTGCTGTGGAACATGATGCCTCCTGAGCCTGTCCTGGGTGATATCCATTGATTGTGCAGTGCAGTCAGAGCTAGAAGTATGGTTAAAGCAAAAACTAGCAAGACTTCTTACAAGCAGTGAAGGCAAACCTGAGTCCAATAATTGCTTGATAGCTTCAGGTGACTGAGATGAGGCAGCAAGAGTAGCCAGGTGAGACTCTGTTAGTGCAAGAGGAGCTTGTGCGTTTTTAGAGTCATCTGTTAAAGATGAACTAAGGTCCTGCTTTTTGCTGTCATCAGTCATGGACAGTCTGTGTTGACACTGCATTGGAGGAGGAGTGATACCCATCCACCCCATGAGTAAGGAAAAATAGTTTGGGTGGATGTGGCACATAGAGCAAAGCAGACTATCAACAGCTTTCTTCAAAACCATGTTGCACGGAAGAGACATGGACCAGTTAAACAAGGACCTGTAAAAGACAGAAAGTCACATCAACACCTAGTTTGCTATTTGCTACTCATATTCCCTTTTCTTCATTTCCCTTTTTCCACATTTAAAATTAACTATCGTAGAAGCTGTTATAAAACTGTGCTGAGCTTAAAAGCCTCTTTAGGTGCACAGTATCAGCAGCACATTCTTTACCCAAAAGTATTCCTCAAGCATATGTTTAAATTTTTTTCATCATACTGTATTTAGAATAGATATAAGACAACTTTCCTGTCAAGCTGCACATGAAAGAAAGGATTTCAGGCTTTTGACAGTTGTCACAATCTAGGTGGTTTTACACGCACACACACTCCTTTACATAAAGGTCTCTTTCATATTAGTATAAATCAAAATTGGCTAGCCATTTTATGAAATCTGTTTTTATAGTTCTTCCTTTTCAAGAGTTTTTAAATGTAGCCTGAAAATGGATTTCTGTTAAAATGTGTTGCTGAAAGGATTAATTGGCCTGCAATTTAAAATCTTTAAATTGATGAAGCAGCTCATTTTGAATTAATTATTTGTATGACAATATTACTGAAGTGTCTTTAGAAAAGGTCTAGCTTGTAGTCGCCACGTATCTAAAGACCATTATATTGCACATATAAAGGGGCTCCACATTCTTGTACCAGTAACTTCACATTTTCCAGTATTTGAATGTTTAACTGTACCTACAGGAGACACTAAAGTGGTAGAAAAATAAGAGCTTTTCTGAAGCGCAACAAAAAGAAATTATGTGTTATAAAAATGATGTTCCTTTCATTAACTGGAATTATATTCAACGGTACAAATGAAAGATGCTTTACTAGACACAATAAATTAACAACTATATTTCTAATATACACATGAAACAAAGCTATGTGGTTTCTTTTTTTTAATTTTGTTTAAACAAAAGAGATGATTAAGGAACATAATTAGGAATACTGGTTCATGTACTTTCAATCTGGAGTCACTAAAGTATACATTTGGTGTTTAAGTTTCCATCAGAATCCAGCAGCATCCAGCAAACTCATAGTTCAAGATGCACTCAAGATTTTGTGCTCTGCTTCTTTCAAATCAGACTGGCTGAAACAAAAGTGGTGACTACAAGAAAATACCCAAACACCTCCTCCTCCCCTATCTCTTAGCTATCACTTATATATACTTACTGGATACCATAAGTAATAAAACAATGCTTATATAACAGGATACTAATGAAGATCATGATTTATAGGCACTGTGAAAATTACTGTAAACATTTAGTTTCAATAAGAACAGCGCAGAGTTATCCATTAAAAAAAAACCCCAAACCATGCAACAGATTACCTTCCAAATCTGCAAGTACATACACGGTTTTGCTGTTTTGTTTCAGATTTTTTCTTTTAAACACAATTATACCTGAAATAAGTAAGGTGCAGTTCTGTGCTTAGGACCACAAAACCACCTAATTATTCACTCTTAATTAACTTCAGGGATGACAATTTCCACCGCTATTCCACTATGAGTACAACTGAAGTCATCATTTCAGTGAACAAAACAATTCAGTTATTTTAAGTATGTGATGCAAAACTTTGCTTTACTTACTCAAAGAGTTCTCTGTCCAGCAATGCTGGTAAATCATATTCAACAAGCAATTCATAACTATGCCACAAAATTGCTGCTACGCAATGCAAATGGGAAGGAGAGGGCATCAAAAGACCATACTCTCTTGTTGAGCTATTTGGACAAATGTAGCTGACCCGACCACTTTTTTTCATAGCTGCAACTCTAGCGGAATCGCTGACCCATTTCAGCAACGCTTGAATTCTGGAATGCAAGATGATGTAGTACATTAGAAAGTGTCAAAAAACCACTCACAAACAAGTTAGCTTGCTGCCTTTTTGCAATCTGATTTACACATTTACCTCTTCATTTGAAGCAAAGTTAAGAGTGAGCTCAAACTGTATTCTCAAGACTTAGGTCACTAACAGGGAAAAAACTAATTATATACACTTATTGTCTTGGACAGCCAAATATACATTTTCTTTGTATAGAGAAAGAAAACAAAGTAGGAATCTTGAGTTTTGAGTATTTGAGAGGAAAGTCAGTTGAACAATATAAGTTTTATCACTTTTTTTAAAAGGGGAAAATAAAAAAAAGAGGGGCAGCACTGTCTGCAAAGGATGCAAAGATCTAGAAGAAAAAGACTGATAGCTTCTTTAGATTTCTGCACTTTCATGCTAACTTGTAACAATCCCATTTCAAAAAGTCCGCTTTTGTGCAGTAACATCAAGCCACTCTTTCGCAGATTAATTTTGTATATGCTTCCATGTGATAATTCAAATAATATTACCTATCTTTTGTTCCAGGGTCTTGCGTTGTTCCAAGCTGATAAAGAATGTCTATTGTGGAGTCAGAAGAGAGACCATTTAATCTTCCAAACAGTAAAGGACTATTCAGATCTTGCCGCATTAAAAAAAAGGAAAAAACAGAAACAAAGGGGAGGGAAAATAATAAAAGTACTTATATATGCATTTTTTAAAACTACTACTGAAATTATGACAGAATTGCAGTATTAACACTGAATTGCACTTTGCTGTTAACATAAGGATGCAATTCTTATAGACACTATCTCAAAACTGTGTTTTCTGTTCAATGCAATGGTCAGCCTTACCATAAAAAAAGAAAAATCATGGCAACATGCAGCAGATACAGGCTTAGAGGTTTAACAGGTAGGATTTTCTTCAACATATTCCAAAAGAGACATGACTAATTCCAATAGAACCATCAAACCTCACGCTTCACAGAACCAAATATTTATTCCAAAATGAAAGCTTATTTGGCTGCAATTTCTTTTAATGGCACTAAGGCTGAATATTCCCTCAGATTATTTCCCATTCATCTCCTCACTACGCTCATCTCTTGCCCGGTAGGAACTGCTCTCTTGTCTAACAGCATTCCAGCAGAAGACAGTAAGCTACACTGAAACTAACTCACGGCAAAATAAGTGATGGAAGCCATCTGAAAAATGTTTTCTGTTAGTATCAGAAATCTCAAAAGAGGAACAACGGTACTTCAGTTTTCTTTCATTTAAAAACCACAAAACAGCAAAGCAAAGTGGTAAGGAATTAAATACAAACCACCCAGTGCGTTAGCAGAAGAGCTACTGCAAAATTTCACCGTGGGACATGGACTAGTCGCTCAAGTGTCTTGATTATATACCTCCACCATTTCCAACACTTCCTGCTGTTCAGAATGTATCCTGTCCTACAGACTATTAGTGCCCATATATAGCTGCATTTGTCTTCCTTAACACCACTCATGGATGCTCTTTACTTTGAAATATACAGACATAGTACATCTACTGTAAGAAGCACTTATGATACACATGTCCTCCTGTCATCTTCAAAATGCTCACCTAATTATCTCTTGGTACATTGAGACAAGCAACATTTTTAAGCAACAACTGCAAAGAAAAACATTACACTCACCTGCAGGATCACTCCCTGATGCTGAGCAGTTTCTAAGAAGAATGTCAATCAATTTTAGACCTATTCGGGTGGACTGAAGCCCAATTTTTACAAGTACAGCCTCTATGTTTGGAGAATGCATACCACAGTAAGGTGACATTAGTAAAGCAGCACATGTCTGCAACAGATTAGCAGTGGGTGCTGCAGCACTGGCCATCATTCCTTCTAAATCACTTATGTGAGTGAGGCAATGGTGTAATAATCTTAACCATCCAATGCTGAAAGGAAAAACATAAAAATGAGCTAATGTATCATTTCCTTATCATTTTGTTTTTTATCTGTAACAATTACCTGTATTACATTCTAGGACAAGTACCACAGAAAACTGCTATGACATGATCAAACATCATCTGAGAAATTAAAATGAGTGAACTTAATACCACAATGTAATTCAGATTAGTAATACTGTTGTAATCATTGGTTGGAAGCAGCTATAAGAAAGGGACAATTTGTGGGCAGTAAGAGCTAAGAGCCTGCAAACTGTATTCCTAGAGTTTCTCAAGATTTCTTAATTCACATACATCTTTATTCCAATAGGGCCAACCTACTGGGTGGAGGGGAAGGTTTATAAAGGGGAAAGGTAGGTCAAAGGGTGTCTTTTTTTATTGTTTTGTACTTCTGCTGCTGTTTCTGATGGGTGGTCCATTTTTTTTGTTTGATTGTGGTCTTTTGTCTCTTCCCATGGTTGGTTGGTTGGTTGTTTCTTTCTTTATTCCATTCTGTGTGTTTTTTTTTTTCTCATTTAGATTAAAAGGACATGGCCAAAACATAGATGTGAAATGTGAAACAGCACGCTGCCTCCCTTAGGCACCATTTATTCACATTTAAGATAGAGATTCTGCAATACTGGTTGGCATTATAATTATACACCTGCACAGCTTCCCTGGCATTACAAACTTGTAGGGTCATACACATCTACAGCAAATTATAGTAAACCTGATTTAAAAAGCACAAGAAAAAGTACAGAAATTAAAAATGTCTTAGCCACTGCATTACCCCCACAATTCTCTTCTTCTTTAACGGTAATGTTCATATACCTTTTAATAATAAATCCTGAAAAGTAAACCTACTGTAATGAAATCAATTTGGAAACACATTAACTNGTTTGGTACTGGGTTTGTATATATTTGTACATATTCTATTTTATTATTATTCTTATTAAAGCTGTTCTAGTTTCCTTTTCTACTCATTAAGTCCCTCTCCCTTATTCCCTTTCTCTTCCCCTTTGGGGAGAGAGGGGGGTTAACAGAAAGCATCTGTTATAGGTCTAAGGGGCCATCCTGACCCTAAACCTTGACAACTACTTGTAAAAAAGAGATTACAATGCTGTTTAAACTAGCATTATGAATGAGCTGGAAAACTAAATTGCATGTGAAGTAAATGGCATCATTTCACTGATAAGTTCTAGACTAACAAGTTAAGTTGTTTTCACAGCTAACCTTATGTCCTAGTTGAAAAGAAATGGCAAACTTCATATAGATCATAAGTGAGGTTTACAGGTTTGGTTTTTTTAAGAAATTATCTACTCCAAAATACTTATTGTTTTAGAAAAGAGTGAGTTTTCAGTTATGTCTAAAACAAAATTATATCCAAGTTTACTGACTGTATCTATTATATACGTAACATCAGTTCACTGAGGTACTTATAAAACTAAGCCACAATAAAACATTTCAAGACATAAAGAATGTACACACCTTCTTTTTTTAGACATTGATTATTTTTGTGCGGCATTAAGATAACATTTTCTCAAGTACAAATATAGGAGTAGTATAATTTGGTTATGGAAACTTGCTACACTGCTATTCAAGATCAAACACCAATTTCCGTTACATAGCTTTTATCAGTTGTACATTGGACAGTATTCATGTTCTCTAAATTTACTTATTCTCACAAAATTTTTCCCAGCAAAATAAGAAATGTTTTTAAAACTTTCCCATGCTCTCTTTTCAAGTTTATAAACATCAAGGTTCAAAGATTAAATATGTCCAGTTAATGATTTTTTGCAATTCCTTAAGCTAAGTTTCAGACCCAGGAAATCTCAGAAATTCACCCATTGAATTAAATTTAAAGTTGAAAAACTTTTAACACTTCTTTTTTTTTTTTAAATCCTTAACGGCTTATTTGTATATTAAAAACTAGTAAGAAACTCGAGGTGCCACCTAACCAAATAAAATCTTTTGAAAAGAAATCTTGCTGATATGCCAGAATCATAACTCAGTTCCTGTTTCTCCAATGGTCACAAACAGCAATATTAGATACGACTTCCACAAAACACACCCATTGTCCTATTTCTATCCCTGCTCCAATACTTATGTAACTGTTGACTTCAGCACCAATAAGTATATTGCTACTTCAGTTCTTTTGACAACTGCCTACCCATTAAAAGCACAAAATGCAACTCTACATTCTTTCCTGCGTTTTGTATTCTTTTATCATTGCAGAGATGGAACATCACATTTTACATATGCAGATTAAGCATGCTACCCAGAAAGTGAGAAGTACTGTTTATATTTGCCTTCTTTAAAGAAAGAAAAAAAAAAACCAAGCTTTCTAATATATTAGAAAAAAGATTCTGTAAATGTTAAAATTCAACTACAAAAAGGTACTCATGAACACAGTTTGCTACTGAAAGATCTGACTCTGAGCAAACGAATCCTAAAAAACCCCTCCAAACCATGAAGTGGCACAAACAAGCCTCTGTCAATTGATACCAGAAGCTTACCTTGTTTTAGAGACCTGATCCTCAGAGGGAAGGAACGGATTATTGACGGTTGCAGATGAGGTGTTTCCAAAGGCCGTGAGGCCCAATAGTTTGATCTGGGAGAGGCCCAGTGTACTGGCATCCCGGGGACGGTGGAGACGAAGGCAGACAGCTGAGGCGACTTCAGCTTTTACCAGTTGGATTTTTATATATGTGAGACCACTTGTGATAACAGGAGTTGACAAAGGTAACATATTGACACCATCTGCACTTATTTCAACAGATACTGATGAAGGGCAAGCTACAGAGTAAGATAAGAAGGTTTAATACTAGTTAAAAATCTGTACTGGTTTGAATTTCCAAGTGCTAAAGTTGTATCTCTGTTACAGATACAGAATAAGATGATCAAAATGATCCGTAAGTTGAATGATTTTAAACTTATTTTATAGGCATTCTTCAAACAACCTGTCAGCTGTAGGTCCCCACATTTACTCTTTGTATCATTTCTAAATCCTACCTGTCAAGTTTTCAAAATTGGCATCAGTATCACTGAATTTACTTACTTGCCAGAGAGGCCAGGTGAGGCTGGATGTGGATCTCCTTGAGCAGCACTGCTGCAGGAAGGTGAATCGTGAGGTCACACCAAGCTTCCTCAGGTAAGAATATGTATGACCACGCAGCAGACCGAGCTCGTCTGTGAGGAGGAGTAGCCTGCAACAGAACTTCAGCAGGCTGGGCAGTGGGACTGCTGGAGGTGATTGAACCTTCAAAAAAAGCACCAAGAGGATTGCTTATTAAAAGCCAGATAAATTTACAATCTGAGCTGTGGAACACAGTTGTTTTTTTTCTATCTCACTTATTTCAGTTCATTGGTAACATCCCACGTGCAATAATGACAACTGCTGAGATCCTGTTCTTAGAGACTGTTCTACACAGGCAGTTTACATATCCACATGCACGTGATTGGAAATTTGCTACAGGACACTTACCACCAAATTCCTAAACTTTCGATCAGGAGTTCATTACATAAAGAAACCAACCAAAAACTTGCAGGTTGAACAGTAAATGCTTAGAGCTTGAACTCAGTTAATGCATAGTTAACATAATGAAGGCTTTTAAAAACTTTAAATATTACAATGATAACAAATGATTTTATAACCAAAGTCTGCAAACATTTTCTTTAAAAGTTTGTTTCCCATGAAAACCTTTTTCTAAAAGAGACACTGGAATCAAAAAAAAAAAAAAAGACCACAGCAGTTGCTTATATTTTTATCTTATCATGAAGTGATAGTAGGAAGATCTAGGCTATGTCGTCTTTAGCAAGTACTATGGCATAAGATCAGATCTGTGCTGCTTGAACTACAGTTACTCAGGTCATTTAAAGCACCTCTAGCCTGGCCACACAACTGGATGTCTAGTAGCACCTGGAGGTGAATTCCTTAACACTGGTTAGACTTTCATCCCAAATGAGTCAAATCTGTCTCTTAAGAGAACACTACATGGTGAGAGTCAGTGCGTAGTAAGTGAGGACAACCAGAAGGTTAATTTCAAAAGCACACTCCTGACTTCACGTAAAATAGATGCACTCAGAGCAGAATATCAAGAACTACAGCAATTTGCAAGCTAGGAGATGAGTCATGCAAGGACCCACTTATGATTTTTACTACTTAAAGTAATCAAGTACCAACACTTGCAGGATTCTTACATTTACCTTTTAGGAATTTGTGAAGAGCATGGTAGAATATCGCTAACAACCCCCTATTCTGCCCCTATCCTGTCAAATAAACTTTTTTCATATTATTCATTATTTTTGACACTCTTACATTTGAGTGGCAGGACTGAATGGATATCTCTCATCTGACAATTTTTCAAAAAATTTTAAAAACAATCCTTTCTTTCTCCCCTCAACAGTGAAACACACTGTATGAATACATTCATGGGCTGCACTAGTGGGCAGCAACATAAAACATTAAGAAACTAGTAGTGATAAGAAACCTTTGTAAGATATTAGAGTGCATCTACATCTTTAAACACATCATTTCAGTTATCTGTCAGCTACTGTACTGAAACCAAAATGGCACAGTAATTCTAACAAACACTGATGCAGGCAACACTGGGGTAGTGAGGTGCAGGTGTGAGAGCAGCAGCAGCAATTATCAGCCCTATGTTTCAGCTTCTTCTGCTCTGTTTGATCCAGCTTGAGCTCACTCTGCATTACTCAGCTTTGCTATGTTTCTGTAACTGCTCCATCAAACCTGATGTGCCTTTAGGAAAGTCAGTGAGTCTTAGTGTGTCTGTGGCAGATGGTGGGCTGAAACTGGGTATCCCCTGACCTAGGGGAGGAGGAAGGGGCCCACCTTGATGCATGACTACATCAGATACCAATCACTCTCCCTGCTTTCCCCTGTCTCCATAAGAGCTTTATTACCTGTGCAGAAGAGGCTTAAGCTCCTGCCCCAACATCTTCTTGAAACACCAGCAACCTCTCAGTTTACAAGATTTAACAGTATTGCAACATTTGAAACTATCACAACACTTACTGTTAAGAATTTGATAAAGATGTTAATGTCCAGTGGCTATTAATGTAAGAGAAAGAAGTATTACATACCCAAAGGTGCAAAATTGTGAATTCCTTCTGCATTATCAGGTTCAGAAGCTAGCACTCTAGCTTTCAAACTGCTATCTGTTGCTTTGGTGGGACCCGAATCAAGAAATTTCATAATAGTTGAAACCATGCTTCTTGCAGTGTTAACAATTGCTCTTGTGCTTGTCACCATGTTGTTACAAATAAGCTGAACTCCACCTGTGTATAAGGGTAGGGAGCAAAACCAACAATGTTCAGAAGCATGAAATAGATTCTAAGCAGGCAAAGGCCTATTCAGTAACTTTGCTCATCTAGATCTATATCTGCATTCCTTCTTTAAGTGTCAAAAGTGCCTCCTCTACTTGAGGCGGCTAAAACCAAGATTCTTACCCATATCATGGAAAGCCTTCAGTGCCTCACTTGTATCCAACACTCGTAAAATGAACCAGAGCAGTGGCTCAGATAACTGACAAGTGGCAAGAGAACCCTAGAAGAAAAACAGTTAAGTAATACACGGTTTCATACAAAATTAATAAGACAGAAATATGCACGATTGCTCTTAGCTTCCCCTTTTAGCAGGCAAAAATCCCAAGGAGGAAATGTCACCACAGCTGACCTCTCTGCCACAAAGCAGCAATACCATGTTTCACATGGTTCACTCCTTACATAGAGGAAGTCTTTGTGGTAAGGAAAAGATTAAACTAACAGAGTAAGCAGCTGAAGGGAAATAAGAATGTTGAGCATTTGAAATACCTACTATTATGAACACAATAAATGCATTTCACACCTTCACATAATAAAATACTCAAACCATCTTCAAGTCTTTAGCCAGGAACATTTACATAAACTCTCTTTACCATGGGCAACAAAGGGAGGATTCTTAACTTCAGCAACAAAGTCAAGTGAGACTGGAAAACTTTTAACATTTATTTTATATACCACTAGTTCAGTTTTCTGATCTTATTATAGGTTACACTATCAATTAACCTATAAATCCCTTGACGCATGGCAGACATGAAGGAACTTACCTGTCTTCCCATGTACCCACAGGCCATGTAGGTAAGAATTGGCTGAAGCATCACTTGCACTGTTGTTGCTTTTTTACTAAGTGTTGTGAGGATAGTGAACAACCCATCTCCAACTGATATTGCATCCAAGCCACCATGAAAGTTTTCATGTTTAGTGAGATGTAAGCCACTTGCACCTTTATGAAAACAAACAGTTAAAAGGTCAGAAACTGAGACCTAATAATCCATTAGAGCACATAAGAGAACTCAAGGATATTTAGATTTCTTTTCAATTAAGTGATCACATTGATT
This sequence comes from Chloroceryle aenea, assembly GCA_013399075.1. Lineage (NCBI taxonomy): Eukaryota > Metazoa > Chordata > Aves > Coraciiformes > Cerylidae > Chloroceryle > Chloroceryle aenea. Next base: position 133,260 of record VWZY01009823.1, on the reverse strand, counting down.
TTACAGTCTACAAACGGGACTGTTTTCAGGATCATATCAATTACTATTCATGCTCCCAAATACCTGTTATCTTCTTTACAGCATAAATAGGAAGAGCTGACCCAGGAAGTTGGGAAATTTAAATCCAATTTTAGATAAGACCATAAAAACTAGTGTAACTAACAAATGAAACAGAGTAAGAACTACAAGGATTAGAATCACTCCTAGACAGAAACAACTAACATATATTTATCTTTTCCAGATAATAAGAAAGTCCACTTCTGCAGCCAAAAAAACCCAAACATTTAAGCTCTCTCAGAATTCTCCTTCTCAGTGTTAAAGCTCAGGATCCATTCATGAGGATTTACTGAATATCAATATTCAGCAATATTGATTACACACTGCTGAAATTGAGGGCGGAAAGCAAAAGAATAGTCTTCCAAAGGAAAAGATTACCTCTGCAAATACAACTGTCTTATGAAGCATATGACAACATTTTGGAAAAGCTTTTAAAAGTGGGTTTGAGTGGGAGCAATAAATGGAATAATCCCATTTAATTTAGAAAATCGAATTATATTAGCAAGTAATAATAAAAAATAATGTGTTCATCTGATGTTTGGAACACACCTTAAAAAACATTTTGTCAAGAGAATTTACAACTGTTATACTTTAAGCTATCAAGCAAGAAAACATTGATAAGCACTGGATGCATGGAAACAGACAAAAATCTTTAGGCTCAGCCTCTGCACTTTCTAGAAAAGATAAATGGAATGAATGATGAAGCAGGTTAGGAAGGTTACTGCTGCTTGCATGAGTTTCATAGTCTGTCAATGGCAAAGCATAAAAAACTAATAAATACACAAAACAGTCATAAGAGAAAAACCAACAAATGTTTTAATTTCATGTGACAAGTAAATTACTCAAGGCCATCCTGGCTCCTGACCAGCTGGCTCACCAGGTGCCGTAAATTAACATCACTGGCATAAATGTTGACACCAGAGCCACTACTGCTCAGTACGCATTACTTATTTTTCTGGGTAGCTAACATGCTGCACTACCTAATACATGTTTACTACTATATGCTGGTAATTGATTTCTGGATCATCTATAACCTTGGCTGCAGTCTTGGAGAAATGCATTTCATAGCAGCAGTCTGGAGAGAACTTTAAAGAGTTCTTCATGAAGGAAAGAAAGCCACAAATTAACTGTATTATGTCCTCCCAAAATACACATACAACTTAGTTTCAATAACCTATATTAAAAGGCCTTGGGAGGAACAGTCCACTGAAGGAAATCAGCTGGCCCAGTATCCTGTATTCAATGAAAAACATTTTGAAACAACAGTATTTTTCCAAATTGCCTTTTTAAAACTGCAAAACAACTGCTGGGCAGAAATCGATGGCTTAGAAAGAAATCAGTTGAGAAGAATATCTTGAACTTTGTTCCAAAGAAACACATACTGAGAACAAACCATATTCCCAGAACAAACTACTTTCAGTGTTCACAGCATATCTGCAATGTGACACCAACTACCAAGAGTACAGAAGGAGATGTTCTGGAATTAATTTCGGGAAGGTTCCAACAGTGCAATCCAGGCTTGTCAAATCCTGCCTGCTGTTTAATTTGACTACTGGTGATTACTACCTTTTCTTCAATTGCTTTTATGCCAAAATGAACAACTGGTCTACCACGCATGTGCTCTCATCCAAAGAGTATACTGTTTTCTGGTAATAGCATTGGTTAACAGTTTCACATCTGCTTAGAAGAGACTAGCACAGGAAAGGTCTTTCTTTGAAACAAGAGAATCACTGTAAAGAGAACAGAATTCTACTACTATTATGACTGAAATGAAATGTAAACTCTTAGCCTATCCTCCTAAAAAAAGTGGGTTTTCCAGTTTTGCACATGCAGAAACATTCATGGTGTTTCAGTCTGTGGTTTAACTTGTGCAAATAAAATCTGTGCTGTTATGAGAGCTCACAGACAAGCCACATAAAGGTCATGTCTCTGAGAAAATGCATGATAGGTACATGTCTAGCAAACAGTAACTTCCCTGTTCAAAGTATCATCAACTTCCTCACAGCAGGAAGATGCCACCCACAAATATATGACTGCAACTCCTAGAACATGACGTTAATGAAGTTTCTGGTAAAACACAGGATTCAAAAGTTTATGTATTCTGTGCAAGGGCCACAATCATAATTCATTTTTTTTTCAGAACTATTAAAAATCAAACAATGCAATACATATAAGAAAAACTGAGGTAATGTGTCTGTAGCACAAATTGAAGACTAGTCCTAATCCATGCGTAGAGATATGCAATGGGCACAGATTGAAATACAGGAAATTCCATTAAAACATAAGAAAAAAGGCCTTCTACTTTAAAGAATGATTGAACACTGCAAGAGGTTGCCGAGGGAAGTTGAGGAGTTTCCACCCTTGGGGAATTAAAAACCCAACTGAACATGGTACTGAGCAACCTGCTCTCTACGGCAGGATCTGAGCTGCCCTAGTTTTGTGCAGGAGGTTGGTTTCACCACCCCAAAAGATCTTCCCATTATATTTACAAAATACCTACCAATAATCATTGCCATAGCGCTGCTGTTACACTGGCCAAGTGCAGACAAGATCTGGCTCATAATTTGTTGGTTGGCTAATACCAAGTCTGCCACATATGCAGCCGATCCTTGAGTATTAGGGTTGCTTCCATTACCATCTTTGCCTCCCGAAACCTTTTCTTCATCAGACACACTGTCTGTGGTACTGCTTGCTACTGGCACACGGGCACTATATTCTCGATTACTGGAAAGCGGCAATTGAACTAAAATGTTGACCAGCTTTAACAAATCAAACATAAGTTGATCCCTTGTCATTTCTCCACAGACGGCTTTGGCATCACCTGGACGGATAATATTGGCAAAAAGCCCTCCAAAACACGCTCGAGCACCCACAGAGCTGTCAGAGCCACTGCGAGACATCACTTTGTCTGAACATGTAATGTAATGATGCACAAGGAAGGTTATAGACTCAATTACTGCAGAAATAGTGCTAACTGAGACAACTTCAAAATTCTGTTCCAGGGTAAATTCCAGCAGTTTCACTTGTGCATCCAAGGGTCCCTGGCCCGTCTGGAAAGCACCCCTGAAAGAAGAAAAAAATCAAAATAAAAAACTCTGTAATTCAATATTAACAAGTTACACAGATATGGTGGTTTGGATATTTTTTTTTTTTTACTTGGCTTTTAAGAATCAAAACCCACACCAGACTTTCAATAACAAAAAATCTTTCAATAAATAAAAATAAATTCAACTGGGGGAGTTTTTTCCCCCTTGAGGTAGAAAGCAGAACAGTCAGGTTTTAGGTATCTAAATAGTAACTATACATAAGTCCATAAGAAGGCACTCAAACTATCACAGGTTGGTGCTTCTAGGCTGATTGCTTGAAGGATCTCTTTTTTCCCCCAGTTGCTTTTACATGTATACCAGTGGACTACAAAATTAATCTTTAAAACCAGCATATTTAAAATAAAACAAGTGTTAATTCTTGAAGCATGAGTTAGTTACTGATTTTTTATATATTTCTCTGCATCTTTTGATATTGATTAATCTTACTATAATGTTTAAAATTAAATACAGTTTATAGAAATAGCCCTGAAGAAAATATTTGACACTTAATTAGTTCTAAGAATAAAATACTGCTTTTCTTCACAATCAGTCTTCTGCTTTGATCAGATATGGTGTACTTCAATAGTTACCCAAAGTTTTAGAAATAACCACCCTAAGCTCTCTTCTGGAGCTTTGCTTCCATTTTATGACACTGTTTTCTGTACGATTAAAGAATAGGTAACGCCAAAGTGCCACCTACTGGAAAGCTAGAAACTGAGGATGAGCAGAACATCAGTACCAGAAATAAATTAGAATTCCTAGTGTACGTCAGTCCAAACAACTGCCACATTTCCAATGTACTCCTGTACATGTGACAGTCTTGAGCCCATCAACTTCGCCTTGAAGAAGCAGAGGTGTAGAAGACAACCCACAAGCTCTTATGTCTCCCCTGGCCAGCAGTAAATAGGATTATGGAATCTCCTATTTTATCCTACTATATCATTAAAGCCATCCATATTATTTCTACAATCTATGAATAATTTCTAGAATCTTTCATCAACTTGGGCCACTCAGAATATTTTTTTTCACTTTCTAATAGGGAAGCTCATCAACAGCACCCCTATTTTAGGGATTACTTTAACAAGGCCTGTATCTTAGCTCCAGATAAAAATCAGTCCAAAAAACTGTTCCTTCACCATCCCTCACACATGGATGACTGTGTGTGGAGTCCACGTGCCACAAGCAGCCGCAGTCCTGCCAGTAGTGCTACAGCAATACCCAAGATCTCCGTCCGTATGTAACTTGACAGTATAACAAGGTGGGACATACACATCTTAGCTGGGATTCACACTCGCACAAAGTGGGCATGAAGGAAAAAAAAAAAATAGTATTTACCTTTCTGTTGAAAGTATATGTATTAATTTCAATAAAAATTCACTGAACATCTGAGGACAAGTTGAAGAAAGGTGCACTTGTAATCGAGTAAGAAATTCTTGCATAGCTTGTGTCGCTGTTGGACCAACCTAGAGGGAAAGGCATTTTAATATGCATTATATAAACCAGAACTGTCTTCAGGAACATCAAATAATATCTAACAAGAATATTTTTCTAAGAACAGGAAAGCATTATGTAGCATAACTTGTTTTCTGAAAAATTTTGCAGGGCTTTCAAAGAACTATTCTATATCTTCTGTATCAATGTATATGTTTTTCTACTAGCAGCCACGAGTGAAACATAACAGTTCTTTTCCTAAGTCTCATCTTCCAGCTTGCGACTTTACCTTTTCAGCAATGCAAACTACACTTCACACAGAATACATTTCTGTGCCAATCTGAATGGTTTTCCACAAACTACATATTTATGTGTAAGTGCTTTAAACCAATTGCACTGCACAATGTTTAACTTCTGGAAAAGGCTAAGAATTTTCTGGAAAATGTTCTGGAAAATACTGGAAATACAAGATGTTTTCTCTCCTAAATTGTTTCTGAGCCTCCTGTCAAATATTACATATAATTAAGTTAACCTGGGCTTTTTTATCACTATTCACAGATGTTTTAAAAACTGCAAAAAGAAAAAAAAGTTGAAATTAGGAGAGTATATACCAAAAGAATTCCGGAACAGGCAGAAATAGAAGTATAATTTTACACTGTAGAATTATTGGATACTTAAACTAATCTTTGTTGGCATTTCTATTCCAATCCAACAAGAATTCAAGAAACTAAATTAACTTTTTTCATGCATACAACTAAAGAATCCTAGGACATGCAACACATTCACTGACATACTGCATGTCACTCCTTCCTGTGGCAAGTCTCCAGACAAGATACAGAAACATATGACTGCTACTCAGAGTGTATTACCAACATGACTTTCCCTATGGTTGCTCATTAGAATCAGCTGTCTATAACTAAAAAAAGGAACATGTCAAGGCTATAATACATTATGAATAATGCATATTCATGTCAAGTGCATTGAAAACCTACAAGAAAAGGTTTTTCCTCTTATTTTAATTGCTAGTTACCTGTGGACTGTGTTGATTTGTGCCATGAGGATTAGTGCCGGAAAGAAATTTCACTAACACATGAATGAGGTTTGGATCTGACACCAACAACTGGGCGGTACTTTCCTGAGCTCCAATGGCACTGCTTGGACCAGCTTAAAAATAAAGACATAAAAATTAGATCTGTAATCTTAAGCATTAAGAGTAAATAAAACACTTATACTGAATATCACTTATACTTCTTTCATGTTGTGTACAAATTCTCATCAAAATCAGCTACTGAAAGCTGCTTACTCAAGACTACAGTTTTGTGTAGAGTTTTCCATTAAGACAGATAAAAACCTCCAGAACTGTTCTATCAGTGTTCTAAGCTTGCTAAGGCAGTATTCCTTAAAGTAGAGCTTCATTTTGTAGAAGTGATATATAAAGACATTTTGATTTGCCTCTCTTTGCTAGTCCAGCATGTCAATAAACCTTAAGTGCATTTGCCAGTTTGTCAGACAGACACCACATGTTCTATTAGCTTGTAAACAATCAAGGTATTTTTGTCCTTGGCACATTCAGAGCCTTCTTGTCGTTGACTAAAACTGTAGAGAGCTTAACAGATAAGAACTCTGAGGACCAGAATCATAATGAAAATATACCCTTCAGGGAGCAAACAAATGAGTTTTATAAAATGTGAAGTCTTACTCATTCAGTATTGGCATATAAAATCAATTCAAAACACAACTTGAAAAACGCATAGCTAGCTATTGAATGAAAATACCTATTCTTACAATATTTCACCTATATAAATGAAGTCACAGGTTATTACATGCTGAAGATGTGATTTCTTTCAGACTATCTCATCATATACAAAAGATTAAATAAAGTGGAAATGATGTCCTGGCATGAGAGCTTGGCTGGCAGCCCTTTGCAATCCAAGGGTAAGATTCTTAATTAGGGATGCTGTTGAAAGAATCAAATCCTGAAAAACTTACTGGTTATTCTGTTTGATCAGTCTTCATTATTCCCAATAATCACCTTCAACTAAGGAAAGCTAAACTAAATATCCTAAGCAGGAAGGAAATGTGTCTGTCAAAAGCAGAATTAAACGCTGACTGTTTCCATCTCAGTTGAAAAACTTTCAGAGCAATGAAATTAAAATAGCATTGGAAAGACACTTGCTACAGAGAAGAAATCCTTGCTGGAAGATGGAAGGAGAAGATAATTCACAGTAGGATTCCCTTATCAAATGCTATTTTATTCTCAAGACTATAAACAGATTTAGATGAATGCAGAAAACTACTGCTCAAAGCATTTCTTGTACAGGTATACAAACCATTTTGCAGTGATAAATCAACATTAGTAGTGGAACAAGCCTGTATGGCTAGGACTGATGTCAGGGCAATAACTGGAGTTGAATAAAAGCAAGAAAACATCCCACAGCATTTCACTTCCGTTGTACTGTGGACAATAAGCCTGCTCTAGCGTCCATTTAATAGCGTAAAAAGCAAAAAAGCTAGGTCTTGTCTGGGTGGGGGACAAGTCTGTAAAAAGTAAGCATACTTTGTTACAGGTTCTCTGAAAGATAAATTCAACATTTCAGAACAATAGAGAAGCCTTCCATTGCCAGATGTGCATTGGAAACACCATCTGTCTGAACTGATCAAGTCTATTTTCCCCTGCTGAATCTGCATCCCTGAATATTTACTTAAGCAAAACAAGTATTTAGGCTGTTGGTGGAGTTTTTGGTGAGGGTGTTTGAGTATATAATACTACAAGTTCCAAACAAAAATGAGACATTACTAAGTACACTAACTTGCTAAGCTCCTACCCCTTGCATGATACTTAGACCTGTTATATTACTGCCTTTTGGTTTTATGAAAAGCTTTCCACTTATAAATTATTTTGAGATTTAAGACAGATCACCATCACTAAAATTATATTCAACTGCAGCTGACATAACTAATCAAAATGAGAAGCTAATCTGAATTTGGTTATTCTGTTTTATATAGTTTTCTGGGACTTTTCCTTGTTTCAGTGTAACAACATCATTCAAACTTTTTGAGCTAGATGTCATGTGTTTGTCCAGAAGTATGTAATATATAAACTGTTTTTTTTTTTTTAAAGTGTATAAAGTACTCCAAATGTTTCTATTTGAAAAAGGGACATACTTTTGTGTTTTCCTGCATTCCTGCATGGTACTTTCATAAACAGAAAGTATTTCTTTTCTTCAGAGACCTTGAATCATCTGTGAAGTCTATAATGATCAGTATGACTGCTATTCAGTGTTCTTTTTTTTTTTTAAAAAGAGAGAACAAAACAATACAAACTCTCTGATGAAACTACAGCTTTTAGAAAATGCATGCTTGCATTTCTCTGAACCAGGTACATACGGAGTATTGCTTCAATTAATTTAATTTGTTCACTTGGTGTTTCTTTGAAAGTAACCTTATTTTAAAATATCTCCAGCTTTTTCCTGCTGGGTTCACCGTCATTTGTTAGGTCTGTACTGTAACTACTTAATGAAATCTCACTGTCTGCGAAGACTTTACATCTTAACATAAGCAGATGTTATGTTAGAACTTCCCTGGAATTGACAGTCCCAGCCCAGTTCCTCTTCCTCAGAAGCAACCAAGTCCACATGCTAACCCTCAGCTCATTTCCTTCCAGGATTAGACAGTTCCATAGCTTTCCTATTGTTTCATAGGACAGTTGATGACATCACAGAACACATAACTCTTCATTACTTCTTATTTTTGTATTTTCTATGCAACGCTGAAAATTTCACTGCAATATAAAACCTTGCCTTTTTTTTTTCCCCTACATTATATTCATAGTCTGATGTTTTATTCGACATTCTAACTCATATTTCAGTAATCATCTACATTATCTGCTCTGACAGGTAGTGTTTATGCTCAAAACACTGCTTTCAAACACTACTTCTGATGAGAACAATAACAGGTAAGCAAAAGGGTATGTGAGGGAAGCACAAATAGTTCTTGCTAAAGAAACAGATGAGTAAATGCACTGTGAGAACAATTTGACAGATGACAACTGTTTAGAACAACCGTAGCACCAAGAAATTTTTCTTAGCCAGTTATCATTGTAGATTTGCTTCTACCCACTTTCCTTTACACAGCATTAAATGGTTCTAGGTGTCACCCATCAAATACTGATTTCAAACACCACCTGTCCATGACCCTGGATCTTGTAATCAATTAAGGCAATTGTTCTGAAAAGAAATGGCAGGAGTATTGGGTTTAGCCCTGAAAAGTATCTTGCACTCCTCAGATCATAGTTCCTGAAGCACAAAAGTTAAGCAGCCTGAGCTCTCATTCTGAAGACGTTTATGAGCACATAATGGCATAATGAAACAAGATTTTCTGGCCACGAACGGCCCTGCCCTAGACAGTGGTAGCCCATAAAATCCCAACATAGGACCATTCCCCAAAAGAATCTGCCCTATACTCAGTGGGAAAAAACTCCAACTACAAGGCCTTGATCACTGCTGAAGAGATCTAGAATTTTAGAAAAATAACTAAGAAACAGCTTTGAATATAATATCAGGATGAGATCTGTGGAACCACCTAATTTCTCATGACAAGATCTAATTCTTTGATCTCTTAAAGAAATTGTGACCTAAACTGTAATCTTCAGAATACAACAGTTCAGAAATGGGTTCAAAGTGACTACTTGTAAAATGCAATGGGGAAAACAGAATAGCTGAATGTGAACATGTGTATCAAATGGCAATAATGAATTTCAACTAAATAAAGCAAACTTAATAAGAAGGTTCTTGGAGAATACACTTAGATCTAGGGATGTCATTCTGCCCCTGTTGTACTCAGCACTGGTGAGGCCTCACCTCGAGTACTGGGGGTGCAGTTCTGGGCCCTCAGTTCCAGAACAATATTGAGGTGCTGGAGCGGGTCCAGAGGAGAGCAAGGAGGCTGGGGAAGGGACTGGAGGGGGAAGTCTTATGAGGAGAGGCTGAGGGAGCTGGGGTTGTTCAGCCTGCAGAAGAGAGACTCAGGGGGGACCTCATCACTCGCTACAGCTACCTGAAGGGAAGTTGTAGTCAAGTGAGGACAAGGCTCTTTTCCCAGGCAACCAGTGACAGGACGAGAGGGAGGGGCCTGAAGATGCCCCAGGGGAGGTTTAGGTTGGATTTTAGGAAGCACCTCTTGATTCAAGAGAAACTTTACTCCAAAGATAGCTGACACATCACTTATTTCTCTGAAACAACTTCTCTTTAAATTGTTCACTTGCTTCCTGCTCTATATATTTAAAAAAAAATACAAAAGAAAACAAAACTAAAAAAAAACACAAACCCCAAAAAACCCACAACAACCCAAACAACACCCACACAAACCAACCAACCAAAAACAAAACAAAACCCACAACAAACAACAAAACAAAAACAAACAAATGAAAAAAAAAACCCACATGTATCTTTCCTGGAAAGCATGACCTTGAAAATTCTAAATTCATGAGAGCTCTTGTGAGACACTGTCTGCAAAGTCTTAAGAGACTATTATTAGTCCCAGTTCTGAACTAAAGCACATGAAAACCAAAATTATAGATTGAAGAAGTGCTCTAATGCTCTCACCTTCAACCGTGAAGAACTGAACAGAAATTATTTCACTTTTTAAATGTGCCGTTAAGACTGAATATTATCTTGAATTATTAGCTCCTGAGTAATCATGGCACAAAAGTTATGTGGAGGGTGCTTAAACCTACTTAGCTCCTGGTTCTGTCAGCGAGTACAGGAACAGGGGCAGCTACCGGATATATATCTGTGTTAGTACACACACATACATTAAAGGAGACAAACCTCCAACCCTTTTCTTTACCCTCCAGCAAGACTGCATCTCCAACCCTTTCCAAATCAACTCCAACCTTGGGCTCACAACCGTATATACACAAAAATCCACAATCACACTCATAAGCTCAAGTATGCCTGCGATAAGTCAGGTTGCTTCTGAGGAGCTTTTCATTCACATCAGCACTTAGTGACCTCAGGTAATTGCCTAAGAAACTCCTGGAAGCGTGCAGTGTGTCAGTGTCACAGCACAAACACTGAGCCTTGTACCGCTTGGAAGAGATTCATATATGGTCTCATTAGTACACAGAGCATAATTTTTGGAAATTGCTAGTCTACAGTTACAAATTCAAGTGTTGAAAATATACACGGGTGTCAACTACAGGCACTGTTATCCTACAAATCAGGCTGTGTTCTATTCTCAAACACCAAGAATAAGATGGAGGTCTCAGACTGTGAATATCAATTAAGTCTCTTCCATTAGCTTATTCCCAGCTCTACTGCTTCACCTAACAGAAAAAGTTCAGCAGATGTTTGTGAGACTGATCTCCAAATAACATCACAGAAGAAGGACATAAAGTGAAAACCTGAAGAAATAAGTGCATTCCAAAGACAATGATGTGAAATGGTATATACAAAGAAAAGATTCATAAGCATGTTTGAGGAAAACTGTGGAGAATAGCTGTGTCACTATTGGATGGTAAACTATTTCATATAAATTATGATCTTCAGGTGGTTCCGGGTTTCTTTCTTCCATAATTACTGTCTACAGTCAGTATGGACTGGATTGAACAGAATTTAAAAGAGCTCTGACTTGGTCTAACATGTAGGTTTTAAAAGACTCCAGTCTCCCGGTTCTTACTAGTTGCTATCCTTAGATTTGAGGACAAGGCCACCACAGCATTCCTCACAACAGCTGTGCTGTTATTGAGCCATTTAGAAATTTAATTAATTTTAAACCTACATCCTTTAATTTCTACCAGTCTTGTGGCAAAAATCTCATTCACAAAGTGTGATTATTTTTAGTGTGTTATGGAGCAATATATGGAATGTGAAATAATCTAATGTGCATAGGGGAATGTAATCAAAGGGATGGATTACTCTTTTAATAGATTCAGCTTCTAGGGGCTTACTTTCAGATAGCTTAACATAAGTAATTATTAGTGTCTGCATATTTGCAAAATATTCCTATTACATCAGAAAAACATGAATCTCTCTCATAGCACCTTAATCCTTTTTCTCTGCTACCTCTTCCTAGAGTACCAAGCTCCTTCCCAATGATAAGCTAGTCCTAAAGCCAACCTACTTATAAATGACACTGTGTTTTATCACCAGGCTTTCAGTTTCCCATGGTACAAGCAATTCAAAGGGCCCACTTTTGAAAAGCCTAAAGTTATGGAGAACCAGCAAAAGGACTTATGTGATAAAGGAAAGTTCTGGTAGTCTTTCAGATGGGAATCAACACTCGGTTTTACATCACTAGGGCAGGCAACATAAAAAAAACCCAAACTACTAAAACCCAAACTTACCATTAAGCTGCATATTTGTCATGAGAGTTAGGCTATGAAGCACAAGGCACCATGTCCGGAGTAAGGTGTTAGGATACCACGCCAGAACTGACAGGAAACTAGTTACAGATGCTGTCAAGAAAACAATGTTTTTTCAAGTTTTAATCTTTAGGGTATTACTATTCATTTCTTATTTTTACTGTAAGCTGATATATTTATTGTAACTAACATAATTATTATTTGCTGCATTTACTTTGTTTTGCCAACTATTATTCCAGATAATAAGGAAAAGAAGCCTCACCAAACTTCACCAGAACTGGCCCACAGAACTTTTTATAGTGCCCAGACCCTGACATCGCAGAGAAAATGATGCAAAGAAGCTGGTTTCAAAATGCTCTCATTGAAGTCAGTATTAACAGGTTCATTATAGCAGGCATTAGTGTTGTGGACTATCATCAAAAGATACCACAGGTTTTCTAAACTATACAGTATAATGCATTATAGAGAAGAAAATAAAATTCAACGTATTTTTGTACTAATTAGGAGTCTGAGGCCAAGAAATAATGGGGCTGCCTCCTCCATAAGCTGGTATGCAAGGAGAAGAAATTCGTCAGAGAAGTGCATACAGGTGCACAGTTCACCTTAGACTAGGAAGTATATTGTAAAAAGTCCTCTTGGAAGCAATGATGAGTGAAGAACCACAAAGTTTACAATTTAATTTCTGAACAGATTATGCAAATTCAATGAATCATCTTTCAGTTACATACTAGCTGTGTACTTTTCATGTTAAGAAGATAATGAATCCAAGAACTTTTTAGTAAGAACACAGAAATTATCCCAACACTTGATCTTATCAAGAATGTTTGTTGTAATAATTTTTGCTCATTAGCAAAAGTACTTAAATAATTTTGTCTTACATGTCTTGAAAATTAATTTTCCCTATCTAATGTGTTTTACCTTGGTTCAAGGAAATGACAGGTATCCGGTTAGCATTATAAAGGAAAATATCAGTGCCACTGTCTTTACTTCCAGAGGAGTTGGAATTCAGACTTAATGTGAGCCATAACTGCAAAAGGGATTCAAGCTGAAATAAGAAAGAAAAGAAACAGTCACACCAAACACAGGAGTTCTTCCAGAACTCCAGAGCATAAAACCTTGTCTGTTTGGATTTTAAAAGCTTTATCTACATTCTCAGCTGCTGCTGCTTCGCTAACACCACACACACTTATTCTCCCCTTTACTTGATTTGAAGATTCTGATAAACATAATATTCAAGGCAAATTCAGCATGACTAGCAAATACTTTTGCTATGTTTTTGCAATTGATTGCTTCTAAAAACAATTTAGTTTATCTTAAGAAGTTTCTTCAAACTTATGTTAAAAAAAAAACCCAACAAACTAGTTCTACACACTGCTCCAAGATGTCTGTATCATAGCCTTACGTGTCTCACACTGGTTTGCATGTAGGCTTTTGGAACGTCTCAGGATAGTGAAGTGGTGCTTACCAGTCAAGCAAAATTATTCAAAAGGCCAATTTAATTACTGGGAAACCCTTTACTATTAGAGAGATACCGATGCTCAGCTGAATAACTCCCTCAAGGAAAATAACTGGATATTCTGGAAAAACATCAAGGTCCTTTACACCCCAAACTGTATTTTAAATGAGGTATTTAAAGAACAGTTGAGGGAGCCATCCCATTACAATATAAACAGGCAGGCAGGCCTCTTTATATATATAGTGTGCATTCCTTTGTATGTATCAAGAAAAGTGTTGCTAAACCAGTGAGTTTTCAAAAAGTACACTTAATTTTAGCCCATAGGATCATTGGATAATTCAGGTTGGAAGGGACCTCTGGAGGTCATCCAATCCTATCTTCTGCTCACAGAAGGGTCAAAGAAGACATCACACTGGATTGCTTGGGGTTTTATCCAGCTAGGTTTTGAAAACCTCCACAGATGGAGACTGTAAACCTAGTGACACTCTTGACTACTAAGCTAATCATTGTATTTCAGTGAACATATGAACTTGGTTTTAAATGTGAAAACGTATAGCCTCTTCTTCATTGTAACAAGAAATGTCCTATTTGATAAAAGCTTTCAGTAGCTTGTCTATTACATTAATGGTACTGTTGTCTCTGACAGCTTCATAAGCTATAATTCACATAACAGGCAACCTGCACCTTAATTAGTAAGAAGTATAGGAAAAAAAAAAAAAAACAGCTTACAAATTTAGAGATAAATACTATCAAAACATTTCAAAGTTTGTAATTCTGTACCTGAACATGGTGGACTTGTAGCATGGAAAAGAGTTTATTGAAGCATGCGCTCAGCATAGGTATAGATGACAACTGTACAATCAACTGGGCATTCTGGTTAGCAGCATGTAAACCTCTTAGCAATGAGTCATCTGTTCCACTGGGAGACTGGGTTACTAAAAGACAAAACAAAAAGGACACCCCCCCCAAATTCTTGTGGAGAAGTTGCTAAAAAGTAATTTCATATTTATTTCCTTGCTTTTTATACTTAAAGGAAGGACATTTATGATAATTTACAAAAACATCTTCAATGTAGTATTCATCTGAGTTGGTCTACTGACTACCATGCTATGAAAGGCATCAGACATCTCCATCTTCACAAAAGCAGTTTGGAAAGTGAGCCACACAAATGCATTTTCACGGTTCTTGCTAAGCTTATATTATAGGGGGGTCCTGATAACACAATGGTAAGACAAACAACCGGAACATCTCTTTCATGCATTATGGTAAAACTACTGCAGTCAAGAATAAAATTCCAGAGAATGAAGGCTGAGGATGTCACTAAACCTACTCCATTATCAGATATTTAACTAATGACTGTATGCACATTAAGGTACTCTGAGAACTGCAAAGAAGCACATCTTCACAAGATGGGCAGTGCAACTCATGGAAAATACGTTTAAAAGTAACCTGGCATCATGAGTGTTTTTATAACATAAAGCTTACTGAATAGCTGAGTACAAAATTCTATTCAAATATTTTCATTTTCATCACCAAGCAGGTGAAGCTGTCAAGTGCAAAGCAGCTTTCAAATAGCTGAAGTGTCACAAATAAAAGAGTGGGGCTTCACAAAACCAGGAAACTTAATGTTCACTTCCACCTAGATTGGAAAATAAGAACAACTCCGCCATTGTAGGATAATGCACTAACTGGTTTCACAAAATGTTTTAAATTTATGTATACATATAATTAAAAAAATCTGAATAATAATAAAAAAAATCTTTAAAATTTGGCCTAACAAGAAAATTCGAGCGAAATATTGGTTTTTTTCCTAAGCTGCAAATGACTGCAAAAAAAAAAATCGTACAAATGTAAAAGCATCATGGCTATTATGTGAAGAGAATGATTTGACATTGTAGTTACATGTAGGAGATGTATTTGTTAATGCCTGTAGAATGGAATCAGCCTCCAGGGTGGACATCATTTTCAGCATCAGCTCAGCCTGCTGTTCAAGTCCAACTTCTAGACGTGCATCTAAAGCTACACAAGGCAAGAAACAGGGTAAAATTGAATTGTATCAAAGACATACATACATAAGTAGTTGCTCTAATTTCCTATGCAAGCAATATAGATAAACAGTACACATTAAACTGAAAAAAAATCTTAATAATCTTAATATCACTAACTAAAAGATTCACTTTATACATGACAGAAGGGGAATATAGAAACTTATACTGTGAACTGAATGTAAGATTCTTATAGACAGGAAATAGATAATTAAAATACTAAATTCTGCAAAACACACGTGTTTCTTTTCACAGTCACTTTAATATCACACATGACTAAAAATGCCTATGTTTAATCTTGGTTTTGCTAAGGTAATAGCTGTCAAACAAGAACCAAAAAGCTATTTTTAACCTGTGTGGTAGGGGGAAGATAACACTCCTCCAAAGTAAACAAGTGTGGCACTTCATTACTTAGGATAGAACCAACTATGCAAAATATCAGACAACTAGAAAAGAGCTCCCAAAAATTTCTGAAGGAAAAAAAAGTATGATTTAAAACTGCCTATAAAGTGTGTATTCAAAAATGACAGAAAGCAAGATTTTCTGTTATGTTAGACTGTTTTAATTATAAGCCTCACATAATATTCTCTGTTACCACAGAGACTGTGAAATACAGAAAATTTAATTATTTCTGCTTAATGCACATGGAGTTTAACATAATTTGATAGGAAAAAGTGTCAAATACACTACCACAGAAAAGAGACCCTGAGCAGAACTTCAATTCATGGCTTACCTTGAGAGACTGACACGCTCACAGTCTGCGATCCATTTTTCTCTGTGGTTGCTGGTGGTTTTGCAACTGGAATTCCAACACCTCCAATGTAAGGATTGTAATTGTAGGTGCCGTAATCAGTACCCCAGTAGTCGTACCAAGTACTGCTTATAGGCTTAAAAAAAAAAAAAAAACAACAAGAAAATAATAAACAGTAAATCTTTAGAATGCCCAAGTACAAACCCAGAATTTGTAACGACTAACAAACACTAAACTTATTGAAAGCTAAAACCAGAAGATTCGATGCAATAATTTTAGAATTTTTTTTCCCAGTTTTATTGCAGTATAAGCTACTGAATTCTTCGTCACTGTCGAAATCCAGCGATGTAAATTAGCCATCTCAAGGATTTAAAAATCCAATCTGAACATGTTATCAGTTTTTATTCACACATTTGTACCATATTCTGAATTTGGAAGTGGAGTATCACACGGATATTTTGAGAAGTTATTTATCAAGAAAGAAATCTATATTATTAACTGTACTATTAAAGTACACTGAAGCCTCAGTGTGGCTCAGGGACTATTTCTACTTGGCTCTGCAAAATAAAAAGCTGAATAATCTCTGCTCAAGTGTCATCATTTAAGACACTAAGAAAGCATATGGATAACAAGGTAAAAAAAAAGGAAATGCAAGGGCATATGAAGGCAATTTGTATATTCCTGTCTTTTTAATGGCAAGATCCAGTATCAGATGTCATTTTAAAGGTACAGAAGCAAATCTTAAAAAGGATTAAGAATGAAGTGTTTTTTTCTGGCTGTTTTTTAGAGGACATCCAATGAGGCAGTAGGATCATGAAGATACTTGTGGTTGATGTGGACTAGGGAATACTGTCAGATGAAATGACGGCAGAATCAAGGAAGGAAACATCAGTAACACAAAACTTAAGCAATAAGCAGAATTTTGGTAGGGTGAGAATTAAAGAAAAAGATCTTTACATGACAGGTAATCAGTGGAAGGACATAAGAGGGAACGGAGGAAAAAAAAATTCAATGTTGTCTGAGCAAGTGGTGAGAAAGATAATTTAGGTTAATTCATATAAAGCTGAAGGTTTAATTGCAGAGAAATGAGACTCAACATTTTATTATAAAAATTTGTATATATTTTATATACACGTATGAATGAAATACTGTTTTATAAATGTACCTTGACAACATACTATTACATCTAAATGTAATTTTACTACCTCTGATATGTTTAGCTTACATTTTAAGTACGAATGTATTTAACTATTTTCTTGATTCACGGTGAAATAAGTGTTGAAGTTAGCTGCTTCCTTTCATAATCTGAAGCTGGTCTGAACACTAGGTAGTGCTGATTTCATTTTTTAATTTTACGGACAGTACTAGAGTTAACTCTTCAGATCAATCACAGAAACAAAAGGCACTATTCTTAATAAAAAAGGAAAAGACTGGATGATATTTTTCTTTTATATTATGCTTTTGTTGTCTTTATTTACACTGTAGCACGTTAAACTCAGACCCTCTTGTTTATACAGATATCTCCATGCAAAACAAAAACATGCCATGGTCAACTGAGATACAAAAACATCTGAGATGTGAAGCACAGTCTTCACATTCTTTCTTGTCATTCTATGTTAAACCTTTATAAAAAGCAAAAAGCAAGTCTAAGACATCAAATATCACTAATGAAGAATTGTAAGAGAGAAAGGATTTTACTGTTTCACATGTAAAGGTTATCCTGAAAATGCAGATGTGTCATATACCTTGAAGACTTTAGCTGCAAGGGGATCTTTTTCCAAATCAATATCCAAAGGATCAATATCAACTTCCATCAGGTCTTGCAGTAATTCGAGGTCAATGTCCTTATCTTTTTCCAAAGATGACAGAGGTGGAGCACCTGTGAATGATTAAAAGGGTATTAATACCACCCACTATAAATTCTTAAAACATGGATATATCATGCACTTAATGGATAAGGCTTTTAGAGTTACAGCTTTCAGTTGGAAAAAGTTAATGAATGCAGTCTAGCTCCCTTTTTGAAATAATCTGAAAAAATAACCGTCTTTACTGATGAGGTGTAAAACTAAGTTGAAGAATTGCTCATATTCTGCCTGTATTTTCATTAACTATTTACCCTATCACCAAAAATCTTTTACTGATATTTTGATAGATGTGTAACAGCAAGGTTGTTTGGGTTTTTTTTACTTTTTTTTTAGTATACATATATACATCAAGATTATGGAATAATTTACCTGTGATGTCATGTGTTAAAGGTTCATCTATTGTTTCCACTAACTGAACTGTGGACTGCTGGAGGGAGTCATCAGAATCCACAGCTGAAGCTCCAGCATCTTCTCCCAAAGCACTTTCTTCCATAGCTTCAGCTGCTATAGGTGCCAACAACTCTCCTACAATTTAGATTAAGGAGACAACTCTGTTTCAAGCTTTATTCCAGTTACAAATTAACATCCCAGTGTCTAGCTCAACTGTCTGTTTTTCTACATCTAACTATACACTAAGAGCTACTTCTTCAAAGGGAGGAGTTTTGAGTAATTTTCAAATAATCAGGGTCATATAAACATTAACTTCTCAATGCACGAATTTAGGATTGACTCTGCTTGCAATTTTAAATTGCATCTGTTACATGCTAATCTCAATATTAGGATTTTTTTCTGCATCTTAACAGTGCCAGCAAATTCTAACATAATAATAAAAAAAAATCAAAATGTAAAACACTGAAGGAAGAATGTTTCAAGTATAATGTACAATCTGCAAAATATGAGCTCAAAACAAACCTGCTAGAATATCTTGCAGCATACAAGTCAGAGAATACTGAGCCCATGCTCCTCCCCAAGAGATGTCTCCTCTGTTAAAGTCAGTTCCAACAAGAAGCAGCAATAACCTTTCCAACTGAGTCTCATTCACAATCTCACATAAATGAATGGTTGGTCTTGTAGCATTTGCAATTCTAGCAAGAACCTATTTAAAAAAAAATAAATTATATAGGCCTAGCTATATTTAACACTATGAAAATATGTAATAGCTTTAATTCCCATGATGATTCTGTATTAGATTTTTCTGACATCAAGTATTTTTACTAGATTAAATTTTAGAATTTTATAAGGCTAGCTATAAAAAAAAAATTTTTTTAAAGTTACTTTTTCTAAGCAGTGTTGAAGAAGTTAAACAAAAGGAGACAGATAAGGAAAATTACTTCATCAGAAATTGCTAGAAATTTTAATGCTGCAGATAATTGTTACGATCAAACTAGCAAAAAAAGCCATAGTAGAAAGCTAATTTCATGAGGTTTCCATTGCAACTACAGAGTGATTGATGTTCATTGATATTGTTTACCTTACAAACAAATAGAAGTAAATCTGCATGACAAGTAAAGTCCATGGACAAAAGAAAGAGCGCCAGCTTCTGCACTACAGAAATACAACGTTCATGTGCCAGTGTAAATGGAAGTGGCTCAATTTCTGGAGTTTCCTTTGTTGTTGATACTTCTGTATCTAATGTAGAACGAGGCCACTCTGCAGTCCGACGTAAGCGTATTAAGTCCTTGAAGTGCTGCAAAAATTAAATTTGAAACAACAGTTTTATTTTAAAACTAACCTCCACATCTTTTCCCAGTGAAAATCTGAGGCAGCAGTAACAGAAACTGTTAAGGGAAAAAATAAAGGAAGAGAGTCTAATATATGAGAATCTGGAATGCAATTAAGGCTTCATTGGCAGAAGTTTGTTTTGGTAGCACATTATCCCAGGTAGTAGACATAACCAAATTATCTAGTTCCACACAAGTGCCAGTTAAGCCTTTATGTTTGTCATAAAACATACCATTAATATGCATTTTAGAAGTTTCTTTCATATTTCCACACCTTCATATAAAGCTATGGTAACCATGAAGCAAGCTGCATATAAAAACAGTCAGTATGGAAATTTACCCTTACAGGAATGCAAGTGTCCATTTGCCACCATAATCTGAACTTGTCTAATACTTGATTGGGGCTCTAAACTACATTTTTGACAATGAAGTAACAAATTCAGTGAAGGAAAGAAGGTGCTTTTATTAATCCTACCATAACCCAAGGGCACATTTAGCAGCTCAGTTCATTGTATTGGCTACACAAGCAGTCTAAAATTAGATAATACAAACGCATCTTACAATTTCACTTAAGTAAAAACTACTGAAGTAGAAGAGAGGAAGAACTATTTACTGACATGAAGGTTTCATCTTTCTCCTAAATGCAATACATGTTGTAAGTTACTCACAGCTTGTCATAACTGGAAGTGATTAGTAGGCAAAGTAGTAAAAACTGCATGAAATGCAACTACCAAGTGTACAGTAACACCATAACTAGATGTTAAGACACTGCAAGGGGAAAAATCTTCTAGTTCAACATGCTTTTTTTATGCAACATGGCTGCTATGAAGTGAAATTTAAATAGCTAGACAGCATATTTCAGCCAGTGAATCATTAAAGATGTCTCAAGAGGGCCACCAGTAAAGTAGCCCCCTTGATATAACCTCCTGGAATAAAGCAGAAGATAGTGCAGGAAAGAACAGCTCATGACAAGCAGTTAGTGAAAATTTAGGGCTTTATTTTTATGCTGGTGTTTAAATTTTGCTTGTTGGTTTGTTTGTTTTTTTTTCTATAATTACTGTAAATTGTAAGATTTCTCTTTAGATTGCCTGTAAGGTACAACATTCTACAATCCCTTTCCACAAGCCTATTTTCAGTCTTCTCATTAGACATAAGTACCTCTGGAACTAGAGGTAAATATTTAGAAATACATAAATTTGGTAGCTAGAAATATTTTTCTGGGGTGTGTTCCCTGCAAATCCATGTTGCCATCTCCAGAAATCCTGAAGTTTCAGCACCTCATCTCATAATCAGAATAACTTTTTAACTACCACATCCACTTTCAGTATCTGGGCCTTACTGCAAGATGTCACAACTTATAAGAACTTCTAAAAAGCTAAAAGCTTCCGAGAAAGCTCAGAGAACATTCTCTAAAGTCCTATTTATTAGTTCAGGGAGATAGTCACTGGCATAATTCTTTTCCGATCACTCAACCAGGAGATCTTACAGAAGAGTATCATGCACAGAAGCTAGCCATATAAATTATTTTACATTTCTACTGGTATACACTATCCAAAGTTTAAAGACATGACTGGCATTCCCAAAGCTACAAGATTATTATTGATTTCGGCCATGACTACCTAAATACCCCTGTAGAAGGATAAACTACTTTTTATACTGCAAGAAATTTCCAGATGGCTGCTGTTTTCGGCATCAGAATATACTTGATAGCAGCCATGATGAAACAACTTTTTAAAATAAGGTCAACATAAGACAAAAATGACTTTGCAGGAACAGGTCTTTTCACACAAAGGACAATAAGCCAGTTACAACTGTAACATCAGAGCATCATACCTTTGAAGTAGCCTGCTTTAGTTTTGCCTGTTCTACTAAAAGTTTGTATGATGATCCTTTGTTGCTTTGTATTTTCTCTTTTTCCATCTGTTCCACCAAAGCCTTCTGTTTTGCTTTTAATAAGTTAAGTTGCTAAAAGAAAATGTTAATAGGAAAAAATGAAAATTTAAGTAATAAGATGTTAAAAGGATCAGTATGTTCATATGATAGTAATCTTCAGTTCAAATTGTAACTTGAGTTTTTAAAATACAGTTGATAATAGAATTTTAACTAAGATCCCATAAGGGGCTACTGGCAGACCCAGAAAAGAAGTTTAAGAAGAAACAGTATTTTTAAAGGTGTTCAAAATATACATGCTTAGGGTCATAAAACCTGTGTGGTTTCATCTAGAAATGAAAATTTTGTGTCTTAAGAATTACCAACTTTTAAATCGCAGATTAGGCACTTGCACTTAGGTGTACCCAGATTTATCTAGAAAGTAAATGACATTTATTGTCCTATATGGGCCACAGATTGCAAATGTATACTCCAACATCTGTTCTTCCAGCAGATCCCATGCCCCACGGATTGAGACAAACATCAAAGTTAGGAAGCCTTTAGCTACAGAACCAGACCGATGCAAAAGCAAGGCTGAATGAGTCCCAAGGCCAAAGCTGTTCTTTCAAGAAATGCCATACTCTATACATGAGATATACTTCTGTGAAAATAGCCACTACCATGCTTGAAGTCACCTGTTTATGATGCACAAGCTGTTTTCTGATCTTTCGGGAATAAAGTCTGTCTAGGCTACTGTTGCCTTTAGTAGATCTGCTCAGAGTCTGAGTGTGAAGGCTATTATTTATAAAACTCCACTGGTTTCCTAATGGAAACAAACAAACAAAAAAGAGATATTAATCCATATTATTAAACCTCACTTAACTTCAGAGAAAAGCATTTACGTTGCAGCAAGTTAGCATTTCGATACACCAGAGAAACAAGCAATATCTAACGGTCTTATTGTTATGCAACTATCACCACTGAAGGTAGTATTTCAGTGTAATTGTAAAATGCAATTTCAAATGTATTTTTAAAACTATTTTTTAAAACATAGAACGAGGTAAGCAAGGACTGTCCTAACAAAAAGTATCTGAACAGCTTCCGTAACACAAAAGTTTTACAGTTTTAATTTTTATAAAAGATGTTCAATGTAAACCATAGCTAATCCACTTTAATAATAATAAACAGATAAAAAATGCATTTAAAAATACTGGATACAAATAGTATAGGAAATACCAAAGCAGTTATGAAGTCATACTGTTGCCTTCTCTCACAATACAAGCGATATCAGAATGGTGTACTCTCAATTACCAGGTCCTGGAGTCATTTCACAAACTAAAATCAATACTGCATTTTTCAGTCTAAAACAATTAAAAAAGGTCATATTTCTAAAAACAACTGGAAGTAAAGAAGTAGAAAACAATTCTGATCACAGCATCTCCTTTTAAAATTCTCAATTTTCAAGTGAAATGAAAATACATTTATTTGAACAGCTCCCAAACCAAAAGCCATTGAAACAAGTTTTGATAATAAGGATTACACACCTGTCAAAAATCGTTCTCTCTCTTTTCCATTCAGAGGTTTCTTGGCTGTAGCTGCTTCATCTTCAACAGTAGCTACGTAATCCAGCAGTCTGGACACCAGCATTACAACCCAGCTGATCATAGGAATGTCTAAAACTCCTTCAAAATAAATAGGTTTGAGTACCTTAATAAAGTTTGGAAGTCAAAACAAACTACTTTTAAAGAAATCATAGAAAGCATTAGATGGCAC
>VWZY01009823.1:56120-109838 GCA_013399075.1 Chloroceryle aenea | reverse complement strand
TAAGTGCGCCCCTTTCCCCCCCCCCCCCCCTATTTTTTTTAATAAGGATAAGAGTCTGAGCACTCAAATAAGGGAAGAAATAAACATTCAGTATAGAACTCAGGTGCAAGAGAAAATGTCACAGTTCTCCTTCATGATGGCAGAAGTCAAAAACTTCACCTCTATATTAAAAACTAAAAATAAAGCAGCATTAAAAAAAGTCAAAAATTTTCTGTTTCAATCTCCTAAATACCAAATGCAGAATGACAGCTGCTTGCACTACAGTATATAAATTAGAAGTCTCAAATTCCACAGTCTGAAATTCCTCCATCAGCCAGGGCAGTTATAACCATGCACCCAAATACCTTCAGTTTTACTCCTTTCTTAGTGCATTTTCACATAGCCATTTGAATAAGATGAAGATGCAGAAAAGCTAAAACTGAGTTCAGACTAGATTAGCCACGCTGGTGGTTGCCTATTTCAGTCTCACACATTAAACGCAGTATTTGTGTACAGGTAGGAAGAAAAATAATTACACTTCATAAAAGAAAAATCTTCTGTGTGCATGAGCAAACCTAAATGAACAGTTTGAAAGTGACCTCATAAGTGCTCAATAAGACCAGAAACCTACAATTAATGATCACTTTATCACAGTCATTATGTAAATAGCATACTTTTAGATAATATCAATAGAGCAAAGTCATTAGTAATAGAAGTTGCGCGCAAATTCTCATATTTGGACACGGTCTTGAGCCAAATTTAATTACACTACACTTTTCATGCATTGACCTCAAAACGCTTAACTAAAACTATTATTGATTCCAGATGAAACAAAAAAAAAGAAAAAAGAAAAAGGAAAAAGAATAAAGAAAAAGAGAAAAGAGAAAAGAGAAAAGAACAAGAGAAAAGAAAAGAACAAGAGAAAAGAAAAGAACAAGAGAAAAGAAAAGAACAAGAGAAAAGAAAAGAACAAGAGAAAAGAAAAGAACAAGAGAAAAGAAAAGAACAAGAGAAAAGAAAAGAACAAGTTAAGGCACAGAAACAACTCATCCAAGATCACATGTAGCTACTGGCAGCCCAAGCAATAGGATGCAGGCCTGACTGCTAACTCCACTTGTTTCCTGTCCACAGTGGCAAGAAGCAGCCTACCCCAAGCAGGCAGAGGAAAACAGGAAACCTCCTCATAACAGGACGTAAACAGGAAGTGCAAACTAAACTGCAAGAATACATATGAGTAGCACTGGTGATCACTACACACCTTCTCGGTTGGTAATATAAAAAGAAAGGAGCCTGCTGCAGTGTGATACCTACACCTTTTCATACTTCTGTTTAAACAAGTGCATTTCTTTTCCTTTTATCTCAAAGAAAATCATCAAAATTTTAGCTTCTCTCCCTTTTTCCAAGCGTCTTTTGCTTATTCTTTTTTCCCCCCCTCTGTCTCAGTCTTCACAACTTCTCTCTGCTCACAACACTCACCTCTTGCTCTGATTGTCCTTTGTTTTCTGACTTTTTCCCCAATAAGTTTTCACCCCTTTGACCCTTAGTTATGTGTGATAGTTCTCAAACAGGAATTTCTTCTGCCGTACCTGATGCTTCCACCACACATAATAATGCCCTAGTACTCACCTGTACTGTCCAGGAGGAAGGAAGCTGGAAGACCAGCAAATAAAGCTCTGAAGTATCAGTTACTTCTGCTTCCTAAAGTCCTCCGTGAGGACAACTAGTAAGGCAAGAGCTATGAAAGGAATTGGCAGCTGTGGGGAGAGTGCAAACAGAGGTAGAGGAGACGTAAGCTTGGGTTTGCCTCAGACTAGTTAGAGACTACAGCAGGATATGGCCACGATAGAGAAAGTACACGGTAGACCAATGGGAAGCAATAGGATAGCTTCTGACACCAGCTGTAGGCTTGCTTACATCAGGAGACAAGGCAAAAAGTAAGGACAGAGTCTCAGCTGGCATTTATCAACTTCACAACGCTAAGTTTCTTAAACAACTTATCTTCTACATGCTCTGCTATGTGTACATTACAAATGAAGTAGCCTAGAGTTTGATGTTTTCAAAAGCAAGTGTTTTCTTCAAACTTAGGATAGTTAAGATACTCAAAGAAAATCAAGTCTGGAGAATACAATTTCAGTATTTTTTTAGGGTCAAAAAAGTGTAAATTCCTTGTGACTACATAAAAAAAAACCAAACCTGCAGTTTGGAGAAACCATGCAGATATACCTAACAAACCTGTCTTCATAACCATTTTTCAGCTCAAAAGCATGAAACTTAGAATGGATCTTGTGAGACAAAAGGGGCACTTCTTTCCAAAATGCTGAATTCCAAAGTGGTTCACCAGAGTCACTAAAGCTATCTATATATTGGATGTTCCCCCAACTCTGTAAAAGCTCCAAGCTTCTTGCTGAATTAAAAGCCATCAAGTAGATTTTGCTTAGGTTTAAATGTGAGAGTGGGGGGAAGAATCCCTTTTAGCACCTAAAGAACAAGAACTTTAGCACATTCTAAAAGACCACTGTGTTTTGGAAACAGTACAGTAAAAAGCCAAGCAATTATTCTTTCAATACACCAAAAATTGTGAGCTAGTTTCTCAATTTTCTAGCTTATAATGAAAATATAGCTTAAGAAATTAGAGAGCTACCTTCAGTTCTTCTGTGCGCAGGTAAATGAGGCTGCAGTGGTGACAGCAGGTTATCCAGGAGATTAAGTAAACTTTCTAAAACACCACTATTGCTAAGTGATCTTTGGCCAATGCAAGAAAGCAACATGAATACCCTAAAAATAAAATGTACATATTTAAGATTTCATTTCTTTTAGAGATTCAATAATATTCTGAAACACCCATAATAGAACATTCCTCTAGGCTTTCATCTGTGACACAAGCAGGTTGCCACAGAAAGCAGCACCGTGGCTCAGCTAGTGAAATGGATTTCACCTTCTATTGTGGTAAGGACAATGCAGTATTTTAGGGTGAACATTTTCTCTTTCACCTTCAAGAGGTCAGAAGAGAAATTACACTTCGTGTATCCGAAACAATATCTCACCCGTTTTACTTCCTATTACATATGATAAACCAAACAGAGAATTAAATCCATGTATTCTAATATCCCTGTATTAATTTTTTAACATTATGAAAATATAAATGTTGCTGCCAAAATTAGGTAGAGAGACACAGAATAGCAAATATGTTTGGTTAAAATGCTAATGTTTAGAGTATCAATGTCCTCAATCAACAATCTTAAATAATTAACATATCTAACATCCAATGCTCAACTCTACACTTGTTTACTCTTATCTCAGAAAAATCTTCTGTATTAAGTGTTAACAGTGTGGTTTCCAGTCTTAATCATACTTTCAAATGCATTAGAAGAGCAGCTCTATGAAGAGGGTGCATTTAAGCCTGCTAAAGGAGAAGGCAATTTTTGACACCGGGTAGCAAATCTGCTAGGTATGTGCAGACCTCCAAGTAAGGAAAAACAGGACCTTATTGTGATTCAAGCATCAAATAGGGGCAATACATAACTGTAATCAGATGTTTATCACTTACAGTGCTTTTCTGGGACTATTTCTTAAATCAGTGTTAGGTCTATATAATAATCATCTCAATCTCTTACCTGTCTTGTGGGAATATAAGAAGTTGCTCTGAATTGTATAGCTCCTGCAGAACGTTTGAGAGAAACTGACCCCACCATCTTTCTCCTCCACAGAGCTGAACAAGCAAAAGGCCAGTATGCAGTCGTATCTTTGGGGTTCCACTGATGCACAGATGTTTAAATAATTCTTCACAAGCTTGAGCATGAAAAGTGCTTTGCAGAACAACGGGAACAGAGTGCCCTTTTAAGAGAAAGGGAACAGAAAACTATGCTTAAGGAGACGATGGCTTGGATACGTAGGAGGAAAAAGTTTGCAGGAACTATTAGAATTAGACTAATTGGCACAGGGCTGAAGGATGTGGGAATCCATGAGGCAATGGTAGTTTGCAGGTAACCCAGAAAGACCAGGCCATTTGGTCAAAACCAAATCAATTTCCTGTCAGGGCAAATACCCCCATGGTGTCTACATAAGCCACAACCCAAACCATCATTATGCTTAAGAATAAACTGGCACAGAAAATTACAAGACACACCTATCTATCAATTGAATAATTTTCTTCTGCTTTTTTGTTTTTAAAAACAAAATAAAACATCACCACTCAGTCAGACTTTTCAAATTTGATTCTCCAAAAACTGCTTCCATGACAAGTGTAGGAAATAAAAATCCTTACTGGATATTAAACATCATTAACTGAGTAGAGATACTGGTTTTATGAACTTTTATTCTCCCCACAGAAGCAATTTCTTCTTTGTCTCCCCACTTTTAATCACCTAATCCATCCCCACTGTTGCACAGGCTTTGATGCTCACAGATCCTCAAAATGATTCAACCTATGGAAACAACAGGAGCATTCTGCCTGGGCAGTCTTTTGTTATTTCAGTAATCTGAATCATCCCACAGAAGTATGCAGTCAGGATTATAGAAAGGGAGAACGACCTTGACATCCTCTTCTATCCTTTCTGGGAGCAAGAAGTAGCCAGGTCAAATTGGTGTCACTGCTAAAACTGTACATTGCATGTTACACGCTACTAAAATCATAGTAAAATGTATCTGAACATAGTTTAAAAGCTTTACAGGAGGAAAGTACAGATTAAGAAATAGAAGGACTTGCAAATTGTGTCTACTAATATGACAAAAATGTCAACACCCACTAGAAATACTAACCATTGGAAGAATGAAGCAAACTAAGCAAAGTATCCAATAAGTATCTAATGATGGTGCGTAACTGTTCCGTGGATGACATCTGAATCAATTCTTTTGGATCAGATTGTTCCTTCAGTGTTTTCCTGCTTGCACCTAAAGCTACTTTGAGCCTCTGAACAGCATGGTGAGCCAAATTGAGTTGAAGCTGTAGCTGAATGCAGTCCTGGTAAGCAGAAAATACTCTGCTATCTTCTTCCACTGCCTTGTCTGGCTTTCGTAAAAAGTACTGGGCATTGTTAGCACTGTTGAGTGGTGGCAGGTCAATACTCTGCAGAAGGATTTCTAACCGATGACAAGCCAAATTGTACCTAAGGGGAAACATTACACCACACAATTAGATAAATGTTAGCAAATGGCAAAATATTTGTCAGCTACCCTGCCAGAAGACAACTTCTGGTCCATTTTGAATACACTGTTAAAACAGATCTTGAAAAAAACAAACAAAAAACAATAATAAGAAACCCCAAATAAAACAAACCCATCAATCTAGTCTTTGTTACTGCTAGGAAGATATTCACTGTAACTCCACAACATATCAGATTTCTTTGATCTGAAGAACATCATGGGAAGAAAAAAAAACCAAGCCAAACAAAAAACATCTGTAACATTATGATATGCCGGTGTTTTAACTTAAAAAAAAAATAGATATTTTTTCCTCTAACCTGCATTGTATGTCCTCTTGCAATGCAACCATCATTGCCAAATGTTGGTCAATTTCTGGCTGATTTGCAGCTTCACCTTCTCCTCTGAGGGGATCATGCATAAGTTTCAGCTCATTTTCAAATGGTAAAATATAGGTATGGCCATAATAAAATCCTAATGGGATTTTCGCTCTGGCATTTGTGCTACCATATCGACCAATAACAGTGATCTGAAAAGGAACGCAACTACACTGTAAGAAAACTGTATCAACACAGGCAAAAGAAACAGAGTCAAACGCATTAAAAAAAAAAAATAGCCAACTGAAGTTTGATCTGAACTTAGGAGGAAGTTCACATACTAAACAAACATCAAGAAATTAAAAGATAACAGTACACAGTCTAACTCCTTTTACCTTCATAAACCTGCAAACTGGGGGTGGCAACAAGTCATGTAAAATAAGTGAATGTGTGCTAATGTCAGTAGCCACTACCAGCCTCCTTCCATCCACTTCTTCTCCTAAAGTCCAGATGTCAATTGATAAAGAAGCCAAATCTCCACAAGTGGGAATCAATACATCTGTCAGCAATATAGGTCTTCCAAAATCTAAGGTCACAAATCTTCTTGCTCCTAGGGGAAAACCACAGAATTGCCTAAAATACCACTGCATACTAACCAACAAAGAGATGGTACTTCTCAAACAATAAAGCCATTGTTTCTATATTGTTCAAAAATTACATATTTAACTATAGCTGCACAATCTCAGAATCTCTCACTACAGTTTGTACCTTTTGAAAAAGAAAAACTTGTCTTCAACTAAAACTAAGTTGTTATGCTTTTTATGCATTTCAGCATGGGTATTCTGTCCAGAGACCCAACATATTCCCCCAGTCCCCAGGACTTTTTCAACTTGATAAACATCACTAAGCTCTGGGTCTTAAACTCCCAGATACAACAGAAATGTAAACTGGCAAATATCTTTTCTTTGGAAAGCTAAGTGAGACTGCAGCGAAGCAACTTAATTACAAATGCTGGAAAATATTCTACTTAGTAGAAGATGTGTCAAAATTTTTTATTATTAGGAATTCTGGTTTTACCTGAGTGCATTCGCTCTATAATAATTGACTGATGAGGTGGAGGTTGAAGAAAATGCGAAGCATGAGATATTGCAAGAGCAAGACCAGATCCAAGTGGATTCTGAGGAGTGGGAAAACATGAGTAAAATTAAGTCATTAAAATCTATGCATTTATAATAAGCTGTTATTTACAAAAGACTTGTGACTTGAAGATGCACAGTTTTGACAACACCTCACTACATTTAGATTTGAGCATGAACCATCAAAATATATTAACTATATAGGTTCAAAGTGTTAATATCTCCTTATACAGTTAAGCTAGTTCCAATTAAAAGAAACCACTTGAGGCACTATAAGAACTCTATTTTGCTTTCATGAGTCTTCCTTTTCATACTAAGTTTAATGATAAAGCTTTCACATTGAATCCAAATAGATAGGCATTTACTAGCACTCAAGTACAAATTAGATCCCGAGAAGGCTTACAGCATCTTTTTTCTTAAGAAAAATACACAAAAATAATTACCGTTCTAGATTTGCTTGTATTTTTGTTATGTGCTGCAAGGTTAACTGTTGGGGGATCAATGACTGAACCAGGGAAAAGCTGAGCAAGCTCTGCATTAATAACAGCAGACACTGCCTCATTAGGTGGAGTCAAAGGTGGAGTCATGAATAGAGGAGTTGTTTTTGGTGTGGGTGGAATGACATCTGAAGGATGGATGAAGAACCCCGGGGCTGCTACTGGATTAGAAGGCACAGAGTTGTGAACAGGACCAACTGCTGATGCTGCTGCTGCCGCCGCTGCTGTTGTCTGATGCAACTTTGCTTCCAGCTTAGCTTTCTGTGGGGAAAATGAAAGCGGTGTATGTAGCAGATAACTCTGTTTGTGAACACAGCAGTAGTATTAAACTACGAGTTCAACTTCCATTGTAAAACTAGATTTAATAAATCCAAGCTACCTTCAACATATGCATGTTAGATGTCCAACTATAAGCTGAAAAATGGAGGCATTAAATTTGATCTCGCTGAGGAACATGAGTAATTAATTAATTGAACTGGTAACAAAAAAAATCTACATCTGAACAGCAGAGTCAACACAGTGAAGCTTCATACCAACAGTGGCTTTACATGGCTGATCCTTCCCTGTGTTGGCAACTGCACTTTTCATTTCAGTGGGCTTTTTCAATTTCAGACTGATATATTTATGTATTAAGACTTTTGATTACAAGCTCCCAATCCACCCTCAAAATACACAAAAAAAAGTCTGAAAGAGCAAAGCAGCATGGGAGACACACTCAGCATTTTGCTTCGTAAGAGTGATTCTCAATGCAGTGCTGTCTCTTCCTCAAATAAACTATGGAGAGGAAAAAAAACAAGAAAAACAATCCCACACACAAAAAAAAAAGAAAAAACACACAAAACCAAACCAACCAAAAACACAGAAAAAAAACCACCACCACCAACTACTTTCTCAGCTTCTGAAGTTTAGAGACAGCATTAAAAATTAGCCAAGTAGCCTCCAACCTGTTGCTGAAGCTTCAAAAGCTGCTGCTGTTTCTCTTGCAGCACCTGGAGCTGTTGCTCGGCTGAGGCCATTGCATGAGAGAGAGACTGCAAAGCTACCTGGGCTGCTGAACTCAGTGCTGTCGAGGCTTCCCCAACCGTTCCAGAAGAGAGGCCACCGACTGCTGGGGTAACCCCAAAGGTACTCACTGGCATGAAACAAACAAATAACAAAAACAAACAAAACAAAAACATGTATGTAGAAAAGATATTATCAAGTGCACTTTTAATTGAATTCCTTACTACTTGTTAAGAGCAATGCAAAAGCAAGAGAATTATCTCCTTTTATCCAGTTCTTGCTACAAAGTAACATCAGTCTGAATTCCAAAGTCTGTAGTTTATGCACAATCATCATACATGCAGCATTTTCATTACAGAAGAGCTACCTAATGCACTGGAATTTTTTTGCCACAACAGGCTACAAGGTAAAGATGTAATTTTATATGTTATGCTCTGACAGAAACAAACTGATTCAAATTATTGAATTTCTAATCCAGCTGGTTTGTTAAACTTCAAGAAGTTTAACTTCACATACAGTAACTATCTAAAAAAAAAAACATAAACAAACCCTCAAATATTTCAACAGTTATAAAACTAAAGGCAATCTGTTGGTCAAACAGTGCTCATTACATCCAATTAAAAACATTATATTGTATTACTATGCTATATAGAAGAAATGAAAAATTGTATATACCAGTAAACGTACTTGCATCGTCCCTTTCTATTCTAGTTCCATCACTTGTTGAAACACAGGTAAAGTGCAGAGGTTCAACTTCCAGAAGTCCAGTGAGGGAAGTAAAGCTACCTTCAGCAGCTGCACAGCTACTTATCTTTCCATTTCCTGAAAGAGAAATAAATACCTGCACAATCAACTAACGTTTTCTTCACAGTAACATTTCCAGTAATGAAAAAACAAAAGCAACAACTAAATATAATCCACATATTTTATTACTTTTTATTGTGGAACAAACATCTTAATGCTCATGTTTACAATAAAAATGGAGGTATATTTTTTCAATGGATAATGCTGCCAAATCTTCACAGAGTATCTTAGTATGTTAAACTATCAAATGTGACAGCAGAAACATAGTTTAACTGTAACTCCTGAAAAAATTATATATGCATGCTCTGTTCTTTCTACACTGTGAGAAAATTAACTTGTAAAATGGTTTGACGTTAATCAGAAAGAAAATAACAGACTAAGATCATACACCAAGTTAGTATAAAATCTAGACTGTTATTCAATATACTAACAAATTCACAGTGTTGTACGGAGGAGGCATGGGAAAAGAGATGGACAAGAGAATACAAGAAAAGAAAGAGAGTCACTATGACTGATGAATATGTCTGCTATGAAAAGAATTTCCTGTCAGGTAAAAGCTGCCTCATCCTTAGAACATTCCACAGCCTAAAGATTTACTTAGGAACTAATCTGAGAGAGTAGATACAAGTATACTTTTAAGGTATTATAATGCTTATGAAAGAGGGGAAAAAAAAAAAAAATCTCATTAATCTGTAATATTTGAGTAGAAGAGTGTGATATGGCAGCTTCCCAACTTCAGAGAAATCCATTTGGATTTCTCTGCCTATGAAATGGTTGCTAGGCTAAATGAATAACAACATTCTCAAGGAAGGCACTCAAAAGAAGTGTCAGATGCTTCCTGGATGACACTGACCCAGGGAATGATAGCAGCGTTTCTGTTTAATATCCAGTCTTATCTTAGCTAAGAACAGATTTCAGAGTGAGGTTTTTTCTTGCCCTAATGGCTACAGGAAATGTTAAGAGATCTCACTAAGCAAGAGAATATATTGAACTTCATTATGTACAGCCATAGAACAGATGGAAAGTATAAAAGAAAATGGTATAGAGAATCACAAATTCTTCCACAATAGGTTAGTTAAACATACATACCTGATAGAACATCAGACAAATCAATTTCATCTGACTGTACTCCAATGCTGCTGTTGTATACATTTTTACAAGAAGAGCCACTTATTTCCAAATCAAACAGAACTGGATCAAAAGGTGAGCTATATAATCCATATCTGTAAAGGAATAAGACAAACACCACTATTCAAGCAGTAAGAATTCATGTAAAATTCTTTACAGAAAAACGGCAAGTACTTAATCATCAGGATTTATTGCATTCCTAACTATCCTTTACATTCAGTTGACATACCTTAGAAATTACCATTTACTTATATTTCATTGAAGTAGTTTATTAGGTGACCATTTCAAACAGCTTATGATGCTAAGTAACTTAGCATCATAAAAACTGAGTAGTTTTGGGGATGTAATATTGTCCTGGCAACACGACAAAAATCACACTAAAACTGGAAACCAGAACTACAAGCCTTAGACAATTAGCTACAGTACTATTCATGTCTACACATGGTAAATCAGAAATTTATAAGAAGTCAATAAAAACACAATTCTAGAAATTCCACCTCACAGTTTTATAAGCCAAGAAAAAGGAAAATCCGAAGTAATAACAAAATCAGTGTTGCTTGGTTTTGTGCACCACTACTTACTACCAGCAACTGACAAGAGGGAGGAAAAACAAAATGGAAATGAGGCCAATTAAGCAGGAGTAGAAAGAAAGAATGAATCCATGTAAGTACAGAAATGAGAAATATATGAAACTCTGCACTTAGACTGGCAAGAGCCAGAACAAATATGAAATATTTCCATGAACACATCAGCAGCAACAGGAAGTTCCTCCCCCACTCTGCTCCAAGTGTTTTCTCTGTTCTTTAGCAGGTGAGGAAAAAAAAGCCCCAAACAGGTAATGCTAAGAAGGCTGGAGTGTTTAAGTATCTTTTTGATCAAGGAGGCAAAAAAGGATAAAAGTCTACACAAGTACTACAGCACCAGCAACAAGGCAGAACTTCTTGCTTCCACTGCGACTGGGCTCAGTGTTTCTGCCACACAACACTAAGACAATTAGAGATGAAACCATATAACTTACATTCCCCAACCAAGCTACTTATAAGCATCTACAAAGTAGCAAATTTAAAATTACAACTTTATAGTAAGAGCAACACATCTTAGATGAATCTGGGTTGCTCTCTACAAGCATGTACTACACAGAAACACCACATACTGCACATCTAACAAGATGGACATGTTTGCTGTGTGACCTTTTTTCATAAGCAAAGCAAGACAACATGCTCCTGTGAAGCTGTTACTAAAACATGTATTACATCTACAAAAACTGAAAAATGAATTGACAATGTCACATAAAAAACCATCAACCTATCCATCTATGCAGCAATGAATACAAACTATGTGAAATACCTTTTCTGCTTTACTCAGAGAACTCAACTGGAATAATGTTTTCAATTTTGTGTACCACAGTTCAAGGAAGAGTAGGACCAAAGAAAACAGCTCAAGAAAATGCTTAAGAGTAACTACAGATTTGGAGAATATGATCAAGACACAAAAAAACCTCTAGATGTCCTAAATTTGGTTAAGAATGAAATAATCTGCTCTGTAGGTAGACAGGACAGAAATATTAAAAGGCTTTAGTTGCGGCAGGAGAGAATTCAGATTAGATGTGGGCAGAATGAGACAGTTCATATGCTAATGGTAAAAAAAATTAATCCATGTAATAGCTTACAATATTTAGAATAATTAAATTCCACCACTACTTTAATCAGGTGCTTTCAAGAACAAGCTGAAGAAATTAACCAGATTTACAAAAGACAAACCAACCTGCTTTGTTGTAGGACAGACTAAAATACAGTCTGAAATTCTTTTTTTTTCTTGTTCTCTGTACTGCAGGTCATGTAACACAGTAATCTGTCCCTATTCTTGCAAGTTTTACTTGCTTTATTGAGGCTCATGATAGTAACTGTACTACTCTGCCTTAACACACCATGAATGTGCAGATCCCTTATAAATATACATCTGCTTTTATGTGATTGCCAAATATTAGGTTTACTGTACCTGGTAATGGCCAAATAAATAAAGTACTAGAAACTATACAACACAAATGCACAAAAATACCATAAAATACAACTTGGGGAGAGGGAAAGGAAAAATAAGTCAAGCAATGGCTGCCTATTACTTTTTCATTTAAAAAAAAAATGATATATTAGTAATAGTTATCTTTTACATAAAAAAAAAAGAAATGAAAAGTATTCTCTCAACCAACAGGCATATAAAGAAAAGGCCTGTAAATTCTGTCTAAATTAGTAAAATAAATCAAGAAGTCAGTTCTTGCTACAGACAGAGCTATAGTAATCAAATATGGGATTAGACAGATGTGTCTCCTGCTATTCTTATGCTATGGGGATACCAGGTTAAAAGATGAAGCAAATTTAGTTCCAAGAAGAAAAGCAGTAAAACACCAACTAGAAATATTTAGAAAATCTAAGCCTGAAAGATGCCAAGAGCTGGGGCTCACTTCAGAAAGCTTCGCTTGAGATGTAGATAGCTGTGTTCCCTACTAACTGATCTGAAATGTCACATGTGCCAAACTCAAAAGTCAGTAACTGGCAAGAAAAAAAAACTATTTCACATATGCTGTTTTAAGGAGGTACATGGAAACAATCTATATGAAGGAACAGGTCAGTTCCTACACAAAGGTGTCGTTCTCAAGTGGAATTTTCACATTTTTCTCTTCAATTTGGTTTCTAAAGAAAATTCAACATAAAACCACAAAACTTTTATTTTTCCAGTTCACTCTGTGTATTTAACTTTCTCCATTATCCAGTCACCATTTATATTGCTGGGGTAAGCCTTTTAATCAACTGCAAGGATTGCAGATTCTGTATGGTTTTTTTCAAGTTTACAACCACCCAATTTCTTAGTACCTTGTTTGAAGTAATGCTTCCATAGGTGTTAGGCGATCCTGCAACTGGCGGGATACAGCAGTTAGCAATGATGCACAAGCTGTACTACATCCTGCCAAATCTTCATCCTTTACATAATTCAGCAATACAAAATACCAATACACAGATCCTGTATTAAAATAAATACATTAATTAATTAATAAGGTGAAACAGGATGTGACTGCCAATCAGAAAGCATATTTTGAAGCATAATCAATGGAAGTGATAACTGAAGTATCTAATGGTTAATGAATACAGACTAGGAAGCAATTCCCTCCCCCTTTTTTTTATTTTTATAGGCTTCAAGTTAGGCTTGAACCATTAATCATTATAGAATGATTAATATTCTGTAATCATTAGTTTCCACAAGTACTTCAAATTCTCTTATCAACTAATTCATAACCAAAGTGACATTGCTTGTCCCAAGTGACACTGCTTCTGCCCATTGCTTTCTACTAAGTGCAACAATCAAAACACACTTGATACACTAAGATGATAGGCTAGGGGTTCCCATCCTTTCAGAGCCAAGCCCTACTCTAGATTCAACTCTTCCTCTCCTCTTATCCTCTGTTTGGGGCTGCTGTCTCCTTATCCTGCATTTGCTGGAGGCACTGTTTACTTACAAATCAGTTTTGGGAGCACAGTGTGGTGTTCTGTATGAAAACACAAACCTCAGCTTCCTCCTCCTCTCCCTGCACGTACCATACCCTCAAATAGCAGTGTGTTAAATGTTTCTAGCTGGATGGTAGCACAATAAACTAATTTTCCGGGAAGATCCCTTGGTGATGCCAAGCTAGATGCAATTCAACAATGTCATACTGTTAAAAATATGAAGCAGGTCTTGTCAGCTCCAATAGGAGGGCTGAAGTCATCTTCCCATTCTGTCTGGCACTCAAAAGGCTTCAACAAAGTTCTAAGACACCACTACTCTAATTTAGATGAGGACGGGTTTAAATTTAGTTGTTGGTTTGTTTGTTTTTTTAATAGAAATAACAGAAGTGGATTGCTATTTAGACATAATTTGGATGGCCAGGCTCCCGGGAATAAATCTCCTGATTTTCCGAAGTAACAGACAATCTCACTCTCATTTATGTCAACAGAATCTGTCCTTGCTGAATCCTTTGAAACTTCTTTAAAAACCTACTTAAGCTCCCCCCATATTGTCAATTCCTTAGCACACTGTTTTACACCATTGTCTGGAACTGCATACTTCATACTGGGATACCACCTGACCAGGAAGCAGCTTGCACTAACTGAACGGTTACCGAATTCTTATTTCACAAGAGTCCAATGAAGCATGCCAAACAACAAATGGACCATGTATTTTTATGACAACAAACACTGTATACATACCACCTGTTGCAGCAGCAGGCAAAAGAGGCATGTTGTCAAGTAAAGCTTTTAGAAGAACTGATCCAAAGCCCTGCTGACTCGGGTCACACCTGCCATTGCTACAAAAAAACCCAAACATGTACATACTTTAACATTTAATGAAGAAAGAACAAAACATGAAATCTCCTCTAGAAGATGATGCTGTAAGACTGATGTTCTTTGCAGTCATAACATGACACATTTTCCATAACAGAAGATCGTCCAAATCTTGTTGGTTTGTAAATTCCATGTTAAACAGTAACAAATATATACAATTCAGACTGCATTCGAAAACTCCCAAACACAAACATAAATATATAAATACACATAAATAATTACCACTGACCTGATGCATAATGCAAGAAATCGTGCACATTTGTGAGCTATGCTCCTCCCAGCTTCAAAGAAGCAAACACGTATCACATCAGAGACACATTTACGTGTTTTAGAAAGCAAGCTGTCATTTCCTTCCTTTGAGCTGCAAGAACAAGTTGCATACTTTAGAGAATCCTATAAAACTTTCTTTTTTTGTATCAGAGTTGATACTAAGGAACAGTCATACTATTTTAAACAAATTTTTTCTCTTACCTGCCAGGTCCATTTGAATACACTCCAGCCAGCCAACAAAGTGTGTCTAGTACAAGACTCTGAGCATGTTCTGTAGTCAGACCATCATCTGTCTTCTTGCAAAGAGTGGTGAGCAGCTTCTCATGGAACTCTGAAAACTGTAACATGGCACACCGTTGAACTCTAGGGAAGGAAATAAAAATGGAAATGATCCAATATGGCCATTCTGCTATTAAAATGTTCCTCCAGCTTTGTATCCTGTCTTAGGGAAGGCAAAAAAAAGATGCCTAGATGAGAGTAAAACTAGCACACAAGAATGTGATATTTTCCATGAACAGATTCCAAATCTTCCTATTTTCTGCTCACAGAACTTCATAGGTTACTGCACATATAGTAATCTGTAGGGAATTTTTTTTTCCCCGATTAACTTGTCTACTAGCTTCTAAACATAAAGAAACTTTCATCATCAACAGCACTCTTTGACAACCAATTGCACATACCTCTTTGTAGCCTCTTTGCCTCCACCACTGTCGGGTGGCAGTTGGCAATACAAATCAAATACTTTATTATTCATACTAAACTCCGTAGTACCAATCCAGAGAGATTTAACCACTGTGAGCAAAAATTTGTTAGTTCAATTTATTCTAAACTTTTTGACAAATAATATATTCTCTCCTGTAAGAAACAAAACAATGTGGAAGCAGAAAGATGCTTGTGTTAAAAAAAAAGAGAAAAATCTGTCCAAATAATTTATCTAATTCACCGAGAAAACATTGACAATTGCCTTTTCAAGTCAGGAGCATAACCATTCAATATCCAATGTCATGGATGGTGGTGTTCTACTACAACTTTCACAGCACAATGCCCTCCAACTCACAGTTTACAGGATTTTCCATATTAAATGTTGAAACAGTGGTTTGACCTGAGCTATTTTGAGACCTAAGTATTTTATGAGAAGTAGAACTAAAGCTAATATTTTTTAGAATTAAAAAAACCTACTAACCTTTCCTTTGAAATTGAAGTTTTTTTAAATCTTCGAATTGTTACAGAGACTTCTTGAAGTAAATCACAGCCTCTCAGATTATCTGATTTTCTTGAAGAATTAGTGGCTTCAATTTTGCTAGAGGGCTTTTCCTGATTTGGAAGGGAAGAAAAATAAACTCATAAATCACACTGGTTTTGACTACTTCGTTTTTGTACCTTGTTCAGTTAAATGCAAACAGTTCAGTAAAATCTCTCACTCAGTTTGGGCTTTGTACTAACACAGACTACTGTTATTCACTGATTGCTTTAATACAGAACAAACTTAATGTTCTGTAATTTATTAATTTCTAACCATTCTGATAATGTCCACAAGATGTACATCATACCATCCAATTTTACAACTACGGCAATCAAAATACACACACAGACAAATCTTTCTAAGAGGATGAGGTTTATCAGTTATTGAAAACACTCATGGAAACTGAAGTTTTGAAACCAAGTGCTCAGAACAGGAAAGCAGCAGAACACACCTTTTCAACTAAATCTTCACAGAAAAAGCAACTTACAGTTGTTGAACTCAGTTTCTTCAAATATGCTGACACAGTGTCAACTCTTTAAAAAGTAATTTTTCATGGATCTTAATTCTCCTAAGAGTTGTTTTGTTTTCAGATTACATAAATCATAGCAATTCTACAAGTTTTAACACAAATGTCTTTCTTGGCTATTCATTACCTTGCCTGCTGCAACTTTTGCCAACAATGAAGCGAGGGAGTGGCCTTTGTTAGTCTGAGGTTTTAGAGATGGTATTCTAACAACTGGTCTAATGCCACCATTGCAGATTTCTTCTGTTCCTCTGTCATTCACTGCTTTAACATGAATTAAAAATGAGCGGTACTTGCCACCAGCCATGCCTAAAAGTGGGGGGGGGAAAGGAGGGGAGAAGAATCTGCTTACTACTAGTTTACTAGGGCAAGCTGTAAACAGATTTTAACTTCACAGATACAGTGTGCAAGCAGAGCTCAACTACATTAACCACAGTAGTTTATCATCAGTTTGAAAAAGTAACTCACTGTTGTGTTACAAAGCAAAATCTGTCCATGTGAAAAAAAAACCACAAAACAAACTCTGACTACACAAGTATGAGATGCACTTTAGGCTTGTATATGTCATATGAATAGCATAATAAACTGGTTTACCTTTAACAAGTTTTGGACTTGTTAGTGTCAACATTCCAGCATGTCCTGATAGATCAAGTCCAGTAGCCAGCCATACAGGACCGCAAAGTATATCTTCCTTGTGTTCCTCCAGAAATGGACATAGTCTAAGACCTTAAAAAACATCAGCAATATGGATCTGAATTACTCATAATTAAGTCACAAAATCTGATCATTTGCATGGGTTAAAAATACACCATGTCAAATTCTCATCACTAAATACGTATAAACTTTAGATCAAAAAAATTAACAATTACTTGAGGTTCACTGTTGGCCATTTTCAAGTAAATCAATAAAGACAGTTTTCAAAGCATTTTGTTACATAGATTATATGCACACTGGCTGTCTGACCAGAGCTGGAAAATATACAACTGATAAAAGAATTATAAAATATATGATAAAATGATAAACTCGATATATTTTAAGCCAGCTCTCTCTGAGTCTGAAGCAGGACGGAATTGCTAAAAACAAACAAGCAAATAAGGCAAAACCAACAGAACAACCACACACACACAAAAAAACCCAAATAAACCAAAAACCCTGAATAATTTGTTTCTCCTGTGCTATACTGAAATTGTTGAAATTACCATACACTGATCCTCTGTTTCTTCCCCAGTATATAACACCACCTTTCTCCAGCTTCTATCACCCCTTTCCCCCTTGATCCCTTCCCTCATCCTTTGCCATGCCTTTCTTGGAGTCATAGAATGGGCTGGAAGAGATCTTTAAAGTCATGTTCTAAAGATACACATCATCACATGAAAGAAAAGAAGTTGTAAAGTAAAGTTGAAAAGAGCAAGAAAAAGAATCATAGTTCTGAGACTGATTAACTCCAACTATCAATTTTCAGTTTGTATCTCTTCCCACTCAAATTCATTTGAACTGCCTTTTGGAGTTTCTCTAAGAGTACTGGTAAACTAAAAAGGTTGTAAAAACAGATGCAGGAAGTCTGATGTGGCTGAAAAGTCAACAGGACTAGTTATGACTTCTTTACCAGCTGTTTACTGGCTTTTTTTCTGTTTGCAGCAGCAGTGTGTCCAAAGTGTACTCCAAGAAAACTTTTAATAAAACTATCTAATGAAACCAGGTAAAACACTGCTGGTTAGAAAGGTACGATGCCAGTCCACTTTATTGCTAAATTCAGATAAATACTAATCCATTTTTAAGCACCAAAAACTCTCTTGTAATGGTTTGTTGAGGTATTTTTGGTGTGTTTGTGTTAAACTTTCAATTCATACAATAAACAGGCAAGTAAGAGAGACAACATTGAAGAAGGATATAAAACTATTCTATTTTAAATGGCTGAGAAATTCTAGTGAAACAGTAAAAAAATCCAACCAACCAAAACAAAACAAGAACAAAAAAAATCCCAACAACAAACCACAAAAACAAACCCCTATTTTAAACGAAGTATAATGAGATAAAACTTACATTGTGGTTCCTCTATATCCATATACTGCATTTCTTCATTGAATTCAACCAGTCCTGGCTTTCCATTTCTCTCCACTTCAATATTATGAGCTGGAGATAACGGAAATGTTATCTGTCTATCTACTGCTGCTTCTGGAAATAAAAGTATTAGCAAGATTTCATAAATATTGCTTAAGGCTCAAAGAAAACAGAAGCAGTAATTCTCATCTCAAATTTATCAGTTTTCTGCCCAAAATACTATTTCTAATGAAAGAACCATAAATATACAAAGGCACTTTTCTTAATATTAGGATTGCAATTGAAGTTGAGGCAAATAGTTTTAAAATACTTCCTTGAATGACCTGTAAAGAGCCTGCTTTGCTTTAGCACTGTCCAAATTATTTTATCCTCCTCATAATCAGCTGCAGATTACTCCTAAGTAATTAGTTTTGACTGCACTATTGAAAGCTTGATAATTTAAACTGAAAACAAATGACTGCTTCTGCTGAACATCAGACATCATTTTGATAATACTTTAGCTCTCATGAATGATAGATGAAGAGGACAGACAAGCAAATGAACAAGAACCATATACAGCAAATAAACTGCCAGATCAAAAACCTATGTTCGAAACTGGAAGAAGCTCTGGCCTTCCCATTATTATATACTACATGTTTAACTAGTTCCAGGGTTCCTGCCATACAAAAAAATGACTGAATAAACTCTCTCATACACATTTTCC
Organism: Chloroceryle aenea; assembly: GCA_013399075.1. Taxonomy (NCBI): domain Eukaryota; kingdom Metazoa; phylum Chordata; class Aves; order Coraciiformes; family Cerylidae; genus Chloroceryle; species Chloroceryle aenea. Next base: position 90,663 of record VWZY01009823.1, on the reverse strand, counting down.
TTAGGTCTCATTATCTTAAAATTGTAGTTTCTTTCTCCTCTGATGGAAGGAGAGAAGGCCAAGGCACGGGGGAGTTAACTGAACTTCAGCCTGAAGATTTTACATGTTTTCAAGAGCCACCACACAATCCTGAATATTATTTCTCCCTGAGATTGGAACATTTTGATTAATACATAGCTCAGATAAAAAATTATCTGGGATTGTCTTCCCTTAAAATGAAATCATTTGTGCCCTATTACTTCATTCAGTAGTGCATAGAAAAAAAAAGGCAAATGTCATGAGATTCCTTTTCTAAAACACAAGAAATTGAAAATGGGTAGGAAACAACTGCAATCCAATAACACTTGAGAGTATATTGGTTAGCTGAACTTCCCCAGTCCTACTGAAACAAAAAGAGAAAAAAGATCTTGCCAAGGTTGCTTTGTAGGGACTCTCACAACCCCCAGCCCTTTCCAGACTGGCTGCATATACCCTGGCCCTCCACTCTATGCTCTCTCCTGCTATCCGTAACAGGAAAAAAAGCAAATTCCAGTACACTGCAGGTAAGGGAAGGAAATGAAATGTCACTTTCTGGAAGAGCTCTGTCATGTCTTATGATTGGTATGCACAGAACACTCTGCAAATCTATTTCACAGTCAAATCAAATGTCTTCAAAGAATTACTGACTCATGGAACTGTTTTCTCAGAAATATTTAAAACTGAAACATTAGGCTTAGCTTATCCTCTACTGTTTTGTTTCACAGGTGAAGATTTTCAGATTAATTTTGACATCCAGATCTGCAATTGGAATGAACTCTAAAATTCACGCTGAAAACAAAGCAGGTTCCATTCAGAAGGGCACAATGGATTATGTGTCCCAGTTTCTGCTTTGATAGAACAAAATTCTGCTCCATGTTAAAATTGAGGTTTTCCATCAAGCATTAATCGAAGAAAAACCTGCAAGTACACTTCTTAGCAACTGTCCTGCAGTCACACAGAGCACTTCTGTTAAAACTCTCGAACCATCTTGTTCAAGATGCCAATATGCTTTTCTCCAATAATATTCTATGCTAGAGAATTTAATTCTCAGATAGCTTTCAGTTTCTAGGATTTATTTAAGGAGCATCTCCACTACACTTTTTTCTTTGTAACTGCCTCCAGTGTTTAACGAGTGACAAGTTGTATGACAGCATATCAATGATCTTTGATATGCCTGCATTGCTTTTTAAAGCTTACAGTTCTGTTACCCCTGTTTAACTGAAGGGCTCTTTCTTAGCATTTAAAGAAAAATAGAAAAATTTAAAAAGAGCTTTTCTAATCATGCTTGCTGTTCTCTCCAACACATTAAGTAGCCAGAATCACTAGCAAATAATTTCCTTCTGTGACTTGGAATAATTTATTGTAATTTTAAAAAATATATCAAGAACTTAAAAGATCACCATTTGTTTCAGCAGCCACTTTCTAGGATGATGTACAATTGGCAGTGCTTAAGCAGTACAGAATAATCATTCTGTTCAACTTTTCTGAGTTATGCACTTCTAGTGGTATAAAATTTAGGATTCTGAAACTGCTAACCAAGTTTGTTTCCCCAATTTACATTCAAGCATTATGTGAAAACAAACCATGATGCTCTAAAATAAAGTGGAAATAAGTAAAACCAAAATATTCACATGATTTCAAGCAGTTCTTCTAATATACAACACAGAGAATAGCAAGTTTGAGAAAAAATATTCTGAAAGATACATTAAGTTCTTTCTTACCATTGACTTTCCCTAAGCCTGGAGCTTTATTTTTCAGTAAAGTCACTTGAATCTGGGGAATATTTGTGATGTTTGAATTCAAAACAAATTTGAAGTCCACATGTCCAACCATACAGGCTTTTGGTAGAACCAGTTCAAAGACATGTTCATCCCAGCTGTTGCTGTCAGGGAAAAAAGATGACAATGACCCTGTGTTAAGAGAAAATGCAGATCAAGCAGACAGCATTACCCAGTGCATTCTCCACTGATGCACCACTGTCTTTAACAAGAAGAAAAACTCATTTTGCATTAGTTGATATCCACGTGAATTTCTGCAATTAAAGTCTTTCAAGCTGAGGTTAAACACATTTGTTGTGTGAAGAACACATTAAAAGCCAATTGAGAAGAGGCAGTGAATGTTTTGGATAAAACCAGCAGTGAAAAGATTCCCTATTACAGTACTGTTCCCGTATTACTATGAATAATGGTTACTCATTTTTGTATAAAAATAAGGAGGGGGTGCTAGGTGGGGAGAAATCACTAAAAAAGGACCTACCAATCAGTGAAATGTATGAAAATGTGATAATAACTTCTTTGCAATCTCTTCAATTGGCCTTCTTCATTGCTAAGTGTTAAACAATGGTAAAACAGCTACATCCAGGAGACTCAGAACACTGATTTCAAATTATTTTTCAATACATTTGATAATTTATACAGGATGAGAAGTGCTTCTCACCAGGTGCACACTCAGAAGCCTGTGCTGTGCAAAATGGATGCAGCTTTTTTCTAACAAGTCATATTTTCCTTTTGAAGCGAACTTTGGTTTACACTGAAAGTGTAAACTTGAGATAATAATTACACCTCAATGATCACGTCCATGGTTTGACAGACTAAGGTTTGAAAAAAGCAATTCAAAGCAAAGAGTAATTCAAATAAAATTAATCTTGTGTCAAATTATGATATCTGCATGCATTTTTCAAAAAGCTGCACTTCCTGATCTGCTCAATTTATCAGTACATTTTTTAAAATGTAGTAACTTTTATAGCCTGTGATTATTGAACTGTGTAACTGAGAATACCAAGAAACTGTATGCTGCTGTAAATTTTGGTAAGATTTTTTTTTAACCTCTGAATTAGACATATACTTTAAAACAAATATCATATTACACATCAAATAGTATATAGAAAACAATTTTAAAACAGATTAAGGATTCCTACAAATATATTTAAATCTTTGTATTTTTTACACTAGTATTCCCGAAGGCCATCTCTCCCTCAGGCAAGTGTAACACACTGATAACAGATTCCAGGTACATATAATGTAATGGCACACCAGCTTTCCAGAGCAAACAACATAGAAAAGAAGTAAATTGGTGAGAAGAGATGAACAGAAATGAGCTTGTGGTTATGATTTAAGAAGGAACAGTGAAGAATTTTCAGCTAACTGTACAAGTAACTCAAATAAATAGAATATAATGAAAATTTATCCTACAAATCCGGAGGGAGGAAAAAAAAAAAACCAACAACCAACATAACTCTGTTGGTAAATGTACCATTAAAAGACTTAGAATAACTCATGTCTTTCCTCTGGCTTGGAGAATATGTAGCCCAGTATAAAACAGAGAGAGGTTTGGGGGTGTTTTTTATGTCTAAGTATTCCTATAGGTGTCATGAAAGGCATGGACTGAATGGGACATTCAAAGGAGCAACACTTTGCAAAGACTAAGTAATACCATCTGCACTGAGTTTAAGTTAAAGATCTGGTTACAAACCCATAAAAATGTTTGTCTGCAGTAGTCTTTTGTAGTATGTACGTTGCATCCAGTCATAGTGCCATACCAAATTACAACTGTTGTCTAGTGCAGAAAGTTGGTTTTGATATAGTTCAACAGCAGATGCCTCAAAGGAAGTTTTAAATATCTCTCAATAGGCGTGTATGAAATAATGATCCTCCTTGAAGGTCTCACATTAATCCAACACTGAAGAGATTTTCTTGTACCTCTGGCAATGAACATTGTAATCTAGTTCTGTGATAAGTAAAAACTGTTTAAAGGGGAGTTTTTCAATTTCCCATAGTTCTGTTTAAGGGCATCCTCTTTATTCATGTGTAAAGTTTCAAAGAGGGGGGGAAAAAAATACTTCCTTATTTTCTCCTTAATATTTTAGCATATCCATCCTAAATTCACTTTTTTTCTAATAATCTAAGCAAGTTTGTTTAGCAACTTTTGTCACCTCTGAAACCCTTGAAAATTTGTGTATTCTTTAAAAAGATGCTACAATCAAGACTGTCCATAATTCTCAGAACTACAAAATATTTTCCAACAGTTTTCTTCATTCCTTATCTAGAACATCGCATCAATGTTTGATATTCTACTACAACTTAATTTTGAGCTGTAGATCCATTTCCAGAGTTTAAACACTGGAAAACACATCAGCACCTAGCTCTTCCTTCTTTCAGATTTTCAATTATGTCTGCGTAAGGTGGATACATAAAAATGTTTCCTGTATAAGTTTGAGAAAAAGCCAGGAAACCTCGGATGGCACTATTTTATCAAAGCACATTAGGAATTCATGTACTTTTTTAAAAAAAGGATTAACCTAATTTAACATTTTTGTGAAACTGCCACTGATAGGGAAATACTGATATTTATATAATTCATAAGATAAACTAGAGTCTGCTTTATCTGTTTTCTTTGTTGCACAGCTTTCTTAAAACAACAAAGTAGGATTGAAAGAGCTCACGTGTAATATAATTCCATTCCCTACAATACATTTACAGGATTATCTCCTTCTATCTGTTTGAAAAACAAAAGAATTACCATACCAAATTGCATTACTCATTCATCTAACCCTGTAATCCCACATCTTGATAGGAATCAGTATGAGACTCAAAAGAGGAAATAAAAGGAACCATATATTAAGGACCAAGAAAATAATGCAGAAATCAAAAAGTTTCTTCAACAATAACTTTTAATTAAGAGCTAACATTGCTTTTAATCTTAAAATTCTATGTTCTAACCTAGGAACAAAGGGACTGCAATTTAATAATTTTCATCATGAGTCATTTAGCAGCTGTCAAAGGTCTCCAGTATTAAACCCAAACTTCTAACTTTACCTTTTTTATATTCCTATTTTACTTTACAGCAGACAATTTTTTCCTCTACTGAAGCAATACTCATAAGCTAATGCTTCACCTATGAACTTCCAATTAACAGCTATTACCTTCACTCTTTGCTTCCTTTTATCTTCATTTCTAATGTTGCTGAACACACTGGATCATCAATAGTTTTAACTGCAGTTATTTTGCAAGGAACCACCTCCCTTTCACTTGTTACATACAGAATATTTTACTTACACAAACCACAAGATAAATAAAAGCTTTAAAGCCTGTAAGGCACTGCAAGTTTTTAACTGTAACATTTAATTAAAGCAAGTTCAGCTCTTATTAGTGTCAGCCCTGGAAATGCCTGAAACTATTACTGTCTGGGCCTGTTTTCCCACCTGGAATAGTTCACTATCGTATGTTAGTGTTCACTTACTTATACAACAATAGTTCCACACCCCCACCATAATCTCTAGCTGCCCTAGCACCCTTTACCTATTTCATTTTTTCCATTTTATGAGCATTTAGATTCTACATTACTATCCAAATCTTATATGTCAGTGGGACAGCTACGCGACGGTCTGACCCAAAAGATCTCTTCTTAAAAACACAACACAACTTAGATCTGTATTTTGTTTCTTCAAGTATTATTCAGAAAAACTATGCAACGGTACTTCAGGTAGGTTTTAAGCAACTCTTCAAGAAGACTGCAACGTGGCTCTCTAGTCTTCAAGATCCCAAAGGAATTCAAAGTTCTCATGCCACATGTAAATCATTAAGAAATGCTAACATACCATGTTAGTGCAGTTCATTTCAATGAAAATATTGCCTAAATCTTAGCACAACTAGGGCTCTATAAAGGCTTAACCAAGTGTCTTTTATTTAGGACAACTAATTAGTCACAGCAGCACCTGCAGCTTGCATTTTCCAATTAAAAATGCACTAATAATGTATGTGCATAAGAAGGATGAATCAGGCAAACAATCGAGAATATTGATAACTCTGGGAAATATGCTCTTCTAATTATATAATGAAATGGCAACACTTGGCAAAGAAAAATGCACAAATTCAAAACATGACTTTCCCGTTTGTTTCAAGGTCCACTAAAACCAAATCTGGCAACCTCACAAAGACCTATAACACAAATTACCAAATAGGGATTATTATCTTCAAAAGTACACACTCTTAAACTTGCACACTTAACCCCAATTAAAGTGCATGACATTTCTGATTATACCAGCTGTATGAACCAGTTAAGGAATACACGATTCTTTCTGCGCCATTACCCCACCTACCTGTCTGTCTGTAGCTTCCAAGTTCGGGTATGCTGAGCTGCATCCCCGTGGTGCTGCTGGTGCAAATGCTGAGGATGTCGCCTTTGCTGCTGCTCTTGCTGGACTTCTACCCAACAGGGAGGGACAGTGGCTGAAAACCGTGGCGTCAAGGTCTCAAAACGGGTCAGTTCCACCAGGGATGTCAGTGTTTCGAGAGAAAATGGTTGGTCCACCAAAAGATCAACTCCTGAATGATTACAGAACATGCATGAATAAATACATAGGTATTTTTTGCAGAACATGCTATATAAACAGTTTGAAATATATCCAAACTGCTACAGATAAAACTTAACTACATGTATATGAAGTTTGTGAAAAAACAACAAAACGACCACACCAGACAAACAAAAAAACCCAGACACCCGAAGAAGAACACCCACAAGCAACCAAACAGCCTTAGCCATGAAGCCAGTAACCTTTGAAGGTAGCTCATTTGGAAAAAATTTTCTAAGTACTGAGAGGTCTGAGCATGCTGTCTGAGATTTAACCAGAAACATCAGGGAAAAGTAATTAGCCAGTTATACTTTACTGATATAAAGCTGTTTAGAACATTTTTTTAATACCTCTATTGACTTAGATTAAAAAAAAAAAGTTTTATTTTTCATGAAAAAAGACATGGAATTACTATGCAATTGTAACATTTTTATCACTGTTTAAAACATGACTTTGGTAGCTGTTCATCAATATAGACTCATTTTACAGTGGACAACTAGAATGCTTTGGAAGGGTCTCAATTTAGCTGAACAGGGGTAAGAGAAAAAAGTAAACACACTTTATGTAATACACTTAAAAGACATTGGGGCTAGGATTCTTGTGTTCATATTGAAGACTTGTCCTGAGGGAACATGAATATTAATTCAAAAAGTATTGAAAGGCAAACTATCCCAGAGAGACAATCATGTAATGAAACATTACAAATGAACTCTAGAAATAATCAAGTTTCCTCAGACAAAAAAAAAAGAAAAAAAAAAAAAGGAGGAGGGAAAATAAGGCATGCACAATATCAGTTTTATTAAATTTTGAGTATTTCTTTTTAAAATGCATTTTGAAGAAAATCTTTTACTTGTCAAAAATTATATTTTTCAAAAGGAGAAAATTTGCTACCTCACTACGACTATTGCCACCCTGGGGCAGGAGAGGGGAAATTAATAAAAAAATACACAAATATCATCATTTCCTTCTCCCCCAAGAAGTTTGAACCTAGACTATAATGCAAAAGCAAGCCAGGTTTATATCAGAATAACAAGAGTACATCCTCCAGCTTGAGAGTAGAAAGGCACATGGAATTCTTCCCAAAAAGTGGAGAAGCTCAAGAAGAAAGTTGGGGAGGGTTGGGGGGAATCACTCTCATTGCAACAGCTATAATTTCTTTTCAAGCTAGGAAGCGGGAAATGATGAGGAGATCAGAAATCAGAATTGCTTCAGAAATTTAATTTCAATAATACAGCAAACACCTTCAATATTTTACTGCCAAATATGAACCTCATTAACTAGATGACAATGCAGTGAGAAGTGAGATCATAGCTCCAACTGCAACAATTCTATCTTTGAGAAGAGTGGATTTTTTCAGTTTAGTTCTCCTTCCCCCACTCCAACACCAACAAGTACAAGCTCAGAGTATTCAGAGCAACCACATGAAACATTTTATCAACTCCTAAAATTGAAAACTTAAGGACTTAACTTGATAGTACTCTCAAGTGTAACTGGCTTCTTCTGCAAAATTACATTATTTTTGTTAAATTGTAATAATGAATTATGACAAGCTGAAGTTCTAATAGCAAATGTTTTAAACTGGTCAAGAAAACTAATACTCATTTTCAATTTGCTTCTAAGTGGAAAAAAAAAGAAAAAAAAAGGCATTATTTTTAGATAACTTCACCACAAAAAATGCACTGCTCCTTAAAAGAAAACAGTAATTTTGACCTAATGTAAGATTTACAACTCGGTGAGGTTCACATTTCATTGTATAACAATATCATTTAAAGTGTATCCAAGTTGTAAATGTCAATGCAGGCCACAAAATAAAATTTAAGAAATGCATACCAGAATGCCAACAATAGAGAAAAATTAAATCATGCCCAAACCCTGTAATATATATTAACAATATAGAGACAAAAGCTTGTGCTTGTTGCTATGGTTTCTATCGTGACTACAGCATCTTTCAGCTACAGTTTCAGAGAACACAAAAGTGATTTCATAAAAACACTCTGCTGCTGCTGCCTTCAGTTGTGAACAAGGTCAGATCCACCTAGGCGTTAATCTTCCCAAACTGAAAGCTTTCTGTTCAGCTAGGTATCCTTCTGAAAAACATGCTAACACAAACGTGGAAGAAAACGGCTTGTGGTTTTTTTTCCTGCTGTTTAGTACTTTGATTAAAAGAGAAGCAACACTGATGCTATAAATACTGGGGGCTATATCTGCTCATGATCCATATGGATGCCGACAGCTTCATTACATTGGAAATGTTTGCATGGTCGTAGCAATCGTTGGTATTACATGCTAAGAATCCAGTAGTATCGACTTCAGTATCCTTAACCTGGATAGTTCAAGTTGAGTGCTCTGCCACCACTTGGTTTCTCCTCCCAACCCCCTCAATTTAGGACTGGCTTCCTATGACTATTAAACTTCTCTCACAGCTTTTAGTGACTCAGTTTGATGCCCCAGCGAAACAGTACTCCATTTATCTGATCATTACTGTGTTTCCTAAAACCTCTCTCTGGAAACCTTTACAGACAAGATCAAGCAGTACTACACTCTCAGAATTATATGACGGTTTAAAGAAGCACTTGCAGCTTGTGGACCATCTCAAGATAGAGTACATTGAAATCTACATATAAGTAAATCTCTTTCTTGTTCCAGGAAGCCATATTCAAGCCTATACTGAAGGCTGGATTGAGAGAACAAGAAAAAAAACATATGTAAAAAAAATTAGCCCTTTCCACTACTGGTGAAATTTAAACATCAAATGATCATCAATTTGATTCATCAGGATAGTCAATATTACTATTTCATTGAAACTCCCTAAATCTTCTGATAAGCTACTGTACAGGGAACACATCTACTGAAGCACATCTACAACCTGCAAATTCATGTCCTCTTCATTGCTTTATTTGCCATTAGCAAAAGAAGAAAGGTACAGGAGAAAGCCACATAACTTCTTTCCCTCACCTAGGTACAATGGTTTCTTACCTAGTGGCTTTCAAACTTCAGGAATGGCTCCTCTGGTGAAAAAGAGGAGGAGCAGGAGAAATTCAGTCATCAAAGCAAAGAAGAGGACAACTGCTGTACTGTTTCTTACAGATAATCTTACAACAAAAAGCATCTTTTCTTTCACTTTTTCGATTGCGTCTCGTGGAGTAAAACCAGGGATCATACAAACACAACACACAACAGAACTGGAAGTGTTAAAAGGGGAGAAAGTCAGACCTCTCCCAGCCGTTTTCATCCTCTGCAGCTGCCTACCACACACACTCAAAAATAACATCACTTCTCTGAAATAGTTATAGCTATGTAATGGTTTGTTTCCATTGTATCATTGCTTTATATTTTTCATCCTTGTAGTTTATATTCTAGGTCATCTCTCCCCAATATAGCCCTATTTTTGTCACAACAGAAATGACCAAAACTCTAACACATCTACATTACACTTTGCATCTCTATCTTCAACAGTTGCAGGTTAAACATAATATAGTTTTACAGATCTCTCATAAACAATTCCCTTTAAAACTCAAAGCAAGGCTATATACATGCACACTTCAAAAGCCCCAGTGTGACTCAAGTCTTCCTCAGGCTTAACCAGGAAAATTAGATTTGTTGTTAAGTAGCAAGTTATCTACACTAAAGCATCTTTGATGAGGGCTGTGAAGGCCCACACACAAGCTCCCAGGATCTACATACTGTTCTCCCTTACAAACAGGAGCCCCTCTCATTTTTGCCCTTATACTTGACTAGGAAAGGAACAACCTTTTACCCAAGTCCTTATTCTGCTGAAGTGGCCAGGATACTACAAAAGGCAGCAGACCAGTGGCTGGGCTGGTATATGAGAACTGCTGTAAATGCAAGACCTAAATATGATGTTTAGGGTAAAAATAGAATTTGGACAATTAGAAACAATTATTTCTTGCTGTCCAAGGTCAGATAATTTTTCCTGGAAGTAAACTAGCAGGTAAATGACAGTACAATTTGAGCATAGCTCAACCCCAACAAACTGCTAAAAGCAAAGATTCAAGAGTTCACATCATAAGCTTAATTTACCAACAGTAATTGCACTGCTTGAAGTATAGAGAGCATCATTTTCACTGTGTGCAACAGTAACTGTTGAATGCATGCTTTGCACAGTTTTATTAAGTAGAGCTGTACAGTTTCTGCATGAAACTTGAAGGCAATTTTACATAATGAACATAGGATTCTAATACCAAATTAAGAGCTCAAGCCTATTTAATCTATGAAGGAAGCTCAGTGCTTGTACAATTACCTGTTTTCCCCCTGTCTGCCACACTTAAAATAACATGTAGATATTGGAATTAAAAAACAAGCTACACATAAGTTGTTTCTTTTTTGAATTCAGAACTGCTCAAGTGTTAGGCTTGTATATAACAAGGAACAGCAACTACAGAACTCCAACTTTGGGCAGCAAAAAAGTATAAAGCAGCATGCTATTAAATAACTCAAAATCATCTTAAAATGAAACTTCCAAGAATTACAAAAGCATTTTTATTTATGATAGATTTAAACATATCCACTTTACCTGTAATGCCTGGACTAGAGGGGTTAGATAAGGGCTTAGTGCCTTCAGATGACTGCTCCACACTTTTGGAAAGAGATCCGTCTACAAGTATATCAGTTTCATCTATGTCATCGCAGGTCCCTCCAATCTGAAGGAAATGAAGCTCTCCACCTAAAATCATCACAGACAGCAAGAGAAGCAAGTTTAGAGAGGCATACAGCTGAACTCAACTCACAAGACAGGACTGCAGTTGAGGTGCTACACAGTTATGACAGTATTTATGCAGGACCTGAAACCAGTAAGATTATACAGGAATACTCATTTCGCCTTAGTATTACAATTTTTTTTTTTTTGAACAAATGCAGAGCTACAAAAATAACGACTCTAGTAGTGAATGCCATCACATACGATATGAATACTAGGGCAGGGAAGAAGAGTTAAAATGTAATCAACTAAGGAATCCTCAATAGAAATCCATAATGGTAATCATTATGACACTTTCCATCATCTAAATTATGCTTTTAAACAGGAAATATTCCATCACGTCAACAGAAGGCCTACACTATCTTGTTCACACAGGTTGCATTAATTTCCACTTAAAGTTCAATATTTGAGAACTAAAAAAATCACTTCCCCACTGAAATTTCCTAACTAAGGGTTCTTCGCATTCTTTCATCAAACCTGGAAGTACAACACTGACCACGTCAGCAGCCAAAAGAGCAACTCCAAATTTTTCAATGGAAACAGTGTTTTGATGGAAGCTTGGAATCATTCAAGAAAGTTGCCCACTATTCACCACTACAAATATACATACATGAACTCATTTACAGAAAAGTGAGTGAGAAGGAATGCTCAATTTTACATAAAGTTGGGGGCAGGGAAGGGGCAAATAGCTTCAGAAGTTACAAAAATCCCAGTCAGTAGGGATTAAAGAGAGAAGAAAATCCTAAAGTAGTCCTTCCACACTTTTTCTGAAAATAGATTACAGACTGTCAACCATCCTCTGACTACCATTATGACAAAGTTTGTTACACAAATTATCCAGGTAGTCTGAAACAAACAAACTTGAGATTGTATAGCTAATAAAAATCTAAGATAAAAGGCGTAATAGGCATAAATGTCAGGGGCCGGAAGGGATCTCGAAATATCATCCAGTCCAACCCCCCTGCCAGAGCAGGATCACCTAGACCAGATCACACAGGAAGACGTCCAGGCGGATTTTGAGTATCTCCAGAGAGGGAGACTCTACAACCCCCCTGGACAGCCTTTTCCAGTGTCTGTCACCCTCACAGCGAAAAAGTTGCTCCTCATGTTTACCTGGAACTTCCTATGCCTCAGCTTCCACCCATTGCTCCTTGTCCTGTCATCAGGCATCACCGAGAAGAGCCTGGCTCCATCCTCCTGGCACTCACCCTTTATGGATTTATAAACACTGATGAGGTCTCCCCTCGGTCTCCTTTCCTCTGAGCTAAAGAACCCCAGCTCCCTCAGTCTTTCCTCAGGAGAGAGATGCTCCACTCCCTTAATCATCTTTGTAGCCCTGCGCTGGACTCTCTCAAGCAGTTCTATGTCCCTCTTGAACTGGGGGGCCCAGAACTGGACACAATACTCCAGATATGGCCTTACCAGGGCAGAGTAGAGTGGCAGGAGAACCTCTCTCAACCTACTGAGCACCCCCCCTTCTGATACACCCCAGAATGGCATTGGCCCTCTTGGCCACAAGAGCACATTGCTGGCTCAGGGTCAGCCTCCCATCAACTAGGGCCCCCAGGTCCTTTTCCCCTTCACTGCTTTCCAAAAGATCAATCCCCAACCTATACTGATACCTGGGTTTTTTCTTTCCCAGATGCAAGACTCCACACTTGCCCTTGTTGAATTTCATTAAATTTCTTCCTGCCCAACCCTCCAGCCTGTCCAAGGCATGTACGTGTTCTGCACTGCAAAAACTGTGGGGAGCAGAACAGAGAGTGATAGAGGCATGGCGAGGCAGAGAATGAGTGTGTGGGAGGCACGGAGGCAAGATATGTGAAAGGCACAGAAAGAGCTGGTGAAGGTTTTTTTCTGGATCTCAGTAAGAAAGGCCCAACAACAAATGGTTTAATAAAATAGCTGTTTTAACTAGACAGAACAAAGAGTCAAAAATAATAGCTCAAATGACCAAAAAGGAAGATCTTCTGCATGGACAGGTTCTGTGCAGTGTACTTTGTGGGAAACACCAGCTGGGGTCTGGGGGCTGCTGCACAAAAGCAGGGCTTCCAGTGTCTGAAGAGATGCAAGAATTTTCTCACTATCTATATTTCTCTTTCTGTTTTATGTTATTGAAACAGCTATTTCATTAAGCCATTTGTTGGTGGGGCCTTTCTCATTGAGTTCCAGCATGGAGCTGTACTGCCTTTCTCTGGGCCCCAGCCCATCCATCCCCTGCACAGATCAGTACATCTCAATTGTAATACAACTTATAATGACTTTCCTTGAAATTAAACAACTCACAAATAAACAATTTTCCTCAAAGAGAATTAGGGACACATTCGAAAGCAAACTTTAACGGCTACATTTGGTAATAAGCCAAATCTAAGTTTGTTTCCAGTTCTGTTTACTGCTCAAAGATCAATGATCAGAATGATCTCAACAATCAAAGCCAGATAGACTTCTGTCCTGGAAGACACCCTCATGCAATGGCAGTTCCACACACTGGCTTGTACCATTTGCCAGTTTTATGGCTCACAGCAGAGGAAACACTGAGGAACTTCAGAAAGTTGTGGGTTTTCCTACAAGAAAGTTATGCCAAGGTCCCACTTATTCTGTAGACGGTTGAGTAGGGTTTGGAAAGAAAACCGTGGTTTGCAAATCAAGTTACCGAGATTCTGAACTAATTAGCAGCAGGAAAAAACATCCTTACCATTTTACCCATGCTACAAGAGGGAGTCACAATACCCACATTCCTGAAAGACTCCAGAACTTTAAAAAAAAAAAAAAAAAAAAAAAAAAATCTGCACTAAACGTGAGATCTCACTTCCTCATATTTGCTTTTAAACAGTTTCTGTAAAGCAGTTTATTATCAACTTCAGTTACACAGTATTAGCCCATAAAATCACTAGTGCTTATACACTTTCCAAAACCCTGCAGGTGGCTCTTTGCTTTTGTATCACAAAGGAGACATTTTTCCTGCTAGAATATCCAAAGACAACCTTCTGATGACACATGCCTAATTCTTTGTTTCAAAGAGGTCATACTTCCTATACTGAATTGCCAGGAATAAAAAAAAAAATAAATCTCTGCTGAAGTCAATGTGGCTTTTTTGTTTGGTTGGGGTTTTTTTTGTGTTACTACCGGCTCACAGTTTGCACTGTGAAGCAGTAGCTGAAACAGTAGCTCAGCTGGCACTTTCATAATTCTGGCCAGGTAGCAAACTTTGTAAGCAGCAGTTTATCTGAAGACTTCTCTGCTCACATCACTTTTACAGAGCCAATAAATGCTTCTGTTGCACTATCAAGAAGATAGGAAAGCTGACACTCAGTGATCATAAGGAGAATAACTGGAAACCAGCATTAATATACTTCCCACAAATAACATTCAAAACACTGTTAATTTAATTCTGAATTGTATTTAGAATTTGTAATTTGCTTAGACTCAAGAACCTTGTAGGTTATACAAACGGAACATAAGAATCACAAATCCATCCAAATAAATTCCAATCTTCCTTCTAGCAAAATAGGTATTGGTTCCAGGAAAGCAGCACTGGCACAAGTTACCGAACATGTCAGAGACTAGGTCTCTGCAGTCAAAGCCAATCTGACGAATGTTTGGTATCCTGAATGTATCCTACACTCTGGCAGGAGTCTGGAAGGGTGACACAATTGTCAAGCACAAATCACAACACAAGGACATAGCTGAAGAATATCTGAATAGCGAAAGGAATAAAGAAAACAAAGCCATACCACAGGAAACTATCCACTAAACAACTTACAGTCCTCCTCATCTCGCCATGGGGCGAGCCTAGAGAAAGGGTTAGCTCGAAACACACTGCTTCAGAATGCTCAAAAAACATCCTCAAAAAAGCTTCTCTAAAACCTCACTTCCACAGAATTTACACTATACTTGGAGATTTCAGCTGTAAAATTCCATCCCAGCTTCTGAAAAAATAGAATGCAATTGAACAGGGACAAGTGAAAGTTACTATCCCTAGCAAGAAATAATTAAATGCACTATTATGGGATGAAGAAAAATCAGCTAGCCAGCAGTTCTGTAAAAGAGGCCCTTATGAGTCAGAAGATAAACCCGATTCAATTTCCTGCTCCAAAGCGCCAACATCCCGGGATGTATATGCACACATGGTACATCAAGACAGCAAAGCTGCTAAGGAATTCTTCTGTTCCATTCAAACACATCTGTAGGATTACTGTGCCTGGCTTTGCCTGTCTCATCAAAAAACATGTGGACTGACTTGAGCAGGTCTTTTGGAAGGGAAGAGCAAGGTGTTTTTTCTTTCAAAGCCCCTAAGGAAAGTTTAAAAGGAGTGGAGATATTCACCCTAAGAAATGTAAATAAATGAATGGAGAAGGGCAGGACCTAAACAGACTCTGTCTTCCCCTCCTTTTTTGAAGCAACCTCTTTGCATATTCATAAGGGACAGTAATTACTCCAGTGAGCAATGATGAAACAAACTAAAAACTAGGGCAGAAAAAAAAAAAAGTAATCATAAAGGACAGGATGCAATATAAGAAATGTCATGAGCAGGCTATTAAATCTCCATTTTGAAGATCTTTGAACAGTTTGATCGGTACTCTGCTTCCGTCCAGGTAAATGTAATTGATCCTGACTTGAAGATAATCTCTTACCATCACTTCCAACACTAATTTTTATGTGGCAAAACCTGAACTCTCTTCAATTCCATTAGACCCCATTGCCTATGAAGGCAGAACACTGAAAACACTAAATACATTCCTAAATTTCAAATACAACAGCATGCAAGGCTGACAAAGCCTCATGACACAGAAGGGAGAAATAAGATATCTAAACCAAAGCAGGGGAAAAAAAACTACACAGAGTAATTAATATATACAATTCAAGAGCAAGAAAGCTCTTATAATTGAAAGCTATAAGCTTTGAGGGTATCAATTCTCAAATGTATGAGAAAGTGCCATGTAGTTCTGCTAGGCCTGCAACAAGAAATATTAGCATAGACAACTCACTTTCAACAATCTAACTCCAGTTTGAAAAAGCACCTTCAACAAAGGAGAGTGACTAGAAAAAGTGACTTTTTATAATGCAATTCTGAAGGCAAAAATTTAGAATTACCTATAAAAAAAGCCCAATAAAATAAAATAAATTGGCAAATAATGACAAAACAGATAGTTAAAAAGAGCATGCTTATAAATGAAAGCATAAAACAATGAGCAAGGCAAATGTATATGATGATTTGCACTCAGTGCTCATCATCGTCTTTTACAGCTTCCAACTCTAATTCAGAAACAGACAATATCCAAAAGAACTGATTCAATGTGATCTAAGAATTTCTATGTGTGAGAAGCTGATTATGGAACTTCAATTGGAGCCGGAACTTTTTGTCTCTTGGCTCTGAAGCAAAACAGGCAGAAAAGAGAACTGCTAGAATGAAAAAGCAATAGATTTCTTTCTTATAATGAAAGCAAACAGAAAAACTTTTCTTTTCCCCTGCTTTTCCCCAAACTACTTCCAAATAATTAAACTGAATATATAACTAAATTAATTTATGAAACTACTGAAGAACCACTTCTTAAACTCAAACTGACTTTGAGTTGAGAATTTTTTTTGCTAGACGTAATGCAAAAACAAATACTAGCCTTTTCAACAGGATATAAGAGGGACATGGTTTACTGTAAAATTTTTATTCAACACAGGTTTTCAAAAACTTGATTTGGGAAAGAATGAGATGGCAAATTTCAGGAGAGCACAACCAGGAATGCTTCACTCGCTAGAAGCAACTCAAGATCACAAATTGATCTACAGATTTTAACATTTACTCAGTCTGGCACAGAAGGACCTGCTTCACCACACAACAATGAACATTTCCACTTCTTGTAGCATTTGTTTGATATGCCATATCTCTTTCCAACTTGGTAATATTTCTTCAGAGAGCTTCAGATGCTGAAGTTGCATAACTGACAAGGGAAACACATCAATAGTGATGAAAGAGCTATCTTTTAAAAATACTACCAGAAACACAAGTATGCACAATTTTCAAAATGGCCAAAACAAAATACAAGCAGAGATTTGCACCTCTATGTTAGATAAAAAAGGAACGTTTCAGATATGTCCATTTTTCCACCTCTTTCCATATTCTATAGAAAGTTCAACAAAACTGCCTGAATGGCAAAATCAGCTAGCCAGCTGAACTACAGAAACAATCCAAGACAACAGCAAAATAAAAAAATGTACTGTGTTCTCACATAAATTTATGGTAGGACTTAAATTTTTAAAAGGAAATATAATTAGGTGAAAAGTGAGATATAAAGAAGGTGGTGACAATTATAGCTCTGGAAATTTATGCATCCGAAACAACGTATATGTGATTCTTTCAGACGCTGGGTAACTGGCTTAAAATATCAACAGACCACCCTACAGCTGTAATGCTGTTCAAAACCAATACATGGCTTACTACCCAGTATTGGAACAAACAACTACTTATTTCAGATACTACAAAATAAGAATTTAAGTTGGTTTATATTAATGAGCCCAGACAAAATGTTTACTACTCCCATAGGATAACACACAAAGCATTACTAAGAGGGATATTTCCTTTGACCAAAGGGAAGAGAAGAAAGCAGAATACAAGTACATTGAAGACCACTATGCTTGCTTAACAGAACTGGAACCAAGAATATTTGCACGCTTCCCCCAGAAGGTCAGCTCCATGTAATCCTTACAGAAATAAGAGAAGCACCTAAAGCTGACACCAAGAGATAATGTTTTGAAGCAGGAAATGAATCATCTGCTACTCACTAAGAGGGACCATGTCAAATGCATGTCTAGAACACCTTTAAACCATGCAAAACTTGAAACATCCATTCACACAGAGGTTTCTTTTCTGTTATATCTTAAAGGCAGCTGTGGGAAAAAATAAATGATCTACCAGTCAAAATAATTATGTCAACAAGCAGAAAAAAGATTATTCTGCATCCAAAACTTTCAGACATTAAAGTACTTCGTCTCTCTGCCTGCTCCCATCATCCAAGCAAGCAAAAGGGAAAAAATACACTGCTCAGTTTATATTCTTGAATGGTTTTCCAGTAACATCCAAGCATTTCCAGTGCATGTAGATTCCAAATGTTCTACTTAATATTTTCACTTATGTCTTTGCTCTAGAAGCTACTCGCTAGGATAAATGTTGAACACATCAGTGAATATAGCTATTGTACTTTCAACTCATATCTCTGTAATGCTGTCAGACTGCAGGCACCATCCCAGTAAATGTAGAGAAGCAAAGACCTCAAAGTGGAAAAGCTTAAGAAAACTGCATTTAAGAAAAAATAATTCTAATAAAAAAAAAAATCTTCAGCGACCTAGCAGATAAGAAGCAATTTTACCCATGTACAGCAGATACATTAAAGCATGATTATGATTTACCATAACAAGAACTATTCCTTATATCTTTTTTCAAATGTACAGTAAGATATAGGATTAGAAAAAGTTATATTAATAGTTGAACTTTTTGATTAGCTTTTTCTTTTACTATTCTTGAATTTTATACAGTAGAGTTATCTAGACTTCTAATAGGCTTTGGTCCCTAAATATTTATGATGGCTTTGGACTTAAAACTCTCAAAAGTGAGTAAATTTATACCAGGACAAGTGACTGAAATGTTAAAAAAAGATTTTAAATTGAAAGCTTCTAAAGACATTGAAACAATGAAAATAATGAATTCTGAATTTCATTCTGATTTGTTTGTAGAGCAGAAAATCAAGTTCCAAACAGAGATGCAGTGGGTATAAATGAAAGAGAAGAATATCCAATGGATAAAAAAAATTTAGGTGTTATCAAAGCAATGTATTCAAAAGGGGAAACTTGAGGAGAGAGGGGTGGGTACCTGTGTCATTACAGAAGGGAAAAAAAAAAAAATCCCAGTCATCTTAAAGACATCAAGAACAAAAGATGTCACAGCAAAGCTATTTATGAATTACTAAATAGATACTATAATACACTCAGAGAGAAAAAAAAACCTGCAGAGATATTTACTGAAAAAGCAGAATGATGTGCTTGTCTGTTATGAAGGAGATAAAATATTCTCCATTCAGTAACAGAGGTGGTGGCTACCTAGGCAGAAGACACAAATACTCCTACACACACTGAACAAATTCTTCCAACCCAACAGACCTGCACATCTTACACGCAAAGTCCCAAAAGAGGTTTAGACAATACCAAATACTACAATAATATAATTATCATACACACTAACACTCACTGGATGGGAAATTACTGTAGCCAATAACAATAAGTCATTTAACTTTTATCGGTAATCTTAAAACACAAGAAAGCCAGGACCGATTTGATCTAAGAAAGAAAAGAATAATAGTACAATTCTGCAGGAAAACCAAAACAAAACCAAAACAGATTAGTAAGGTGTAGGTTCTTTTAAATGAGAATGCAGTTTGATCAGCAAAGTATTGGTAAAAACATGACATTGACATAATAAACTAACAGCTTTCAAAGGCAACTAACCTTTCAAAGTTCCATTTTAAATAGGAAAAAGGGTGCATTATTAAAAAAGTTTAATAAAAATAGTTTAATAGACATTTCTTCAAAAGCAGTTACCAGAAGACAAAAATTTAATAAATATGAATGTCTCCATTGGAAGTCTGCAAGCATAAATACTAGCTGCTAACGCATGATGTAAATCTAAAATCTCCACTAAAACTCTTGGTAGGTAAGGGATAAAGCAAGGCCCTTAACAGACAAGTTTTTTAAAATAGATTTGACTTTATCAGTTGGAAGTAACGGGTAAATCTAATTTAACAACTGTGAATAAGAGGACTGTGTAATCAACATCGCCCCACCATGAAAGAAGGAAATGTGTCAATTTAAAATTTTATAGTAAGAGATAAAAGTCCTATATGATATTGGTGGGAGCTCATTTGAAATACGTGAACCTTCCCATCCGCTTAGTCCCTCTGGGAGGCTAAGAATTTCCATCAATTGCAGTCAAGTGCAGGAGAACTAAATGAGACATTGGTGCCTGGAGGAGCTCAGGCAGAGGACAGCCTTAGCTGTTCCCACTGCCACAATGTGACACAAGGAGGGGAATGGGGGTTGGGGTGAGTGGGTTAGGAACTTCTGCAAAGTAGAAGTTGCCTGGACTTGAGTTACATTCTCCTCCTGTCTGTCGCCTTCCCACAAAATGTCTTGTGTTCATTTTGAAAAAGATACAACAACCTTGCATGGGCAGACTGGCTCTCATTCTCAAAACAGTGTAATCCCCATTGGAAAAGACTGAAGCAGAACCAGCAGCCTTATCTGAAAGAACATGCAACTCACCACTGGCACAAGGTAAAAAAGCACTAGCTTCTCTACCCTCTTTAATATTGCTTATTACAGACAGGAGACATGTGGATCTCTAGCAGAGAAATAATTACATATAAGATTTACTTTCATCTGGTTTGGATTTCAGAAAATCTGTGCCTCTACAGGAACAAATTTACCAGTATCCCAGACATACCCAAGAGTTATTCCTATTTTAGATATTAATATCTACATTTCAGATGAGGAATTAACTACAGTCTATACTCCCTAGAACAGAACTGAACAGTACATAAATTCAGTGGAACTTGCCTATTACTATTTTGAAACTAAGAATCTAACATTCTGCAACATAATCCAAATATAGTCAAATCAAGCATTAAACAAAAAAAAAAGTAATTAAAGAAAAGTCTTACCTTTGGTGCATGCACATAATCTGTCTGTGCCCGAACAGTATATCACAGAGACAAACATATCTGGTTCCTCAGTGCCCTCTTTTTTAGGTGGCTCCACTTTGGCCAGAATTTCAAAGTTCGAAAGATCTAGTATTTTTACGTATCCTCCCTGAGTAGTTATTACCAGGTGCCCAAGAGTAGAGATCTCAGATCTTCTCTCTCTCCCACTGCCATTTTTAGAAGTTAATTGTATTTCCTCTACAGGCTCCTCACAGTCATCCTCTCGATTATCCAATATATCTGGTGGGAGCAAAATCATTGAGGTAATTGTGTCTTGGGGGTCTTTGATATGCTGGATTTTTACTGGTTCCTCCTCTAGAGTAACTATTCTAGTAGCATAATTCATCTTATAAAGCACTAGGTATCCACCACTAACACTTCTCTGTTCAGGCTGAATTATTAAAGGAGTTGGTACATCTGCTGGTGACTCATGTTGGATTACATCAATACTCGTGCCATTCACTACAGCAAGATTTGATTCTAGTTCCCCCTTCCTTCTATTACATAGTGCTGAGTTTAATTTATTTAAATTATTCAAGGCCTCTACTTGATTTATTGCACTCAGAGATTCGACAGGACAAGTCCGCAGTCCTACTAACAAGTGAACTCCATCTGCACAGGGAGTGATTGAATCTACACACAGGTTCTCCTCCTCTGCAAACTTTGGCAGACGCAGGCACTGAACCAAAGTCCCAGGTTTGGGAACCAGAGAGCTCCACTTGTCCGAGTCCGGAGAAGTTAGGTTGGCTGCAGCATCTGCAAACTGCTGAATGTAAGTCACAGGGGGATCCTGTAACAGCAACTGTTCCTGACTGTCCAGCTCCATTTCAATGATCTGTGGAACTGTGAAACCATCATCATGTATACTTTTACTCATAATATTGTTCATCTGTGAAAAGAGTTTTCCTGCTTTTTCATCAGACTCCTTAATGCTGTATAGCAGCAATACAGGTAAAGTCCTCCTTACCAGAGGGGAATTCAGTTCTGAATTAGTGCAGGATTCATTGTCAGTTGATCCCTGTTCCGAGACACTCTCATCTCGAGTCCTACTTATGCCATCCAGTGATCTCTGAGAGTTACTGCTAACAGGAGAGGTAGCAGGTGATTTGTATGTTAATAGACCTCCAGCTAACAAACAAGGAAAGGGAATGTTGTGTTGTTCTAGATGTTTTTCCTTCATCTTTTCACTCTTACAGTTGGCCAGACAGGGATTTGCCCCAAGTTCTTCTAGATCCTTAACCGTGTCTTCCAGAACATTTGCAACAATTTCCCACTGAAGTTTTTCAGGTTGCTGAAGAATGCTTAGAGCTGTTATATCAAGGCTGACTTCCATAGTTTCTTTTTGTGATGTATGCCCTTTAAAACAGAAATATTTAACATAATAAATCTTCAAAAAAAATGAAAAGGAATTATATTGCATCTATTACAGATTTATCCTCATAATTAAGGAAAGTTATTTCTCTACAGTTTCAGTATATTAAAAAATATCCCTTATGTTGCCAAGAAGCAAAAGAGGCCAAGAAAAATTCCCTTCACGTAGACTAACAGTTCTTCTGATTTTAACAAAAAGAGTGAAAGTAAAAAGAACCGGACATTACAAGTCTCCCAGTAAACAGCATTATCTTTTTATCAATTATTCTGCTTAGGCTACACCACCATACTGAAATCCAACTAATTTAACCAACTCAATTCAGTACCATCAAAAAATCTGCAATTCTGATAATTCATTCTCCAATCTCAGTAGAAAAACATGCCATTTTACTCTAAAACTTGTTACTTCCCACCATGTAATAGATAACCTAATAGAAAGAATTCCAAGCTATTCTAAAAACTTCTAAGAGCCTGATCAAATGAGACAGTACTACAGAATAACAACCAGAAAAGTTCAACTAAGTAAAGCAGCAATTTAAAAGATTATGAAAGGACACCATATAAACCCAGATTTAGAGGTGATTTGAGCATAAGTGACAAAGCATCATCTTTGCTAATACTTTCATTTAAAGAAATCCTTTTTACATCTCAAGTCTATTTCCTTGTTTGTATGCATGTGTTCTTTTTTTCAGAATCCCAGAACTGTCGCTGTTGGAAAAAGACCTCCAAGATCACCACATCCAACTGTCAGCAAAACAAACAAGGAAAAAACCTCACCATCCCACTAGAGCATGTCCTGAAGTGCCTTGTCCCCACTTGCTGATCCTTACTCAAAGATGTAAAATGAATTATAGAAAATAAACATATAATCCTTTCTCCCAAGAAAATTTCTGATTCAACCTCTAAGAAACTAATACAAGAACACTGTGCATACTGTTGTTCTGATTCCACATGATATCTTTATTCAGGAAGAGAAATACTCTTTCAAAGCACATAACCACAGGGAAACAACCAAGATACAGGAACTGTCTCTGGCAATCCCCTGAATCTTAAAGGGTTTTGTACAGCTGTGATTTCCTCCCGTTCTAAGCAAGTTCTCTTAACTTGGTTTGTGTGTTTTATTGACAGCAAGATAAGCAATGCTTGTTGTCAAATAAGACATTTATTAATTAACCAACAAAGTACAGTTTTTATTTTCTCCTGTATGATGCAATCTCTCCACCACACAGTGACTTAAATATTGGCAGTACTTTCAGGGTCAATCTTTTCCCCATTTTTTAATACAGTGAATATAGTATCATTGGTTTTGACAGGGCTACTTTAAAAGTCTAAGAAGAATAATTTCCCTTCTAACCTCTAAACTACTACAAGCATCAGATATAACCTACCTGTCACAGATTCCGATCTGGAATGCTCTTCACTGTCTGAATCCTCCAGCAGGTCATCACTTAAAAACAAAATAAAAATTAAAAAAAGGCAGCATGAATGACACAATGTACACTTTAGCTGCATTCTTTTTTCACTTAAATTAAAAAAAAAAGAAAAAAATACAGTATGTATTATAATCTGGCATTTCTTTTAGTCAGCAATGTACAACCATTGATGAGTTGGTCACTGACAGTAGCAATATAAATATTTTTTTCCTCCAGCAACAAGTCAGCAGACCAGTTTTCTGTTTGCCTAATTCTACTATTGTATTCCAAGCAATTCAGACATAAGAGAAAAAGAAATGAAAGTCAGTTCTTAAGAATCTTTCCAATAAAAACCAAACCAACCAACCAAAACCTCTAAACTGATGACACTTTCAAAGTTCTTCAAAAATAGTCTCTGAAAGGTGAAACTGCCAGACTGGTCTTGAGCCCTACCAAGGCAAGTTTGTAGCTAGTACAGAAAGGGTGCAATGTGTTGCTTTTAGAAATAATACCAGAGGAATTCCACCCCACCCCCCAAAAGCAGATTCTCTAGAAGAGGTATCTTGAAAAGAAATAGACTCTTCAGTAGTTCTAAGAATATATGAAGATTTTATGCATGTGGCTTTTCCAATGTAAGAAAGGATTTCCTATTCCAGACTCTTCACAGCCAATGCCTCTGCAGCTGCAGGTGTGACTACACACACTACCAAGTCGGATCCTCAAAATTCAGCAAACTGGATGTCTCCTCCTCAGGCACAAGAAATAGATCTTTTTTTGGCACAAATCTGAACAACATTCACTTCATGACAAGACAATAATAATTCAACACTTTGATTCTCATCCAGCTTCCCATTGAGTGGGAAATTTCATAGAGATAAAGCGAACTGAAAGACAGTTCTGAGCTCTACAATTGTAATTAAATATACTATCCTCTAATCAGCTCTTAAAACTGGCTTCATTCTTTAACTCTCAAAGAGTTTACAGTCCTTAAGTAGAATTCTAGGCCTCAGTGACTGCTAGGCCCCACATGCTGATGTTGCCCACATTTCTGCATATCCTCTTCAGAAAAAGCAGCTTCATATTTGCTACTACAAGCTTAATACCATAGATTTACTTTCCTGGGCATGTAGCAATACTGTTACTTTCCATGAAGATGAAGTTTAGGAAAAAAAAAAAAAAATCAGAAAATTAGCAAGAATTCCCAAACCCTTTTGTCCTGAGTTTTCACTCGACTGAATTATTCACTCTTTCATTTGAATTTTGGTAATATGAGAATGAAGGTTCCAGTAACAGACTGTAAAAAGCATAAATGAAAGAATACTGTTTTTTCTCATGACATACCCTTTAGCTTATCTAAAAGCTTGCAACAGGATTGTCTAATTGTTTAGAATCTGCAGACGTGTGTTAAAGGTACAAAATGAAAGCAATTCCTAGCACATCCACATAATTTATTTTCAAAATGACATAACCAGAAATTATGGAGAAGCAATCAGGGAAAAGCAAATTCCAGAAGCCCACAAGTAGCTTTTATTTTCAAAACCTGAAATGCATAATCCATAACTAACATGAAAAGCTGTTACAAAACTTGTATTCCTTTCTCTTTTTTTGTCTGCCTCAGCAGCACAGTGCAGCCATGAGATTTGGCATCTCTGTTAGTGAAGTATAAAAACTGAAACAGTAGGAATAAAATCAAGCTGGCTTTAGAGATAGAAATGTAGATTAGTGTTTTTAAGTGCTGAAATTGTACAGATACACAGCGATTAAAAAAAATATCTCCATAAAAAAAAAAATCTTTGTGAAACATAAGCTTGGTCTTATGTTTCACAAAGCATGACAACTAAAACGCATTTACATCATTCTATATTTTTAATTTCATAGGTTGGCATACCTGTCTCCTTCCAATTTTGGTATGTCTGAGCAGCTAGATGAATCTTCTAGCCATGCTAGTGTTGGTCTCCTTGAGTCAACCCCTGAGCTCTGTTCTCCTGATAACATAAGTTGCTGCACAATAGCGGGATCGTATGCATTGATCTCAAATTTTAAGTGGACCTGAGAAATAACAACAAAAAACGTCTTTGATTTAAATCAAGATATACTTAATCAGTAATTAGTTAACTAAAAACTTGGGGTTTATATTGTATACCTTCATAAGTTTGGAAACATCCCATATGCAGATCTTTCCTCGTTTAGTTGCAGCAGCTAGAAAATGAGGGCAACTTCCCGATCCAAAGCAGGCTATTCTGTCAGTGCCATCTGTGCAGGGAAACTGTGCTGGACTTGTTGCCAGTGTGACTGAAAGAGGTACATTCTGAGTGTGCTCACCCTTGACAAATGGGCAGTTTGGGGAATGTCTCTCATGTTCAGACCTTTTTATATTGAAAACAAACACAGCAAAGATTGACTTCTTACTGTGGAAAATGTATACCTCATGTACAAAAATGAAGCTGAACTGTTTGAACTGTACTGGAGTCAGCCATGCAAAAGAGTTCTGAAGTTACTAATGCAGCTTTCCCTAACGTTTCTCAATAGAAGGCTGTATTACAGCCCCTGATCACTTTTTAATAGATATTCATATTGAAATGGTCTACACACAGTGCTCTTAATATAATTAGTCCATTTTAAAAAATAATTGTTCCATAAGCAATAGCCCATCATGTTCTCATAAAGAAAAGCCTGGATTAAATTCTGCAGAATTTATGTTCAAATTCCAATGTTATATTATAGTAAGATGAAGCAATGTCCTATCTTTAGCTCTACATCCACATTTACAAAAATAAACATTGAAAACAATCCTGAATGACACTGAATGGCCTAGAATTATGAAAAAAACCTTATCTCGATATATACCTACGGCAGAGACATGTCAAGAGCAATTAACACTACTACAAAATCTCTGTAAACCAACAAGGGAAAGGAGGAGACAAGGACTGAAAATAACATGACAAAGCAAAATTTTCAGTAAGTCAGGAATCTGATGTGTTCAAACAACAATTCTAAGTTACCAAATAATCAAGACAAAACTTACAGTAAGAACCCTTTTAAAATCATATTAATTATAAAAGGTCCTGCATTTCTGTCACTATGCACAAGTTTAGCTGATTCAGGACACTAGTAATGGATCTTGCAACTTCACATAGGAAGCAAATATGCACTGCATGGCCATTGCAGTTTAAGTGCTTAAAAAAAACCCCAGTGTTCTAATTATAATCACACAGAATATTTGAGTTTAGATCCCTGCAAAGAAAGGGTGGCTGCCATCTTTGCTATGGAACAATTTAAAATGAATTAACAAGGCAGAATTAAGAAACAAAACCAACTACAATTTCATTGGTCTAATATTACATGGAAATTTGACATATTACAAGGAATTATTTTGCAATTTGTCCTATGGAATCATTATGGAAACCCATTCTTGTCAGCGACCCTCCTTAAACTCACCAGAAATCCCATCAAGATAATGTTGATCTTTGTCCTCCAAACGTTTCTAACCTCTTTAGTACAAAATTAAATCTAATCCAAACATCATTGAACTTACCAAGGTTCATCTGTAGGCTCCCAGCATACCAAACACACACTACAGGTAAAGCACATTGCTCTGTCATCACCTGATGAAGCAGGCTATAAAAATAAGAATAAATACTTGAAATTTAAATAGCTATGTACTACAAGAGACTTTAACTAGTTCATCAAGACCTCTCCTTCTAGTGGCATAGCAAAGCACCACATCAAACATATAAAAGGCCACAAATTACATACTGTGAAGTAGCAACATTTCACATTTAAAAAAAAAAAAAAAAAAAAAAGACACACTGTATTACTATAGAGATTCAGAAGCAAGCCACTGCATAAAAAACATACAGACTTAGGACACAACTCCACATCACTGAAAGACTTTTTTTCTTAGGAAAAAAGTTCACAAGGTATAGAACCTCAGCAGAATTAACTGTACACCTGTGTACTTGGAAAAACACAAGTTAAACAGCTATTTCCTATTATGCCTTCAATCTGCTGGAATATAAAGCATTCTATATATCCGTAAGAACAACAAAGAGACTCTTTCCCCTGCTCCCCAAACCTTCACCTACAGAAAAATACGAAGAAAACTAAACTTTTACCTGGTGATAGAACCCAGCTTGAGCCATAGGATCTGGCTGTGCCCACCTATAACCCACATGAGGCCATGAAGTAAATGTCTCCCGTCTGTTAGCTTCACTATACATCAAAGACCTAGAAAGGTGAAAATTGCACATTACCCAGAACTGCCACTTAGAAATAAAAAAGTGAGCTATTTATGAGATATTTTCAATGCTTTAGTAACCATTAGAACTATGACAGTCATCTGTTACTTATTATTATCATCATTAACAATTACAGAAAAGTTACAAAGTTGTCTCACTTGGATGCTGAAAATACATCCTCACCAACAACCTACAGGCCTTAGAAGCAAGATTAATAAAATAAGCTTCCAGGTAGCATATTTGGTCTAGGTGCAGAAAGGCATCAGATACCCAAAGCTACTCTGCATTTAGGGAAGATGCATAATCTAGCCCAATAGAACTGCTAGAGAGTTGTGGCTTTTTAACATGACAACTACCCAAAAAAAATTTTGTTTAACAGTTGAATAGATATGAATATGCATATTTTAAAATACTCCAAAGGTAAATTTTAGGCTTAACTGAGTACATGGTACAAAACCACAAACATTCATCACTCACTATAATGGTTAAAATATAAACTACTAGGTCACAAAATATAAGCTCCTCTGCAACTCAACACCTAAAGGAAAAAGGAGTTCCTCTCTTTTTCACTTTCACTCAGGGATGACCCTCATGTGAAAGAATACTTAAGAAACAACTATGTGCTTTTCTTTTTCCTTGACAGAAGTTCTGCAGTATCATCCCAAGAACTAATGCTGCTAGACAGAAAAGTGCCTCACTTCTTGGTTTTGCCTGTTTCAGATTTTTGCTGTCTTATAAGAGAATGGACATATTAAACATTTCCTAGCAAGGAAACAAACTATTCTTGAAACACCCCCACAAGGTGAGATTAACTTGACATTATACCATCTTAAGAGACAGATCTCAGAGAGCTCTAATGAAAATTACAATGTGGCGAGGTACAGGTAGATCTGGAGGCATGAGGAGTAGAAGAGATTAAATCATTTTTATTAAATTACTTGAGCAGTAAGAAATGATACCGCACTTGCAAAATCGTATTTGTATAAAAATTTTCAAGAAGGAACTAATTTATGGACTTAGAAGTCTAATAGTATTCTCACTAGTCTCAGCTTATGAAGGTTAAAGAGGTTACTCTCTTGTGTACCCAGTATCACTTGGATCAAAAGGAGATGAAACAACAGTCTGAGGTAAAACTCTCTCTGACTGCAAACATGTAGCAGGTGACTAGAGCTAGAAAGTACACTATAGGACTAACACCTTTGGCAAGTAAATTAAAGTCATCTAAGAGCTTATTACAATACAACTCAGAGGTAAAATTCATCACTTATTTTGTCTTAATATACCTGTCCACAGAACGACCAGGTCCCACACCAAGTTCTGGTCGTGCACTGGGTAAGAGGTAAGATAATCTATCCATCACAGAGGATGCTACAGGTAAGGCAGCAATATTTTGATTTATCTTCTTGAGTTCATTTACAATGGCACTGGCAACAGACTTCAAAACATGATGAGGAAGGTGGAATGTAACCGTTGCCCACTAAATTGAGAAAACAAAAAACAAAAAAAGTCTAGTTTATATTTTAAGATTTTAATCATCTAAACAACAAACATAGCAAAAAACACCCTCTCTTGACTTCAAGAAATAATACAAGAATAAACACACAAGAAATAATACAAGAATAAACACACAAAAGCAGAAGAAACATAACGCAAGGAAAGACACTAACTTCAGATTTTAAGCTTGGTTGTGTTTATTAGCTGGGTTTATCAGGAAGAAACTAACTTTTTTTGTTCTCTTAACAACTGAAACTTCACAGAGAGGAACTAAGGAACACATAATACATTCCATCATCTTCCAAAAAAATCCACTACACTAGGTCAAACATTTTCTATGTTCCAGTAATGGTAGCCAAGCAAACCAGACGGGAATCCAAGTTAGACTGTACAGAGACAGACTCTTACCTTTGCAACTTTATGATTTGCTGCTGTTTCATGTGAGGTATTTTTTAAACCATCCTTCAATTGTGTGATGAATAAGTCATATCCCTCTGTGCTAGAAACATCTACTTTTTCTATGCAAGCAGATAACAGCTGCTGAGCCTAAAATGCAGATGTGCAAGAAAAGTTATCATCTGTGTTGCATAAGTACAGACAAGAATTACAGCTGTTTCATTATTCTAGAAAATGTAATTTGTGATATAATACTTAATCCTATACTACATCAGCATAATTCCAATAAAAGACACAGAGCTGAGTAAGCAGCTCCAAATCATAATCTGTAGGTCAATCAATTGGTAAATTTCAGTAGTAGTGACAGTAACTACAACAAGTTCCCCTGATGTCAGTATTACCAAACGTTAAACAAGTCAGTCATAATAACAATTAAAATAGAACCTATATTAAAGCCAAGCATAAAAGAGACACCTACTGCCCAATGCTTTCCCTTCAAAAGGGTTCATTCAGATTTAGGGACAAAAAGTGAGAGCAAGGAAAAGGTCTTCACATTCTTTTGAGCACCCTTTTATCTTAAAAATAAAAGGTAGATGATGATGATGATAAAAACAACATTGCAACAAAATCAGAGATTAACTTCCTGTGATGCTAGATATCTATAAATTCTTAAAACTCAGAAATAATGCATCTAGAAAAGAACACTATAAACATCCATTTACAGACTCTTCTTCCAAATCCCATTGGTTTCTAGCTTGTTCCTCTATCTGCAAACTTCATGTTGGCAGGTAAGATTTAAAGGCATGCTTTATGTGCAAAGTGTGGAGAATTCTGTATCTGAAAAGTGTTATATGAAATCTTTCAAGTTACAAACACAGGGAAATATTTCCCAAGGCCAATGGCCTTTAAATAGCCACAGACTGTTCCAAACAGACCCTTGGTTATGTTCTTAAAGAGTTCAGGGGAAGAGAGACACAAAAGGCAAATCAGCCCCCTACCTAAGGCTGTATCCATTTCTCAGATTTCAGTAAAAAGATAATTACAATTCTTGTAGCATCTCATACTTCCCAGGTCTCTTGCATGTCATAATAGAACAATAGATAGATTCTGGAAGTTCCTAAATTTACAGTGTTCTACAGGTAAGTAAAAACAGCATAAAGACTGCATCATAGCTTGTCCATACTGTCAACTAGAAATGCATAAAGATAAACTACATTACCAGCAGATCAAACATTTTAAAATACTATTTAAGTGAAAAAATTTGCAGAAAAGTTCTAGAGACTAACAAAAAATAAAGGCTCTTGCTTGGATAAAGGTTCTTGATCTTCCTATGATGAAAGAGGTGGACTGATGCCTTTGTACGGTATCTGCTTAGTATTTACTAAAATTCACTGAGGTCTGGGTACCTCCTCTTTAAACTCAAAGTAAAACTTGAAGACTCCTAATGTTTTTCCTCTCACCTCACTGATTTGTCCATGAATTCCAAAAATCCGTTTCTACAGCACTATAATATTTACCAAGTCTTTTCTACAGGAAGGACCTTTACAGAGAAGTGCTCTATTTTATCCTTGAAATAAGGGTCTGTTAACTCTTTGCATCAAGCCAAAGAATCTTTAGCTAAAACTGACACAAACTTACAGGTTCTGTTAACCATGTGAGACTGCAAACCACTGACAGCAAAACTTATGAAATACTGACCTGTCAGTCTCTTCACACGCAGCTACACAAACAAAGATTTTGTAGTTAACCCCAAAAAGGTGTAAAAATTATGCCAGTGGCAGCAACCTTGAGGACACTGGAAAGCTCTCCTCTGAGAACACTATGAAACAACATTTTGATTGCTGTTTATTCCTACTCAAGATAAGCAGTTAAAAAAGCTCACATATAACACACATTCTTGGTTATTCAATACTCCAAGAGCACATAAATATCTTAAATCAATGTTCAGGATAAGTTTGTGGTGGTGGATCATTCAATATAAATTTATTTCTCACAGAGATTAGTGGGAAGTACTCTTTTCTCAGAGTGCTTTAAAGATTCAGAATCTGGACCACTAATCCAGTTTTGGTTTTGAAACTGCTAAGCACTGATCCATATATTACCACTGGTAGATGCTCGATACTTTTCCCAAACAAAGAATTAACCTCGTTTGCAATTAAAACTGTTGTACACATTTACTTTCCAGGTCTTTTACTTCATGACCACGACAATAGTGAAAGGTACCTTCCACATCACCAAGTGCCTCAGAATAGAAGCAATTGTTAGCTGTCTCGTATTAAGCAACATTTGTAAATAAGAAGGCACATGCTAATAAATGCTGTGCTAGCTGAAGGTAAACAAGACAACAAAATGCAAAGCATTACACTCTAAGCAATACTAAATGCTTGGTTAGATTCTTTCAAATCAGGAGGAATTGGTTATCGCTGCGACAGTCCAGGCTTAAAAGGGAAGCAAGGTTTGCAGGGAAAAAGTCTTTCATTAAACCAACTGACTTAGCTAGAAAAGTTAAAATTACAGCAACACCATGTATCAACACCTTATTAGCTGATTTTAACTGTCTTTTTTTCCCTGAAAGTCTAAACCAAAAAAATTCAAGGATGCCTAGCAGCTCAGACTGACTTGGTAGAAATGCATACAGATTCCATACATAAGCACTGACAAATCTCTGGAAATGGGTCCTTACTTCTGGCCATTAAAAAGTTCTCTGGTCTGAAATAATGTGCTTTTGCTGAGACAAGCTCTTATTTGCTTGAGATACAGCTAACTGCAAAAAAACTATTGCCCTGTGACAGCTAATACCTAAGAAATATTTCCATTACATGCTGTTGTTAACACACCAGAAACTCAGGGTCAAATGTCTGGTTTCAGTATTTCTGACAGCTATTTACATACTTCCTCCCCACCCCCCCTCCACATCTTACCTCTGTAACCGGCAATTCAAGCTGAACCACATCATCTTGTTTTGAAACAGGAGTTTGGAGAGCTGTGTCTAACAATAAGATGCCATTGAGATCTTTTCTACATCCTACAGCATAATCGTCCACAAAGATTACTTTATCCACAGCAGAAATATACTGACATTTCACCCGTCCACCTGGTTTAGCTATAAAGGAAAAGAGAAAGAGCAAGATACAATTAGAAAACAGCTTTTAAAAAAGACCTTTAATATCTCTTCCAGAAAGTAATATAACACTTCAGCAAAATCTTCTTGAGATGATAAAAAAACTTAGCATTTTAGCTACTACTACTTTCAGACTTTTACATTTCCTACATTAATAACCAGTAACAAAAATCTACACATCCCATCAACAACTACAACCATTTTATTCCTACAATGGAAGCCATTATTTAAGTCCTGCTCCTATCAGGATACCTGAACTAGTGTTTTCAAGCTAATGCAGATGTTTCATGTACTTAAGCTAGCTGACAAGCAATACTAAGAATTAAATTGCACAAATCAGCATGGAAATTAAGACAAAATTGCCAAACTACCATTAAGGCTGATTAACATCACTTCATTAAGCAAAACAATACTCAAACTTCTGACAACTAATTACAGCATATAACATGGGCCAATGCTGCATGTGTTCCTCGAGACTCTAAGGCAGCTTCTATCTCTCAGTGCACACATGTTGTCAGTAACAGGTTAAAGAAGTTTGGTGAGGGTGGAGGAAAACTGTCAGCAGATAAAAAAATAAAGGTCATGGCAATGGATATTACCCCCAGAAATGTTTCACATTACTTGACATTATTACACGTCTAAGGTCGAACGGATTGTATGGCTCAATCCACGTAACAGACAGTCTGTGTAAAAGGCAAATAGCTGGGATGCATGGAAGGTGTAGGCTGCTGCTGCTGCAGAACCAAAACATTATGTGTAAGTACGTGGACACATCATCCAACGGGCAAAGCTGAAATCACCGTATCATTAACACAGATCTCTTCTTGTTGCACAGGAACAGGAGTTTCATTAAATTTTTCATTAATCGAGGCCTGTCGCTGTTCTCCTCTTTCCTCAGGCACCACATATCATTTTTATTATGAATAATTAAAAATCACCATTTAGGTAGCTAGTATACAGATAAAGCAAAGAGATTAAGACAGTGAAGTAATTCTGTCATTTTCACACTTTGATGTACTTAAATGGAAATTAAAACTTCTCACCGATGTAAGGGTACATCAATCTGACCACACTGCATTTGTGGTATCCTCTCCTAAAAACTCAGGTCAAGAAGAACAATTGTCAGCTGCTCTTCTCATCAAAATTCTGGAAATTATTCATATATTCTCAAACNAACCTAGGGGTGAAGGACAAAGGAGGGGGGTGAAACTAGACTCAGAGTGGGAGGGGGACATATCCAGTACCGCTAGGGATAATCTCTGGGGAGACATACCAGTGTTGAAGGCAATATCTGTACCTCAGATCAAGTCCATGTATGCAAATGCCCATAGCATGGGCAATAAACAGGAAGAATTGGAAACTGTTGTGCACCANGATGATGTGGGTAGAAGAAGCCCCAAATCAATTAAAATAATGTGGGTAGGAGCAGCCCAAAATCAATTAAAAGGGATTTCAGAGCATTGGGAAGCTGCTTAAGGGATCGGGAACACAAGTTTTGTTCTCCTCTATCCCCTGAGTGGCAATCATGAATGTGGAAATTAATAGGAAAAGACAACAGGTCAACTCATGGCTCTGGGTCTGGTGTTATCAGGAGGGCTTTGGGCTTTTTATCATGGGCTACTATATGAGACACCTGGCCTACTGATGGCAGGTGGGATGCCCTTGTCCCAGAGGAGGAAAAGGA